>CAVLJG010000002.1:27445868-27814519 GCA_963669975.1 Acanthoscelides obtectus | reverse complement strand
GCTTGTGCCTTCTATGTGTTTCTTATTTTGTTGATTGCGTATTACAGTGAGCTTCATAACATTTAAAAAAATTGAATTTGAATTTATTGAGGTCACGGAAAAAATGAAAAAACCTGCAGATAAATAACCAAAACTTGGAATTTTTTGATTCTGCAAAGATTCTTGATGTTGGTTTTGATACAAAATTAAGGTTTAAAGAAACATGTTAGAATTCTTTCACAGAAAAACTGACAAGTTATTCAAAACAGTCACGTTTTATCTTTGGCTTACGTAAATTTTATCATGTATCAGCGAAATATCCTGTTTTAAACTGGTTAAAAATTAATGACTTGGTCAAGTATCACTATCCAGTTCTTGTTCACAAATTGCCTACAGCATATTCAGAATTTTCATTACCTGTCTTTCGACAAAAAGTTAAAATAATATTACTCAACCCTTCAAACATATAATTTACGTATTTTTCAACCCTTGATTATGTCAGGTTAATAATTTTTGGTGTATATAATAAGTATGCCTTTTTTCTCTTTTTTACTTTCGATGTGTAACTAAACAAATCTGTTTGTGAACAGTGAATTGTTTGTGGACATCTGCTAGAGACTATCTGGTTAAGTGTAAGAGTAGCAGCATGCTAAACTTCGCCATGTAAGTCTGACATTTGTCTATACTACAATGCAATTGTTTATAAATAAAGACATTTATTATTATTCTGTGCCTTACGCTCTATGACAAATTTGATCGTCTGGCGCATAAGTAACACTCGGTATGATGAAGCAAGACTGATAGGTTATTTTGGATTATTATAAATGATGTTTGCCTTTATACAGGGTTTAATTTGCTTTATAAACTATGATCCAAAAATGTTTCCTTGCAAAAAACTCGGGGTGTTGAAGTTTTAGGAAAAAAATGGAAATTAATTAATATTTCAGAACCGCTTCAGATATTTCACTGATATTAGTACGTAGGAAAGTTGATAAAGTTGCATATTTTCAATGCAAAAATAATTTTTGGCTTCAACAGTGGCGTGCGTACGGGTATTGACTTCGATAGTTTTGAGGAAAAAATGGTACGCCAATGGTTTTTTGTCAAATAAAAATCATTTTTGAATTCCCCGTTGAATTTAAAACAAATGAATTTTGAGTGGAAAAATAAAAACCGTTCTATTGTCCGAGAAATTAATGTAATAATTGAAGAATGCAATTTAGCAATAAATATCTAGTTGCGCTGGAATATGTCACTGATTTTTGACATCTGACAAGTCTCTGTTATTCAAATCTGTTCGCTATGAAATCTTTTTCATTATTTAGTTTTTACAATCTGTTAATAATGTGAATTATTCAAATGCAGAAATGGGAGGAAATGCATACGTATATGGCCTTGCCGACGGTAATGGTGAGCATGCCAGACGGATTTATCACCAGAGATATCCCGATCGTGCTTTGCCAGATAGTCGAACCTTTTTTAATATTCACCGTCGTCTTGTTGAAACTGGTTCTGTCCGAAAAAGAACATCTGAAGGTAGACCTCTAAGTGTAAGAACACCTGAAATTGAGGAAGCAGTGCTGCACGAAGTCGAAGAACATCCTGAAATGAGTACGAAGAAGATCGCTAGACACTTAAATATTTGCCACCAAATTGTTTGGACAATTTTAGTGGATTTTTTGATACATCCTTACCATATTTTAAGAGTACAGGCACTACTTCCCATTGATTTTCCAAGACGTGTGACCTTTTGTCAGTGGTATCTTCAAAAAATTACACAAAATCCGCAATTTGAATCAATGATTCTGTTCACGGACGAAGTTAATTTTTCTCGAAATGCAATTCAGAATTCCACAATAATCATTTGTCGGCAGAAGAAAATCCCTATACCGTAAGCGAAACCCATTTCCAACACCAATTTCGGTTAACGTATGGGCAGGAGTTATTGGTAAACCACTTTATTGGCCCATTCTTCTTGTCGGGACGACTTGACGGACAGACTTACCTCAATTTTCTTCAGCAACAGTTGCCTTTGCTGCTTGATGATGTTCCGTTAGTAATAAGAAACAATATGTGGTACATGCATGATGGTGCACCAGCGCATTTCAGAGTAATTATTTATAAACTGTTTATCCAAATCGTTGGATTGGCCGCGGTGGGCCCCAAGAAAGGCCACCAAGGTTCCCAGACCTCAACAGTTTAGATTTCTTTTGTGGGGCTATATTAAGACACCAGTGTACACAAGTCTCATTAACACTGTAGAGAAAATTAAGAGAAAGATAGTTGCAGCTTGTGATAGAATAAAGAACACTCCAGGGATATTTCAACATGTGCGCAATTCCATGAGAAGGAGGGCGGAAGCATGCATACTAAGTGAACATTTTCAACAATTTTTGTAATCATTCCGTTGGTTTTAAAGTTATGTTTATGTTGTCAGTTGTTGTTCTTCATTACCCCTAATGTGTTTAATTTTTCCAATTAAATTAATAATAATTTTGCAAGTTAGACAATAGAACGGTTTTTATTTTTCACTCAAAAATGGCGCATCGAAAGAAAATAGTTCAAGATGGATCATTTGTTTTAAATTGAATGGGAAATTCAAAATTAATTTTTATTTGGCAAATACCATTTTCTTCTTAAAAAATATCGAAGTCGATACCCGTACGCACGCCACTGTTAAAGCTAAAAATTACTTTTTCATTGAAAAATATGCAACTTTATTAACTTTCACTACATACTAAATATCAGTGAAATATCTGAAGTGGTTCTGAAAATATTAATTAAATTGCATTTTTTTCCTAAAACTTCAACACCCCTAGTTTTTGTTAGGAAACATTTTTGGACCATAGTTTATAAAGCAAACTAACATTGATTTTTCATGTAGATTCACGCCCTTAAATACTCGCATATCATTAAGGACCACCCTGTATACTGAGCGACAAAAAAAGGTAAACACCTACGTATGCTTATCCGATTTTAATAATTTTTGGCATATATGTTCAGTGTCCCTTTTTTTTTATATACTCCAACTACCACGAAGGCCTAAGGCCTAAACACCCATTGGGTACCGTGGGGCTATAGGGGGATACAGGGGAAAGGGGAACGCCACACGGACTCTGGCGAGGGAACACGTGTGCATGCAACATGCACACATTCTGGCTCCGCCTACGAGATCCGCCGGGTGGTACCTCCACGTTCGACAGTCAGAGACCGTCTACCACCTACGGACAATCACAACATCCATAGCCAAGAGAAAAATTTCTCCTGGGACGGGACTCGAACCCGCACAGCGCACGCCGACTGATCAGGAGACCGAAGAGTCTACTACTGCGGCCACCGCTGCTGCCTTACTTAATAACTTTTGGCATTAGTATATGTTCAGTCCCTTACTAGTAAAATGATTAAATTTCAGCTTGATTCGTCAACTGACTGCAGAAGCTTGTTCAATAATATGTTGAGGATCCACGATTTATTTTACACTCATTGACACCCTGGGCATCGTGCTGATAAGGTGGTCGATATCCTGTTGGAGCATCTCATTCCAGGCTACCGCAACGTTGTGAGTAAGAGCTGCTAAAGTCTGTGGAGGGTGTTGCAAATTCAAGAGCCTGCGACCTATCATGTTCAATTGGAGATAGGTCAGGCGATCGTGGTGGCCAAGGTAAACGGTTGATGCGATGTTGATCCATGAAGGCTAACGACGCTCTGGCAATATGCGGTCTGGCATTGTCTTGCTGAAAAATCGGGTTTTGTCATATTGATTATGATGAAAATTAGTGGTGATCTGCTACCATAAGCAATAGCACCCCATACTATAACTCCCACGGTGTGGTGAACGTGACGCTCTCTGTCAAATTGTGGGTCACGTCTTTCACCACTTCGCCTTCTCACTCTTGTCCGCCCATCGTGTATTCCCAGACAGAAACAGGATTACAAAATTACAAAAAGGATTGTGAGCTACACGAAATTTCACATTCAACTGACACCGTAAATGTACGAAAACTGAATGCTTCTTTATCACCAAACAATACACTCAGCCACCAGAAAAACTTAACAGGAAAACCTGACCATTTTATCACTTGTTGTTCATGGCAAGATAAATCGATATATAAAAATTCTTGAATGGGGGTATTTTCCAACTTAGTGATATTGTCATACTGATGGCTGAAATAGATTGTTTACAACCATTCATCAATTAGTATACACTTTGCTCGTACTTTTTGACTCATTTGCTGAAAGAAATACATTTGAAATTCATACCACCAAAGTGGGATCATTTAAGCCTCTTGCATGTCCGTCCGAAGAAATCAGCCAATAGGAATCAATTTTTTAAAGGTTCTCATTAGAATCTGAGAATATTTTTATCAACGATCATATTCAGCGCTATTGCCATGTACTAAGGAATTTCATGAAAGTTCACGGTTTAGCAGCGCTTCTTTATTCAGATCAACAGAATTGTCTGATGGTGTACCTGTCTATACAGGGTGACTTCGAAGTTGAGTCATTTATTTTAACAGTGAGTAGATCTGATCAAAGAAATGTTTTTTTCCTGTAACATTTTTGTGGTAAAATTAAAGTAACAAAGTTATAGCCCTTTAGAAGTTTGAGTACCGCCCTGTCTCAATAATAATATTATTTGCTCGTGTTTGGCAACAACGGATATACTCCGCCTTATCGGTTCATCGCATCGGAAACAAAAAAGCGACAGAATTTGAAACGCTGATCACGATGTTTTTATTCAGTCAATGTGTCAGTCGGTAACGCGTGAGTGAATAGTGGTGTTTGCTGCGTGGCTCAAATGAAATAAAAAATGGCACATATTTATGCGGATCGGTTTCCCAATCGAGTGCAACCAACCCCTCGTGCCTTTGTTAATGTAGTACAACGGGCTCGTGAATCAGGTGACTTAAGACCTCACAGGGGAGGGCATGCCGGTGCTCCAAGACCTCACGATCAAATACAGGTCCGCACTGAAATACTTGTCGGGAGGATACTTTATAAAACAAGGTAAACATTTTTTTTTATTTTTACACACATATTTCGGTTTATCTTCCTTCTACAATCATTATCTGAAAATTAATGACTCAACTTCAAAGTCACTCTGTATATGTATAGTTGTAGGTCGACACAATTTGGCAACAGTGTAGTTAAACAAGGGTCAAACCGTTGACTTTTGACAGTGACAGAGTGGCGTAGCCTGTTTCTGTTTCGTGCTTTGTGTTGTTGATTTAGTCTTGTGCGTTTTCTGACCTCACTTGTAACCTTTATATTTCGGTAAATTCAAAAAATCGGCTTTCACGAAGTTTTATTCCGTATTTTTATTGTGTATTTAAAAAGCTTAATTCCAAATCAGTCACCGCACCACGCTGCACAAGCATCACAATTCACAATACCAAAAGCGTCTACAACAACGCCACAATGTATCATAACCTTATTATCTGTCAAAAAAGCAAAGAAAGACACAGAACGCAAATAGCTACGGACGATTATGTAGAACAAAATGGGAATATCTTCTGCCCTTGTCACACTGTAATCGTCGGACAAATGTAGTCACATTCTATGAAGGGGGCGTAGAAAATATTACTACGTCACGAAAGATATTATTACGTCACACAGTTGGCGGCAAATTTTATTTTTAAACTTTGAAGCGCAGTTTTTGTAACTTCTTGTTCAAAGAACAAAGTAAAATGACTCGATATACATTTTTAGATATATAACTTCAATTTGGAACAAAAAATTTTTTTTTGAAAATACCCCATTCTAATAAACATATGTAGGTGTTTACCTTTTTTTGTCACTCAGTATATGTTGTCAAGTCGTAGTTGTGTCCCAGGATATGGCACGATAGACTAGTACGGGGTGATTGAGTTCTGGCTCACACATTTGGATGACTTCACAGGTACGTTTCCATTACAACAAAGGACCCCGCACGAAACATATGGGAATTTTGTCCCAGTCAATTTTGTCTAAAAATTCAGTATGATATACACTTATTCCTTGCCTTCCTGAACAAAAGTGTTGATGACACCAAAGCAGTCCTACGATTAGTTTCTGAGAAATAGGGCGCTCAACGGCAGATATCGGCTTGTCACTCGGAATTCCTGCATGTAGAGTGCTGTCATCAGCAAAGTTATGGATCGGATTGATCGCATAGGAAGGGCAGATCGTTGATATTAAGAGAAACAAAGCAGGAGCCAAGATCCCTGGGAAACTCCCATGTTGGCATTGTGGGATGAAGAAGAAGACGTTGCGATTAATTTGCACATTATTTTGTATTTTTGATAACCCGAATAAAACAAACAAAATTTATCCCTGGCCGAGAGATGAACCAATCTCAAAATTATTTGAAGTAGCTAACTTGATTTTGCGGATTTTAGACGCGGCAACGCTTTAAATGGACAGCAGATGGGATACGTACGCAATGAGCTCTCAAGTTTCATGAACTATCTTCATTTGATAAACTCTTGGATCTATGCGAACATACTTCGAGGAGCTTAACAAGTTGATTGGAACTTCAAGTCAGGCTTTATTAAATAACTGCGTTAATTACGTGTTGTACGAGTATTATGAAATAGCCGCATATTGATGAAACATCGATGAACCGTAGATCAAAAAATATTTTAAAATACTGAGTGTTCTTGCAAGAAACAGAGTCACTAAATGAGATTTTTGTCATTTTTGTTCGGAACGTGCGCCTGCTGATATAGAGGCGCTTTGTGGTAAACAGTGAATTTCGTAAACAAGTGACATGTCTTTTTTGTACTTTCTTCTACGAGAGTCATATACCTTAATTCACGACTATCCATCACGCTTAGACGTCTATTGAAATGAACAGCTGATCACCGAGTGACATTTTGTGTTATACTACAACTATTTAAAACTGTAATGACTCATACGCGTGATCAACACGTGATCAGAGCTCGATCCCGGCTTCCTTCCAGTACAGCCGTATAGCGTACGACATATGTCGTTTCTGTGGCTTTGCGGTGGTCAACAGCACAGACAGAGATGGAAATAATGGCTGATTGACGCGCCTCGAGCGGCAGACTCATAGGCGTCGGCAACGCATTGGAACGTGTTTCGTTGAGCGATCGCATATTGTGTGTTTTTATAAGAATTGTTGTGTGATTGTTATTGTTGTGGTTTCTGTGGTTACTGTTTTGGTTATACTTAACCATGGAGAGTACAAATGGCACGAGCGGAAGTACTGAAAGCCAGGGAACAAGTAGACGGCTTCGTAAAGCACTGAAGAGGGACGCGAAAGAAATCGTGCTCAACGTGTTCAATTATCTGAACAGAACTATATCGCAGGGAGATGCACTCGCGCGTTGTGAAAGTATGACAGGCGTTCCAGAGTGGACCATTCGCAGGGTGGCGCCTGAAAAGAAGAAACTGGAGCTACTACTGATCCAAAGTTTAATTTGAAGGGACGAAAGGCCGTTAAATTGGATGACGATAGCAAAATGGCATTAAGGCGAACCGTACATTCATTCTTCTTTAGGAATGAGATACCAACCCTCAAGGCTGTACATGCAGCGATCAAGGAAAATGAAATTATACCCAAATGAGCGTCGAGGTAATGAGGAAATCCCTGCACGAAATTAATTTTCGTTACGAAACGCGTAATCGGAAGTCAGTATTGATAGAGAGACCTGAAATAGTCGCCTGGCGTCGAAAATACCTACGCGAAATGATTGAATATAGGCGACAAAGCAGAAAAATCTATTATTTGGACGAGACATGGGTAAATGCAGGTCACACAGTTAAAAAAACCTGGATAGACAAAAACGTAGTGAGTAACCGACAAGCAAGCATTGAAGGTTTGTCAACAGGTCTTCGTGGACCATCAGGGAAAGGTCAAAGATTGATCGTAACTCATGTTGGTAGCGATAGTGGCTTTTTAGAAGAGTGTGATTTGATTTTCGTCTCTCAGAAAGGAGGTGATTACCATGACGAAATGAATGCCAGCTGCTTCGAGAGCTGGTTTCAAGGGGTGCTTCAGCGAGTTGAGCCCAACTCTGTGATCGTCATGGATAATGCTTCCTACCATAGTCGTCGAGCCGAACGTGTACCGACTATGGGATCTCGAAAAAGTGACATGCAGCAATGGTTGCGCGAAAAAGGAATCCCGTTTGACGATTCATGTGTGAAAGCGGAATTGTATGAAAAAATTAAACAGCACAAACCTGCGAACATTAGTTACGTGATTGATGAGATGGCCCGTCAATGTGGTGTCACTGTGCTGCGGTTACCGCCCTACCACTGTGAACTGAACCCAATAGAGCTCATCTGGGCTCAAGTGAAGGGTTATATTGCGCGCCATAACACAACCTTCAAATTACCAGACGTTAAGGTTTTACTTGAGACTTCCATACAGCTAGTAACGCCCGAAGCTTGGCAGAATGTTATCCGTCATGTTGTGAAGGAAGAAACAAAAATGTGGCAGCTTGACCACCACATCGACACCATCATAGAGCCACTTATAGTCAATTTCAACGAGGAAAGCGATAGCGACAGTATATTACTGTCAGATGTAGGTGGAAGTGACGATGAATAAAGGTAATTCCCAAATTTTTGACTTACAATATGTTTCAAACCACTCTTTATTAAGCATGTGACAAATCTAGTTCGCCCATGTTAAACATTCATACCCCGCCTATGAACAGCCGACTACTGGTAGTTAAGTGATGTTCACGTGGATCTTCACCGAATCATTGAAATACTGGGATTGCAACCAAATATTTTTAAGCTACAGAAAGCTGTTATTCTGAACACCACCAGAATAGTACGATGATTCTTGAGCCAAGAATAGACGAGATTGCTTGGTGGGAACCACCCTGAGAAAAGGGAGAGAAATAATAATAATGTAAACATATTAGCTTGACTCCTAATCTATTCCATGTCGTTGATCAGAACCTGTTTTTTCATTTTGAAGCTTGAAGTTGGTCCTGTCTTTGGGCACAGGGCTATAATTACCTGTATTCGGTGTACTTATCCCATGTGGCGCAGATAATTTGGACAGAGTTACTGAGTCATGGATTTGGACAGTGTTCTGCTGTACGTGCAACTGATGTACAGGGCCAGGGTATCCCTCTGTTAGGGGATTTCCACCCTTAAAACGATAGGGCTTAGCTGGATGACAGCTGCATAAGTAATGGCTTTTACGTCTATAAATGTCAGTAGTAGTTAGAACATGCTACTCAGGGAACTGGGATGGCACAGGAGATCGTAAGTTAATCATTGTTAATTAACGATCTAACAGGTAATTCCTTTCTGCATACCCCAAGAGCTGGCTATTGGCCTCTGTTCGCTATGCCGTATCATACTGGCATTATACAGGGTGGGTCATCTAGTGCTTCGAATTTGAAGTAAAAAAATGAAAATTGATGTTAGATAATTAGGTCCAGGTTTGACATTTTTACAAAATTCGATCCGGTCCGATGCGTTTTTGGTTTTTCCAATGAGCTGAAAATTACATTGCCCAAGATATGCATTTATACCGGAAAATCGTTCGTAGTTTCTAGTGGTCGTGGAGCTAGAGGCAAAATCGAGAAAAAAAATCGCTTAAACTTTGTTTTTGACGTTCATTTTCGGAATTTGTTTTGTACGGATTGAAACCTGGGGGTTGGACGTTGTAGGGGGTTGTAAATGTAAGGCCTTGCTAGTACATAGTTAAATACGTTAAAAAGATTCCGATCCCGATAACAATGGGCAAATTAAATGATAAAAGTCCGCTGTATATTGTGCTCAAAATTTAAAATAACTTGGCGTTGCGTGCACGGCGCGATGCTTCATCATCCTAGAGGCTACTGCCAGGTAACAAACTCCAACTAGTCTGCGGTGGTGTCGCCACTGACATCCCGCTACAGGAGACATTCTTATATATTATAGCAATATTTGGATATTAGAAATACGTGCTTTAGCGTTCTGTGATGCTTTTGTAAATGATGAGTTAACTGTTTTTACATCAACAAATATAATTTTCTGAATTTTATGATCTTTAAATCTCTGAATATTCCATCGATTGATATACAACAGACACCGACTGAGAACCGACATAAATGAGAAACACGGTTTTGATGCAGATATCTTCAAGCAGCAGAAAACTTGTGGACCGAAGTTCGAATATGATCGCGAGCTTAACACTTCCACCATTTAGGTAGTCGTAGACTTTGGAAATTGATTTAGATGCATCTAGTCAAGATCCGATTTCGCGTTTTGAAACGATTTTTCGTTTTAAACCTCCTACGAAGGCATAGGAAGTATAGAGTAAATCTACTTGACGCTATGTTTTTAGGACAAAGAACGGGGTATTAACACCAAACCAAGCTTCGTAAATGAAGTAGCATATAACCAGAAATACACAGGCATATACTAGAGAAGACGTTCGCCAGTATCTAATAAACCATCTAAATCAGGCAAATAATTCCGGGAAAAATATGCTATAACCTAATATGCTATAACCTTGGCGATTTTTTGATGGTGGGATAATTTCTTGAAGAGCACATATGAGCCCAGACTTCACACAACCGATTATGCAATTCTTTGATTTACACATGTTGTGTGTTTCGCAATCAAAGAGATTATGTAATGAAAACCGAATACTCGGTGCATCGCTACTGTAATTATGTACTTGAAAGAGCGATAATTGCCATGACATTTGTATTAAAATCTATGATCTCTGAATGGAATACTTACACCTCCACGAACTGCGAATTTCAAATACATTTTTTAGAGCACAGTATGTATAAATTGGTATAAGAGGAAATACATTAAAATGCTTACCTCCTTCATCTGTCATGATAAGTACTGTTGCATTTGGACCCACACCTGCTGGGGTGCTAACTTGAACTGACACGTAGTACTGGGTCCATGGTTGAAGATCTGATATGACAGTGTGCTGAAAAGAAAAATGATTTCAGAAGTTATCCAATATTTACCATTATTGAAGATTCTACAGGGTGTTGCAGAATATTAGGACAATTGAAGGGCCGATTCAGCACTTTGGAATTCTAACAATATACAAGGTGTCTAAACTTGTCCGGCTTTGATAGTTCATCTTACATCTCTCGAAAACAGATTGACATAATTGACATAATGACATGAGTTTTTGTAAATGCAAATGTTATCAAAGGTCATATTAGCATTACCAAAATTGACTTCTAAGGCACTTACATTATTGGCATTGGTGCCAACATCTTTTTATAAAAAACGCAGCTGGTTTTTGCAAAAAATTGTTAGCAATATGTTAACGCCGGTGGAACATAATAAAATATTCTATGGATCACATTTATAGATGTTCCTTAAGGATTGAGTGCCCTTCAAAATTTCCAAAGTATTAAAACCACCAAATTTTTCAAAATTTCCAGGGTCTTGAAGATATGAAAATTATGAAAATGTTTTGAGTTTCGAAAATCTGAAAATATTGATTTGAAAAATTTTGAAAATGTCGACAAGTGGAAATGGGAAAATTCGGGACACATGTGCACAAACCCTTTTTTCCATAATTTACGTGCTGAATCTTCTCATAAAATTTCCAGAACACATTCTAAAAATACTACTGCATGGCAAATAGTCTTATACCGAGTCAATCTTCTTGACTCCATTTTAGAATTTTGAGTATTGCATCTTTGCCTTCAACTTGGTAATAAGAAACGAAGTGACCTTAATGAAAGACGGAGTTCATCTCGGGTGAAGTACAAATTAATAATTCCTCATTCTAGACACTACAATGGAAGTTAATTAATTAGAATGTCATAAACAGATGTCATCAAAAATATGAAGACGTTGATAGTGGTAGAAACGGTATGGTGATATGTGGGTAGAAGCCTTAACTCTGATAGACTACAAAGCATTGTAACTACTGCAGATATAATTTGGAAAAATGCCCCTGGAACGCAATATGGAGTCCCTCCCTAAGTGACGTCAAATAAATGGAATCAAGTAGATATCTCAAGAGCTGGCGACACTCCCAAAACCAAATTTGTCTGACAGCTTGAGTTCAATGTGTACGAGAGAGAAGCGCGAGAGGTGTGTATCAACACATGTTAGAAAGAGATAGAAGCTGGCTGAAGAGCGAAGGTCATCACCAGATTGCCTAGCAACGGTGACGCAGAAGGTCGTGCAATCTGCCGCGTTGCCAAATGTTACACCAGAAAATATTCGCACACGCTGCTACAATATCTTAGGTTACTGTCAAACCCAAGGAGGTCTGTTCGAACATTTAGTTTTTACTTTTTTTAACAGTCCACGTTGCAAACTTACAAGAACTTTTTATCGGTCATAAATATAATTTTTACTCACCAATATGCCTAAAAAGGAGCCTAACCTCTAGATCTGCCTCCAAGGTCAAGAATTCTTTTACCACTTTTTAGAGGTATGTTTTTTATAGTTTTGAACCCACCAATTTCACCTCTTGGTCAAAGTCAATTACGGCCTTAATTCGTGGTTAAAAGTTTCTGACAAAGGATTCAACTCTCAAGGTAATTCATTTTTTGAGGACATCATTCAAGGTCAAGGATACTAGTATAATCACAAAAATCTGACAACTATAGGTTTTCTTTTTCTTGGGTCCACTTTAACAAAATGCTAGTTGGGAATTGGCGTGGGAGATAAAATCACTAGAGAATAATGTCGCCAGCTCTCGGGATATTGTGGAATTCAACAGCAACCAACTAGCGTTAACATTTGTGTTGCTGTTTTTGGTGTGTGCTTGTACTAATGTATAATTTATCTTTATTGCACTCATGTGCCTTCAGCTTCTTTCAGTAACCTCGGGCGTTGCTGAATTTACAAAAGAAAGCCATTACTACAACTTCTATTTTCACAGAAACGTTATGTTCGGTAGCGATGTTTAAAAGCTCTTCAGATTGCGCTTGTATTTCATACGGCGCCCATTGTATTCCAAGAATTGTGAGTTGTTCCTACTATGGGAAATGGATAAGGTATGGATAGTCGATTTTTTCAGAACTTTCAATACATGCAGGGTTGTCAAGTCTTAGCGGATGACACATTGGTTCAGTCTACTTTCTGCGTTCGTCTTGCTCAATTTTCTGCTTGGAAATTTCTTAATAATTTGAAGATTTTGAATATAGAGAATTTAGAGAATTTAGAGAATTTAGAGAATTTAGAGAATTTAGAGAATTTAGAGAATTTAGAGAATTTAGAGAATTTAGAGAATTTAGAGAATTTAGAGAATTTAGAGAATTTAGAGAATTTAGAGAATTTAGAGAATTTAGAGAATTTAGAGAATTTAGAGAATTTAGAGAATTTAGAGAATTTAGAGAATTTAGAGAATTTAGAGAATTTAGAGAATTTAGAGAATTTAGAGAATTTAGAGAATTTAGAGAATTTAGAGAATTTAGAGAATTCAGAGAATTTAGAGATTTTGAGAATTGAAGAACTTATAGAATTTAGAATAAAAAAAAATTAGAACTTTGGAATATTTTAAAATCTTGAAAATGTATACATACCAGTTTAGATACATTCTTAACGTAATGCACCTTACTTTCGTCGAGGCCGTCCCTTCGTTGATACGTGATTTTGTAACCAATGAATTCACCTCTGACGGATTGTTCAGGGGGCGCAGTCCAACTAAGGTATATTGAGGAAGATGATTCGTTTTTCGCGTTGGTTATCGTCACTCTTCCAGTTGGAGCTGAAAAGAAACACAGAATTTAACTATTATGTTATATACAGGGTGAGATTTTAGTATGTAGTCGGTCGATAGCTCCGTTATTATATGGATGACTATACCCTGTATATCTTAGTAAATACCTTCTTCTTAAGGGAAGAATTTTGATATAGCAAACTATGGAATAAGAATTTGCTGCCGTTAGGATTCCAACCTCTGCATTCTTAGCCGACATTTTGGCCACCCAGCTACAGTAACACATGACTAATTGTATCAAACGCACCGTGGAAATCATCATCCTTTTGAATTGATTGATTGAACTTCTACTTTTGTGACACGTCGTTTCGAGGATTTAAGAATATCTTGTCGTAAATGAATGTGGAAATACGATCTTCATATTGTCAACCGCCGTAAGACTTACTCAACTTCCACCGTGGAGAAATATTCTAAATTATTAAAGAAAACAAAAGTTTTAATACCACACCAAACTTTGGAATATCTTTGTAGACAGGCTTTAAAAGACAGCCAGCCTCGAGAGTTTAAACTTTTGTAGGAAGTTCATTACTTTCTAGGCAAAATACTGAATGTATTTGGATAAAAAAAGGCGTCAAGCAGGTGGACTCTATACATTCCAGGCAACGCTGTTATCAGTTAATAAGTTGGCACAAGTTGGCTTCTTTAGGTGACTTATCTACGAACATGTATAATAAAATAATCATATGGATCAAGGCACGTGCAATTAGTTCATGCATTATCTAATTGTCTTACGCGTAATAGCGTTCATCTGGCAACGTCGCATCTCCCCAATGCCTGATCATACGATGCGTCAGCGTTGCCGAACTTTCAGATTTGCCGGTATTTCTTCTGAAATGAGACCTTATTTACGAAACTACCGATTTCTTAAAATAATCCAGATTTTCTACCGAAAAAGAGCTGGAACCAAATTTAAGGCTAAAAAATGAACTCTATTCAGTATATACATATGTAGTTTTATACTCGTACCAATAATAAGCGTAAAATTGGGCTGCCGGCCACACGAGGGACGTAGATTTGGGTTGCCTACAATTATGTACGCACATCCCTTACTCCGCTTTCCCAATATTGGTTTTTGTGTACAACCGGCACAGAGTGGTAGATCACCGATACTATAGCATCACCGGATAGAAGTAAGCCAAAGCTCATCTGTATTTAATTGAATGTTAAATTAAAATGTCATGTGATGAGGTATCAAGCTCAGGGGTGAAACAGAAAAATATTCAGGATATTATAAACAAGAATCGCAAACGGACTCTCAATAATGGTTGCAAAAGAAGTTTGAACAGCGACCAGTACGCCCATTGTACAAGTTGTAATAAATAACTTGAGGTTTTTTCAGTTGTGTGCGCACAATACAAATATACTTTTTCATAGAGGCCGCTGTGTGAAGTCCGTTGATCCATCGCTAATATTGTGACAGCCCTGATTTTTCCTCCTACCAATTTTGTCCTTGAATCTATCGAATTTCAACGACACTGACTACAGATTTCGTCTTTTTCGGTTAGGCAACACTGCACTGCGCCAGTCATGCGAGGATACGTACGAAGACTGGAACGCCGGCCGGTGAAGTCAGAGAGCAGACGTGGGGGCGCCTGTCGAAAACATTTGTCTATTGTTTTAAGAGCAAATGTAATTTTTTTATCCAAATATAATTATAACTTTATACAGGCTGTTACAGAAATAATATTCGTAACTTTATGAGATTCCTTGCATTATTCTAAGCAAAAAAGTTCATTATAACCTATGTCCGAAAATCAACTGTTTCGGAGCAAAATAATGCTGAACTTATTTCTTCTTAGTCATGAAATAAATTTATTTTGCACCTTAATAATTTAAATTCATATACCTAATAGTGTAGAATGTATCAATACATCTATTTATTAATTAACTGTCTCTAACAAAATAATTTTCATGCTTATTAAATACAATTTTCCGAAAAAAAACTTCCAAACAAAATCTCTTACACAACTGGCAAGGTCGTACATACTCCGCCTGCACTGCATGTATCATCGCGTGTTGTTGTGATTACTAATAGATTTGACTGTAACTTTACGTGATTTACGAATGTTTTTTTTCTTTTTTCGTGACTGATAATCATGGGAAATGGTGGTGTGTATCGCCACGTACCGGTAAGTTCTGTCATTTTTTTAAGCGTTATTAAATAAAAAATATTAGCCAAAAAAATTGCGTAAAAGTATTCAATAATTCAAGGCATATTTTCAACAAAAATAGGTTTTTGGCTGTCTCAAAATAAGTTGCCTGGAGGTGATTGTTCAACGTCGGGAAGAGAAAAAAGTCACAAGGACTAAAGTCAGGCGAATGAGGAGGCCGAGGAGCCTCATGAATGTTTTTACTGACCAAAAACTCGTTTATTGACATTGTTGTGTGACAAAGAGCATTATCTTGATGCAACACTCAGTTGTTCGTAATCTGATGAACGATGGTGTGAGTCAAATTACTCTTTTTCTATTATCTTGACTGTCAATTGACGATCCCGGACAAGATCCTGGATTCTGTCAATATTTTCATTGGTTCTCGACGATGAAGGCCTTCCGCTTCGTGGTTTCTGTTCAATCGACTCTCTCCCTTCTGAAAATGCCTTAAACCACCGAACAACCTGGGCTCTTGACAAAACACTATCTCCGTAGCCCTGGTAAAGTTTAGCGAGGGTTTCCGGTGCACTCTGCGTGAGTCAGAAGCAACACCTGATAGCACACCGTTGCTCAAAATTGATGTCACTCATTTTAAAAACAGAAAAAACTGTTTCACAAAAAAAAAACGCTCTGGACAACCAAATGACTCGAGCGAGTTCAAACTTGTACTAAAGGCGGATCACGTGATTCAAGCCCGGCGCCTACTATGTCGCCAGTTCGGACGCTACGTTGCCAGTCTCATCACAACTTACAGACCACGTATTTCCAATAATGGCGTAGCATTACCGTGGCTGCGTACATGGAACGTACTGTATATCGCAAATACAGATGTAGGAAGATGTAGACTTCTAGCTAGAACAATCAGCTCCACTAATCCATTCATCAGGTTGTCAAAAGCTGATGCGCTCTGCGATAAAGTCTAAAGGAATAGGAAAATACAATGAAAAAGATCTAATAAAAAGTTCCTCCAAGGAGGAATCGAAAGGATGAAAGAAATTAGAATTCATTGGAATGGAAATTGGAAATAGTTTTTCTTTGAGCGATATTTGATGAGAGTCAGCGCTAGAGCAAATTTACTTTTCCTAGATATTGTCACCTATGAAAACCTCACTTTGTCGTCATTAGAATGCTATCTCATTTTGATGCGATTAAACAGTGCTTTTCAGAAAGGTCCGAAAGGTCCCCACTTAGTTTTCAAACGGGTCAAGTTAGGAAGTTTGAATTCGGTGGGATAAAATCGATGGATGAAAAAGTGGCTTCCGCGTCTAAAAAAATGTGTAGAAAAAATGGTGACTATGAAGAAAAATAGCTTAAAGATCAACGTTTCCACTGATCAATTCGTTTTGTCAAATGAAAAATTTCTTTTGCCTGAACTAATATGGGAACTTTATTTTTGAGACAACATTCGTGCTATAGCGTTTAGTTACATAAACACTCAACTGTGACGGAGTGCCTACCCTCAATTTTGAAAGATAGTGTTTTTATATCCTAGGGTTACAAGGTACTGACAAAGAGCTTCGAAACGAAATACATGACCTGCCGAAACATACCGGGTGCGCCACCTTTTATGTCGGTATTGAAACATCGAATGACTTTGATTTTTACCAACCGAGTGATTTGGTTATACGTGTTTCTGAAACGTCAATTTACTACAATTTTAGTCATGACTCGCTTTACACCGAAACAACGCGCCGTCGTTCAGTTGTGTTAACACAACGTGCATCGTCGAAAATATCGTGACAACACTATCGGTCGTTTGGTTTCGATTTTCTTGAGTACGGGATAGTGGGAGATCGTCAACATACCGTTCATCAACGACCAAGACGTTCCAATGAATTGGCTGAAGTGGTCAGAGACAGCGTTGCCCAGAACCCAAAAGTGTCGTATCGTCATCGCGCTCAGCATTTTGGCATCAGTGGAACCACGTTGGGGTGCATTTTGAAAGATGATTTGCATTTGTTTCCTTATAAGGTGCAGTTGAAAGAAAAAATATTGCCAACTGACCGTCCACGTCGCTTGGAATACGCCCAAACAGTCGCTCGCATGGTTGATGCTGAACCTGATCTTTGGATGCAAATTGAGATGACCGGCGACGCCCATTTCAAGCTGTTTGGCGGCGTTAATGAGCAAAACTGCTGCATTTTGGGGACGGAAGATCCACGAAATGCCGTTGCATGACTGGAAAGTGACTGAACCGGCGTTTGCGCCAAAACCATCATTGGGCCATTTTTCTTCAACGAAAACGAAACAGTCGATGGAAATCGATATCGGTGGATGCTGGCTTATTATGTCTGCCCACAAATGCGTGAAAAAGGTCTTGATGGTTACTGGTTTTAACAAGACGGTGCGCCATGTCACACTGCAAATGAAACCATCCGGCTTCTGCAGCGAAAATTCCCTGGACGTCTGATTGGCTGGCCACCCAGGTCTCCAGATTTGACCCCACCGCACTTCTTCTTGTGGGGTTATTTGAAAAGTCAAGTGTACGCCTGCAAGCCCCAGACCACTGAAGAACTCAAGGCAAATATTCGTACCGCAATCGCCGCTATACCACTAGAGGTGCTCGAAAAAGTAGCAAAACGGGCACATTTTATGTTGGCCAATAAAGGTCGCCACTTGATAGATGTTGTGTTCAAAAACTAGTTCCAATAAATTGTAAAGGACCATATTTAATAAAAATACCCAATATATAGAAATCAGTTTTTCGTTTTCAAAGTTATTTCACGTTTACATACTGACATAAAAGATGGCGCACCCTGTATGTTCAAATATGTTATTCTTATGTTAGAATGATTATTTGAATTTATTTCACCATCATGAATTTTAGCTTCCTAACTTGGCCCGTTTAAAAAATAAGTAGGCAGGCGTTCTGAAAAGCACTGTTTAATCGATTTGTATAAAAAATTTATTACTATTATTGAGATAATCGATTACTAATAAATAATCGATTACAAGAAAATAATCGATTAAAATGAAAATCGATTACATTTCAAAATCCATGATGTCAGAAATCAGTAATTATTTTCCGATTCTCGATCTGGCAATCTCGATTTCCCGTGACCCTACGACCTAGTTCTGTTGTCTCGATGGAAATTCTAAGGCCAAAGACATTCTTGTCAGTCATCCACGTTGGAATTTTTATACTCGACGCGGTTGTTCGAACATCGGAGGAACCTGCTGGATATTAATCATTTCAGACCTCACTTAACAGAAAATAGAGGCTGCATTTTCCGAATAAATGGAAAGCTGTTTGCACACAACTTCGATGTACTATATATCGGGCAGCTGTTGTATCGTTAATCACCTATGTGTTCCACGTTTCATGCACGTTGCATCTAACCTTGCTCTTGCTTTTCACCGACAATCGCCTTTATGTTGGTGCAGATTACAATGTTTACGAGAGGTGTTCGATTATATAGGGTCGTAACTGGTAATACTGTCAGAGTGTATGTATTGCAGCTATGGCTTTGCACTGTATTATTTCGACAGATCTCATACCTCTGGTGGAGGATAATTGCTATGCTTTTGCTGGATGTCCCAGACACCAAGCTGTAGCTTGCTACACGAAGTTTAACATTATACTTACATGGTAAATGTACGAAAAACGAATTCTTCTTATAACCAAACAATACACGCAGCCACCACAAAAAGTTAACAGAAAAACCTGACCATTTTATCACTTGTTGTTCATGGCAAGATAAATTAATATGTAAAAAATTCTTGAATTCTAAACTCTGGGCGCTGAAGAAAGACATTAAACGTAAACAGTGATCAGCACGTGAACAGATCCCTCGAAAGCATCCACGGATATACTCCAGTCACTTTAGGTCTAAACATCCTCGGCAGTGTATTTCTAGTGAATCCACAGACCCTTTTTCGTGTCATCTTGAGACTAGAAAAAGGATGACTGTTAAAATAAGTTACCTTGATCTTTCATGAGCTCCAAGTACAAAACATCATCGATATATTTTTGATGTAGGAACAACAAATTGGTTTAGAAAACATCCACTTTGAACCTAAATTGACTGGAGTAACATCGATCTACAGACAAATTCAAGGTCACAAGCAGTCGTCGGCGCTCTACGAATCTGCACAGGTTTGGACTTGTAAACGTGATTGTAGATGACACGACAGGCATCTAACAGTTAATTCACGCACAGGATTGCATTGCATACGCATTACGCATTCAGTAGCGTATACTCGTTTTTCGCGAGTGGAACGTTTTGTTTATATATTGCCTAAGATACGATGTCTGACACAGATACAGCCGACGAAGTGGTTGACATCAGCGCAACCCCACCCAAAAAAAGGGCTAAGAAGCTACATTTAAGTGCAAATGAAAAACAAATAATATTAAATATATACAAAACCAAATTCAAGAAAAACCCGATTTGGTCGTGGACGAAGTTATATGTAAGGTAGCACATATTTCTGGAGTATGTCGGTCCAGTGTTTATAGGATCATTAAGGAATATAGGAGCACTCACTCACTTTCTGAGCCAAAACCGTATCCTGCAAGAAAAAGGATAACGGACGGAGTAGATGACTTTGACAGAACTGCCATCAGGAGGAAAGTGCATAATTTTTTCTTCCGAATGAGATACCTACAGTAGATAAGATATTAAGATTAGTTAATGCTGATGAGGATCTTCCATCATTTAAAAGAACCACATTCCGAAAACTTTTGAAGGAACTTAATTTTCGATTCTTGAAACGGGGAAGAAACAGTATGTTAATAGAGAAAGAAGAAATTGTTGTGTGGAGAAGGGAATACCTTAGGAAGATTCGGAAGTTTCGCGATGAAAAAAGAAAAATTTACTATTTGGACGAAACGTGGGTGAATGCTGGACATACTCAAGCGAAAGTTTGGGTCGACAAATCAGTAACATCATCAAGGCAGGCTTTTCTAGACGGTCTTTCGGCTGGATTAAAAAATCCTGCAGGTAAGCTCCTTCATCTATCCGGCAATTTAATTTTGATAAATTCGGGCAAATAATATGCTGTGATAGCAGATAATGTGTGATATTCTCCAAAAATGGTGCATTCGCAGTGTAGTCATTAGGAAAAAAACTTCGACCCTCTTTTAAGCGTTATTTTGAAATTTATTATCATTTTTGGGTGCAGTCAATTTGCTTTGAATGGGTTTTGAGAAGTTGCAAACTTCAATTTTCTACGTTTTTCAGTTTTTGATCAGCATTCCGTGACTCTTAAATTCAGCTAAATGAACTCAATTGCCTCATTCCTTCAAATTTAATCAATCCATAGTGTAAGGAATAATTTATTTCCAGGAAAAGGCAAACGGCTGATCATTTGTCACGTAGGTAGTGAAGACGGCTTTGTTCCCGAAGCACTGTGGGCCTTTGAATCAAAAAAGACAGGGGACTATCATGAGGAGATGGACGGCAATTCCTTTGAAAATTGGTTCTCCAAAATGTTACTAAAGCTGGAGAATAACGCTGTTATTGTACTGGATAATGCCCCGTACCATTCTAGAAAAATAGAAAAAATTCCCACAATGGCAACTAAAAAAGCTAACATACAACAATGGCTGGCCTCAAAACAGATCGATTTTGATGAAACAATGGTCAAGGGTGAATTGATAAGTATAGTCAATAGACATAAATACAAATACGATTTTAAAATGATCGATGAAATGGCCAAAAAACAAAATAAAACTGTCTTGAGACTGCCACCCTACCATTGTGAGCTGAACCCTATTGAGCTGATTTGGGCCAACATAAAGCAATACGTGGCGTCGAATAATAATACTTATAAATTTTCTGATGTTAAAAATCTCTTTCACATCGCAGTCAATAGAGTTACGGCAGAGGAATGGAAAAACTGTATCCGCCACGTTCGGGAGAAGGTTGAGGTCAAAATGTGGGATTTGGACAATGTCATCGATACCCAAATTGAACCTCTAATAATTCATTTAAACGATTCAGAAGATTCAAGTTCCTCTTCTGAATGAGTGCGCGCAGCTTACTTACTAATAACTAAAAAGTGTAGTTAACTCATTTGTGAATCTCTAACTGAAATTTACTGTAAAAGATAATAATTATCTTGTATGAAATTTTTGATGACTACCCATAATATCTTGATGCGGTCCTGTAATGTCTCCTGCGCCTAAACACTCACTCACGAGCAATATGCGTGTATTTGTTTGGGTTTAGTTTCTTTCTTCAGCGCCTAGAGTATAATAAACATACGTAGGTGTTTACCTTTTTTTGTCACTCAGTATACTTGGCATTCAGGTGGCTCAATACATTATAATCAGTTATCAAATATTGTTGACAAGTACACAACAATATAATAATGATATCTGACGTTAAGTCGTCAGTCTACTATTTTGAGTGACCTATTTTTATTGATTAAGAGGCAGAAGTTATGACCGCATTTTTTCATATTGTCTGCTGCTGATTTATGTAATTGTATTGTAAAGGTATGCGAAGAAATTCAATTTAAAATTAGGAAGTTTTCCTCTTAAAGTTTGCTGGAATGCTGTTTACATAATCTCATTAGAGCACTGGGGCTGAGTGTACCTCTAATTAACTCCTCTTTTGACTTCAGGGGACTCGATTCTTAGCAAACACATCATACTGAAGAGGTATCTCCTCGAACTTTTCTGGAAAACCTTGAATGAAATCCATTTTGCATTTCTAAGACAAACATCCGCTTCTGATGGATGGCCAGTACTTATCAAAAAGCTATTTGTTCCGATCTGTAGAAATCAGAAATTTTCGAAGGCTAAGAGGTGCTTCTCGTCCAACTTTTGAGTGCACTAATGAGCGGTTTTTCATATATAGATAGATGCGTTACTTGCCAGAATATATACAGTGAAATCTCATTTGGACGGACACCAACGGGACCGACTGGCAGTATCGCTTCAAGAGGGGTGTCCGTATAAAAAAATACAACAAAAATCGTTTCTAATGAAAACTGAATATATTGAAGGAACTGGGACATTTAACGTATATGTGTATGGAGGTTCTTAAAATAAACAACAAACTTTAAACCTAAGAAAAAAAGTTTGTTACCTTTAGATATATACAATGCATGTACTTTATACATATATATACAGGGTGACTTTGAAGTTGAGTCATTAATTTTCAGATAATGATTGTAGAAGGAAGATAAACCAAAATATGTGTGTAAAAATAAAAAAAAAATGTTACCTTGGTTTATAAAGTATCCTCCCGACAAGTATTTCAGTGCGGACCTGTATTTGATCGTGCGGTCTTGGAGCACCGGCATGCCCTCCCCTGTGAGGTCTTAAGTCACCTGATTCATGAGCCCTTTATACTACATTAACAAAGGCACGAGGGGTTGGTTGCACTCGATTGGAAAACCGATCCGCATGAATCCGTGATGCCGCGGCAGCATTTTGTAAAGACCCCCGTAAATAAGAATCATGTCCACAAGTTCAGCATTTTCGTAAACATGTTCCATTTTTTATTTCGTTTGAGCCATGCAACAAACACCACTATTCACTCACGCGTTACCGACTGACTCATTGACTGAATACAACTGAATAAAATTGTAGTAAAAACATCGTGATAAGCGTTTCAAATTCTTTGGTTTTTTTGTTTCCGATGCGATGAACCCACAAGGCGGATTATATCCGTTGTTGCCAAACACGAGCACATAATATTATCATCGAGACAGGGCGGTACTCAAACTTCTAAAGGGCTATAACTTTGTTACTTTAATTTTACCAGAAAAATGTTAAAGGAAAAAAACATTTCTTTTGATCACATCTACTCACTGTTAAAATGAATGACTCAACTTCAAAGTATATATACTCGTTTATATATCGTTCAGCAGTGCAGGCCTAATAGGCCCATGACTTGACTGGTAACTTGTCGCCAGCTGTCTTATTTACTGCCTTCTTCTTCCAATTTTTAATTCTTAACTCTTGAATATCCATTTCCACCTCCTTGTCCCATCTGGTTTTCGGCCTTCCTCGTCTCTTTTTTCCACCAATATTGTTTGTACTCTTTTTTATATTCTGGTCTCCGTCATCCTTTGGACATGTCCCAACCATCTCAGTCTTTGAGCTTTCACTGTTTCTACTATATCAGGTTCACCATGAAGATATTGCAGTTGTTTGTTCGTTCTACGAAAATAGCTATTTTGTTTTGTTCTGCTTTATTTAATGTCCATACTTCACTGCCATAGATGACAATAGGTCTTATAATAGCTTTATACAACCTTAGTTTAGCCTTTCTGGACACGCTTTTACTCTTTAGAAGTCGATTCAGTGAGTAAACACACCGGTTACCCATCATCAGTCTATTCTGAATTTGTTCCGCAATATCTGGTCTTCTTTTAAAAACAGTTCCTAAATATGTGTACGTTTCTACCTCTTCAAGTTTTGCCACTGACTGCTTTCACTGTTAACCTCTCGTTTTTAAATTCTTCATCTGTCCATTTCATATACTTGGTTTTTTCTTCATCAATATTCAAACCCATTAACAGTGCTTTGTCTTCCAGCCCCTTCGTAATCTCGCATAATTTCTCTTCCCCAGTTCTGCCTTGCATTGGTCGTCAAACCATGACATTTGTTTGCTTATCCTGATGTCCATGGTGCTGGCTGCCTTATTCACAGCGCTCTTTATTTTATTTCATCTCTCATTTTTACCGTCTACTGGGTTTGCATTGTCTAGCTCTATGTTTACTTGTTACTCATATCTCTTCCGTTGGTATTGTATTTAATCTGACTGGTTGGTTTGCCTTCTTTATTTTTATTTTTTGGTTCTTCACTATTGGAATTCTTTGCTCTAACTTTATTCCAGGAACATGATGATCTGAATCTATATCAGGCTCTCTGTAGGTTCTTATATTTTTTGTTTTTTTTCTTCGTACATCTCTATTAGTACATGTCTGATTTGATTCACGACTTTTCCGTCAGGTGACTTCCATGTTCCTTTATACATCTCTTTTTATTATCATATCCTTTCTCTTGCGAAATCGATAGGCAATTGCCGATTTATGCTGGTTTCCAAGTGTTTACTATATTTACCTATCGTCGGTCTATATATTTCCTGTATCTATATACATATATGTATAATATAATATGTATGTACATACATATGTATGTGTGTAACACAAAACAATGAAATAAAAGTCACTTTAAGGACGCGAAAATTCATATATTGTCGTTTGTCTCCTTTTCTTCTATGAAAATGCGTCTTGAAATCGTATTTCTAATTTAGAAAGAAGCTCCAAAGACTCGTATCTCCCTGATTTTTGACAAAAATTTTGATGTGCTTGGTCAGAGTAATAGCTTTACCATAATTTGGAATAGCTTCTGTGGATACTGGAACCTCATCGACATCAGAAACTTCGGAGAGTTCTTGTACCAGTTGAAATATAGGAACTTTCCGAAGTTTCTGATTTTCGATTTCTTGGCCTGAATCTGGATCTCCAACATACAAACTTTCATGTAGGTTAAAAAAATTATAAAGGTTTTCATTATCAGCAAATTGCCGTAAATTCTTATTTTTGAGGATATCTGAAGTACATTAAGTTTTAAGTCATTTTCTGAGTCAGGTATCAGCCTCACTTAACTGGTCTTCACTTCAATCTTGTACTGTTTCTCTGGTTACTTGGTCCCAAGCAGTTTTTGACAAATAAACTGCATCCAATGACGTAATTTTCTTTATTAACTCAAAAGCTGTACCAGCAGTTTCAATGTTTACTACCAGGTGTTTGAGTATTAGACTAATAAGTTTTGAATTTATGTAATCCCTTGGTCAAGTGGTTGATAAGCTGATGTGCAAAAATAAGATTTGTATATTATTTAAGCGAAAGTCTTTTGAATGAGCACCCGTATTGTCTAAAAATAACAAAATATCTCTTTTTATTTAGCCATTTTCCAATTTAGGTCTTGCAACACTCTAATCCAGTGGTCGTCAACCCGTCGATCGCGAGCTACCGGTAGCTCGCAAAGGCAATTTTGCTGGCTCACAACATATTCCAAAAAGGTGTAAAAATCATAGGAGCTTCCGAAAATTTTGTAAATTCTCATAATAAACACAAGCAGCGGCAACACTGCGATGAGCGATCTGTTCGAGAACGATCTTGATTACTTTGAACGGAATAAATACGCAAGGCGCGGCGACAGTGCCCTCAGTGTAAAACTGAACGGCACAAAGTCCAGCGGTTGGGTTAGAGTTTGTCTGCAATTAAAAACACTATGAGCAGTAGTAAGAGGATGAAGACATGCCATTTCTATTCGGAATGGGTAGGAGAATATTTCTCTACAGAAGTTAAAGGTAAACATGTACGTTTGTTTCGGTTGCTAAAAAAGAAAATATCCAGAGGCACTATAAAACTGTACAATCTTGAAAATCATTCTCATTACGTTCTGCAACCAGAACGAAAAAACCGAAACAATAAAAAATCAGTTAATTGGACAACAGACAATGTTTTTCAAAACAATCGACAAAAGTAAGGCTGCAACTGAAGCATCATACCGGGTGTCTCAGATAATTACACAAAAAAGAAACCTTATGAAGGCGGGGAAGTGATAGAACAGGCGTTTTTAGAAGCCAGATTCATTGTTTGCCAACTTTAGAAATAAAGACGAGATAGTGCCTGCTATAAAGTCTATGCTATTTTCTGCTAATGCAGTGATGATATAGTTTATTATGGTAGGCTTGACAGCGGATGGTGATCCACCTATAGTGGGACGTGATAAGGGTCTCGTGCGGTTATGTCGTAAAGATGAAAGTTTTCCGCAATTTCTCTGTGTTGTTACACTGCAAACTAAACAACGTGATGAAATTGGTAGTAAAGATTGTGAACAAGATTAGAGCTCAAGCGTTACAAAGAACATTATTCAAATCCTTGGCCGATGAAATCGGCTGTCAATACGGCAACTATTTCCTCACTCTGAAGTACAATGGTTAAGTAGGGGACGAGTGTTGAAACGTTGTAATCATATCATATCTACCATAGTTCAATTTTTCAAACACCGTAATGAACCGATTTCGGAGCTGGAAAATTCAATCTGGCTTAGAGATTTTGGTTTTCTTGTGGATATTACAGAAAAATTAAATGAACTTAATTTGCAACTTCAGGGTAGAGAAAAGCTACCAGAAATGATTTCTGGTATAAACGAGTTTATCAAAAAGCTTGAGTTCTGGGAACAAAACTTAATCGACGGCAATACCAGGCATTTTCCTGTTCTTTCAGAAAAGATGTCTCAAGGTCCATTAGAACCATATGACAGTGAATGACATGTCGAAATAGTTCCTAATTTGAAGGGTAACTTCAAAAATCGTTTCAAGGATTTAAACGAAGTTGCTATAGTGGCGCAATTTGTTGTGTCACCCTTCATGGAAATTGATGTCTATCTAACAGTTTGCAACTTCTGTTACGCAGAATTTTAGCGAAGACATCGCTGCGACAGAAATGGTAGAAATGCACCACATAGGAAGGTGTTCTGAATAGTTTCCAACCTCAACGTGAAGATGGCAGCACTCGTAAATGAAAGCTAGTGAATTTCGTTGTTCACCTGTTGGCAATTACTCACCAAAGTTTCAGCCACTTTGGACGCGCAGTTATCATGTAACAGTCGTTTGAGTGTGTTACTGTAAATAACAAGTGAAACAATTTTCACCCTTATCAGTTGGACATTCCGGTTTTTATACTGCTTTTTTTAATTCATTAACGCTCTAAAAATGAATATTTCAGCCGCAGTAAAGAATCAACGTTGGTGGATTTTGGTTCTTGACATCCTTTACGATCGGTTACGATGCCTAGAGTACGGAGACCTGTACGATTTCGTCAACTTAGTGAGTTTGATAGGGGCCGTATAGTGGGACTTCGGGAAGCTGGACTTTCTTTTCGGGCAATTGCAGTTAGAGTGCAAAGAAGTGTAGACACTGTGGTTAGGTGTTGTCAGGCATGGCTTCGAGAAGGCCGTACGCAAAGAGCAAGGGGCACTGGACGCCGCCGTAGAACAACAGACCGTGAAGATCGCCGCCTAAGATTATTGGCCTTAAGGGACCGTTTCTCCACTACCAGGTCCATTGCAAATGAATAGTTTGCAGAACCCGGAAGACCTATTGGCATGCGAAGTGTTTACCGACGAATGAGAAGTTTTGGCTTGTTTTCATACCGGCCACACTGGGTCCTCCCTTTAACTCGAGAACACCGACGTAATCGCCTTGAGTGGTGCAGACAACGGTCACTCTGCGATCAGGAATGGAACAGTATTGTCTTTAGTGACGAGTCTCGATTTTGTTTAGGCATGCACGATGGTCGTGCCAGGGTTGGAAGGCGAAGACATGTTCATCACACTGTTGGAGTTATGGTTTGGGGTGCTATAGCTTATGGTTCCAGGTCACCTTTAATCTTCGTCAGAGGTAACATGAACGCGCAGCGTTATATCCACGAAGTTCTAGAAGCCCATCTTCTACCCTATCTTGACACCCTGGCAGATCCAACTTTCCAACAAGATAATGCCCGACCACATGTTGCAAGAGTCACAATAGACTTCTTTCAACATAATGATGTCACATTGTTACCATGGCCACCAAGATCTCCCGACTTATCCCCAACTGAGCACGTGTGGGATATGATGGGTAGGAGATTGCTCAATTTGCAACGTCCTCCTCAGACTCTAGAAGCACTTCGAGAGGAGATGGTGGTTGCCTGGAATGAGATACCACAGGAGGACATTGACCACCTGATCAGAAGCATGCCTAGGCGCGTTGGAGAATGCGTAGGGTGCATCCACACATTATTAAAGGCCAAAGGGCTTTAAAGCAGTGCAATCATTTTGAAATTTTTATCATTTACTTATTATGCTTCATTAAGTACTTATACAAAATTTTATTAAAATAAAACCATTTAAACTGGGTGTTCGGATTTATATGTCACTTAGTATAGCTGTCATTTAATATTTGTTTTTGAAAGGCAATACGCCTACGCAAATCAAAGATGAGTTGGATTTTTTGTATGGGGACTCTGCACCACAGTGAAATCTTGGGCGGCTGAATTTGAACGTGGCAGTAAGAGCTTGGGAGACGATGAACGTTCGGGACGATCAAAAACTGCAACTACCGATGAAAAAATTGCCAAAGTTTACCAAATAGCGCTAGACGACAGCCGAATTAAAGTGAGAGAGATAGCAGAGGTTATGAACATGTCGAAATAACGTGTAAAGGGGATACCGGCTCCAAAAAAGGATAACCGGCTTTTTCGGCTGGAAAAGTGATGGCGACTGTTTTTTGAGAATAGTCATGGAGTTATTTTAATCGATTATTTCCAAAAAGGAAAACCAGAAGCATACTACGCATCATTACTTGACAAGCTGAAGGCAGAGCTTGCGGAGAAACGGCCACATTTGCAGAAAAATAAAATCCACGAATTACGTTTTGAACAGCTTGACCATCCGCCTTACTCACCAGATCTAGGCCCAAGCGACTTTTTTTGCTCCCTCGTCTAAAAATTGCGCTTGGAGGACAGATATTTTCATCAACTGGAGAGACAATCACTTTCGTGGACAGAGAAAAAAAGCCGAGTACTATTTGGACGGGTTACAGAGACAGGAGCATCGCTGGGAGAAGTGTGTAGAGTTACAAGGAGACTATGTTGAAAAATAAAAAAATTAAAATCAGAAAGAATGCTTGTATCTTTGTAGGAAACTTTTCGACTATCCTGAGAGTCGGTCGGAACCATGAGAAACAGTCCGTGTAAGAGAGTTGTCCGCGAAGGGGAATTTCACTGCATATTGTTTTTCTTATTGGAAATGACCTCCCCCTATAAGCCTCATGTGTTTGATCCGTGTTTTTTTGGACACCCGATATAGCTTTATTTTCCATAGTTTGAGATGTAGAGGCTTGTGATATATCGTACTTGAGTGAACATACCAAGTCAAGTTTCGGATC
Source organism: Acanthoscelides obtectus (assembly GCA_963669975.1). NCBI lineage: Eukaryota > Metazoa > Arthropoda > Insecta > Coleoptera > Chrysomelidae > Acanthoscelides > Acanthoscelides obtectus. The sequence continues at coordinate 27,784,817 of CAVLJG010000002.1, read as the reverse complement.
CATTTGAGTCTCTTGAATAAACTTAACATTTTACTTGATGACTTGAGATCTTGAAAGGCGTAGGAACTATGGAGTCAATCTACTTGACTCCAATTTTTGATATAATGCTTAGGAGAATGCTTGGACGACCAAGAGGTATCCGTCATTTTGTGACATTGTCTCTGTTTTGCTTGGACACATGGGATCTCACATCTTTTTAGTGTGCAGAATCGAGCATATACATACACAGTTCGATTCTAATTGCGCTTCCTAAAATCACCAGGGTGTGATTAATTTGGAAACTCCAGGTTCCGGATGCATTTACAACACGAATAATGTTCCGATTTCCTATTATTCTGCACGAAGGCAACATAGATTGAAGTATTCCCTACGGTCCCGGTATTTTCTGCCGCTACAGGACGATTCCGTCTGGGTATCGCCCTAGAAAAGTAAAATAACATAATCACTGGCGTCCACATAACTTCAGCTGCAAAGGTCGCGCTAGTGACGATACTTAGGGTCCGTCAGAAAGAAAGCATTTTTCGAATGGGTACTACATCGAGTGGGCTGGTTTCGTGTCGGTGGGGAAGGGCGGCTTGGATAGAGGGAGAAGTGCCGTTTCAGTTGACAGGATGATTTGGAACGTTGAACATCGTGTGTTCACTCTACGTCGGTACTTTCAAAATGACGGGCCTAACGTTCAAACGCAATGTGAGTTTCGCGTTCACTATCGTGTTTCACGTCCGTAACACCATTTTGAGATGGGTGGAAGCATTCAACACAACAGGTAATGTGATGAAGAAAAAACCGCCAGTGCGAAACCGTACTGTTAGAACCCCCGAAAACGTAGACAGAGTGGGAGTTGACACGCTGCAAAGCCCGAATCGTTCCGTCCGTTTGCGTGCCAGTTCCCTAGGGATCCACGCGTCCTCTTTACGTCGCATCTTGAAGAAGGATTTAGTGTTCCATCCTTACAAAATCCAAGTTTGTCAACAACTGTTGCCAGGGGATTATGCACAATGTGTTAATTTTGCATAGCCCATGATTGAACAGGTGGATAACAATGACATGACGTTTACGAGTGATGAAGCACATTTTCATTTGCATGGATATGTTCATAAATAAAATTGTAGATATTGGTCTCCAGTGAACCCCCAACAATTGCATGAGCACCCCCTGCATAACCCGAAAGTTACAGTTTGGTGTGCAGTAGGCCCAACGATGATTATTGGCCCTTATTTTTTTGAGGATGATGGAGAAACAACTACTGTAAATTCAGAGCGTTACATCCACATGCCGAACAACTTTTTTTTTCCGGAACTTCGACGTCGACGCGTCCGTCTCAGAACAGTGTGGTTCCAACAAGACGGGGCAACATCTCACACAGACCGCACTTCGATGGAACTTCTTCGGCAAAAATTCCCAGGACGTCTCATGGCGATATTTTATGGCTCCCTTGCTCCCGGAACCTGTCAACGTGTTATTTTTTTATGGGGCTACCTGTAATCAAAAGTTCACCAAAGCAAGCCTCGGATCCTCGTCGATTTGAAGCAGCAAATAAGGAGAAGTAACCCAAATTCCTGCACAGATGCTGGCCGACGCAATGGGCTCATTTCGGGAGAGGCTTGATTCCTGCATTTCGGCTCAAGCGCGCCATATGGCCGACATAGTTTTTAGAACGTAAATTTTGTTTTAATCAAAAAGATGGCATGTATTTCTGAGTATTTCGATATAATAAAATATTTTTTACCATACTTATTTTGACTGTACTACTCATTTAAAAAACATGCGTTCTTTCTGACGGACCCTATTTTCCTCCCGTTCCGTCAGACGCCAGTAGTCTGCTGGATCTCTTTTTGACTACGAATCATGCGCTTTGCAACGCTGGTATCCTGTCTCCCTCGGGTAACTCAGATCACGGTGTTGTGGAGGTTAGGTTTCATCCAGAACCGGCTGCGGCAGCAGAAACTCAGCCAGGCCGCAAACTTTGGCTTTAATGTTAACCCTGAGGCATTTCCTTTATCTAGCGATATTAACACGTATAATTTCAAAAAACCGAATTTTCCGAGCTGTATAATGCAGACGTTTCTTTTTTAGATAACTTCTCGTATATTAACTCAGGTATTGTTGAAGTTCATAAATTTTACTCTCTATCTTTGATGTTTACATACCCAAATATAAATGTCTCAATCAAAAGTACCATTCGTGGTACACACGTGAAATTATTAGAAAATCCAAGCGAAGTACAAAAAGAGTCCCAATAACTATCTACTTGAACAGTACAAACGTTTTAAATCAGAGGTAATGCGTTAAATATCAGTGGCATATAAAAATTATATATACTAAGTGACATATAAATCCGAACACCCAGTTTAAATGGTTTTATTTTAATAAAAGTTGGTGAATGTATTTATCTTACTTTAAATAACAAGTGAAAAAATTTTCAGCCTTATCAGTTGGACACTTTTATACTACTTTTTTTTAATTCACTAACGCTCTAAAAATGAATATTTCAGCCGCAGTAAAGAATCAACGTTGGCGGATTTTGGTTCTTGACATCCTTTACGATCGGTTACGATGCCTAGAGTACGGAGACCTGTACGTTTTCGTCAACTTAGTGAGTTTGATAGGGGCCGTATAGTGGGACTTCGGGAAGCTGGACTTTCTTTTCGGGCAATTGCAGTTAGAGTGCAAAGAAGTGTAGACACTGTGGTTAGGTGTTGTCAGGCATGGCTTCGAGAAGGCCGTACGCAAAGAGCAAGGGGCACTGGACGCCGCCGTAGAACAACAGACCGTGAAGATCGCCGCCTAAGATTATTGGCCTTAAGGGACCGTTTCTCCACTACCAGGTCCAATGCAAATGAATGGTTTGCAGAACACGAAAGACCTATTGGCATGCGAAGTGTTTACCGACGAATCAGAAGTTTTGGCTTGTTTTCATACCGGCCACACTGGGTCCTCCCTTTAACTCGAGAACACCGACGTAATCGCCTTGAGTGGTGCAGACAACGGTCACTCTGGGATCAGGAATGGAACAGTATTGTCTTTAGTGACGAGTCTCGATGTTGTTTAGGCATGCACGATGGTCGTGCCAGGGTTAGAAGGCGACGTGGTGAAAGGAGGAATCCACAGTTCTTTGTTGAAAGACATATTCATCACACTGTTGGAGTTATGGTTTGGGGTGCTATCGCTTATGATTCCAGGTCACCTTTAATCTTCATCAGAGGTAACATGAACGCGCAGCGTTATATCCACGAAGTTCTAGAACCCCATCTTTTACCCCATCTTGACACCCTGGCAGATCCAACTTTAAAACAAGATAATGCCCGACCACATGTTGCAAGAGTCACAATAGACTTCTTTCAACATAATGATGTTACATTGTTACCATGGCCACCAAGATCTCCCGACTTATCCCCAATTGAGCACGTGTGGGATATGATGGGTAGGAGATTGCTCAATTTGCAACGTCCTCCTCAGACTCTAGAAGCACTTCTAGAGGAGTTGGTGGTTGCCTGGAATGAGATACCACAGGAGGACATTGACCACCTGATCAGAAGCATGCCTAGGCGCGTTGGAGAATGCATAGCACATCAGGGTGCATCCACACATTATTAAAGGTCAAAGGGCTCTAAAGCAGTGCAATCATTTTGAATTTTTTATCATTTACTTATTATGCTTCATTAAGTACTTATACAAAATTTTATTAAAATAAAACCATTTAAACTGGATGTTCGGGTTTATATGTCACTTAGTATACATAATGTTGAGAGTTCAATCACTCAAGATCCTAAACATTTTTGGAGTTTCATGCATACAAAAAATCGGACTACTAGGATTCTTGGTAAAATGAAGTTGAATGAGATCTCACTGAACGGTGCTTACAGTACTGTCAATGCATTCGCAGATTTTCAATACCTAGTGTTTTTGTTGATCCATCTACTCGTAATGATTTTACTGACGGCAGGAATCCTGTTGGAAAAGTTAACATATAATTCAATGACATTCATGAGTACAAGAGAGATAAATTTTTTAATATTAAGTACCCTCTGGACAATCCCATGAGTCATATGTTAATGCTTTGCAATGAGCTATTTAAAAAAACTGATATTGACTTTTTAATACAGACGTGAATTCACTTAAAAACTTATTGTCATTAACAGATCTCACTAGGTCTTAGTCTAAGCAGCTATTGGTGGTTGTTTTATTGTTTTATTATTTTATATTGTTTTGCCTGTGATGAATTTTATTGAAACTGATTTGTATCTTAGTATCATAAATGTAATAACTTTTTTTTTTAATTTTAGTTTACCAGTTCTAGTCTTGGCTCATTTAAAAGTTGTATTTCATTGTTGCCTCGCGTTGTTTTACTCTAGTTTTAAGTTGTCTTGCATTCTACTTACTCTAGGGTGTTTTGTGAGACTTTAAGCAAATAAATGAATAAATAAATAAATGAATATGATATTATTGCTGCATTAAAAAAACTCAAGAATAACGGCTCGTCCAGACAAAATCCCCTCGTTCACAGACAAAAATAGTATTCATGTCTTTGTTAAAGCATTATTGAAGATATTTAATCTCACTATAGCAACTAATACACTTCCTGATATTTGGAAACTTTCTATAGCGACAGCTATTTACAAATAAGGGGATAATACTGATATTAAGAGCCACAGAGCGGTGGAAATATTGTCAAATTTTCCTAAATTGATGGAAATCATATTGCATAATAGAATCTAGTTCGCGCTTCACAGATCTCGGTTCCCTTTCCAGCATGGGTTTCTTACTAACAGATCCACAATAACTAATTTAACAATCTCTACTCAGTTGGCTATTGAATGTGTCGATCGACAAGGCCAACTAGATGTAGTGTATACTGATTTTGCTGAAGCTTTCGTAGGGTGGACCATGGAATACTTTTGAATAAGCTTTCTCGTTATGGATTTTATTCATCAGCTTTATCACTCTTTCAAAATTATCTTTATGAAAGGGAGCAATATGTTACTTTCAATGTCTTCAAGTCGTACCAGCATGTAACTAAATTGGGAGTGCCTCAGGGTTCAAACCTTGGCCCTTTATTGTTTACCTTATTTATTAATGATATTGCGTAGTATCTAAGTTGTAATAAACTCATCCTTGCGAATGATTTGAGATTAATCAGGAATATTGATTCAGAGGCTTATTGTATTGCACCACTTCAGCGGGATATTGATGCTTTAGTAGTATGAGAATAATTTATTTCTTAAAGCGTCTAAGTGTAGTGTAGTCAGCTTTTCCAATAAAACGGCTGTTCGTAAATTTATTTATTAGATTGAGGATGTTTACCTAAATCGCTCTGACTCAATTATGGATTTGGGTGTAGTTTTTGACCATAAACTTAATTTTTCACTCCATATAGCTCGAAAGATGAGTGAATTTTCACGGGCGGCTGGTTTTATTGTGAGAAACTGTAGGAGCCTAAGCCATAGTCACCTGTTGGTTTTGTATTTTGCATATATTAGATAGAAATTGGAAATTGGAATTCACAACAGCTACGTTGATGCTCTTGAGGTTGTTCGAAGAAAGTTTCTCAAATTTTTATCTTTCATGGTTGACGGTGTATGTCCTGAGCATGGTATATCTGAAAGTTTGTTATTGTCTTGGTTTCAAATTTAGTCTTTACAGCTGAGAAGAAAGTGTGCGTCAATTATTTATTTGTATAAACTGCTGCACAATCAAATTGATGCTAATGAGATTGTGGCTCAACTAAACTTTAATGTCCCATCTGGAAGAGCGCGGATTGACAACTAATGGTTGTCAATCAAGCGAACCTTGCCGTTTGCTCATTGCATCAGATTCATGTACTTTTTCTTTTCTGTACTTACATGAGCAATAAAAGCAATTTATTATTATTATTATTATTATCTATTCAAACTCGTACCTTTAAAATCTTTTATTGTATACTAAGTGACATATAAATCCGAATACCCAGTTTAAATGGTTTTATTTTAATAAAATTTTAATGAAGCATAATAAGTAAATGATGAAAATTTCAAAATGATTGCACTGCTTTAAAGCCCTTTGACCTTTAATAATGTGTGGATGCATCCTGATGTGCTACGCATTCTCCAATGCGCCTAGGCATGCTTCTGATCAGGTGGTCAATGTCCTCCTGTGGTATCTCATTCCAGGCAACCACCAACTCCTCTCGAAGTGCTTCTAGAGTCTGAGGAGGACGTTGCAAATTGAGCAATCTCCTACCCATCATATCCCACACGTGCTCAATTGGGAATAAGTCGGGAGATCTTGGTGGCCATGGTAACAATGTGACATCATTATGTTGAAAGAAGTCTATTGTGACTCTTGCAACATGTGGTCGGGCATCACCTTGTTGGAAAGTTGGATCTGCCAGGGTGTCAAGATAGGGTAAACGATGGGGTTCTAGAACTTCGTGGATATAACGCTGCGCGTTCATGTTACCTCTGATGAAGATTAAAGGTGACCTGGAACCATAAGCTATAGCACCCCAAACCATAACTCCAACAGTGTGATGAACATGTCTTTCAACAAAAAACTGTGGATTCCTCCTTTCACCACGTCGTCTTCTAACCCTGGCACGACCATCGTGCATGCCTAAACAAAATCGAGACTCGTCACTAAAGACAATACTGTTCCATTCCTGATCCCAGAGTGACCGTTGTCTGCACCACTCAAGGCGATTACGTCGGTGTTCTCGAGTTAAAGGGAGGACCCAGTGTGGCCGGTATGAAAACAAGCCAAAACTTCTCATTCGTCGGTAAACACTTCGCATGCCAATAGATCTTCCGTGTTCTGCAAACCACTCATTTGCAAGGGACCTGGTAGTGGAGAAACGGTCCCTTAAGGCCGATAATCTTAGGCGGCGATCTTCACGGTCTGTTGTTATACGGCGGCGTCCAGTGCCCCTTGCTCTTTGCGTACGCCCTTCTCGAAGCCATGCCTGACAACACCTAACCACAGTGTCTACACTTCTTTGCACTCTAACTGCAAATGCCCGAAAAAAAAGTCCAGCTTCCCGAAGTCCCACTATACGGCCCCTATCAAACTCACTAAGTTGACGAAATCGTACAGGTCTCCGTACTCTAGGCATCGTAACCGATCGTAAAGGATGTCAAGAACCAAACTCCGCCAACGTTGATTCTTTACTGCGGCTGAAATATTCATTTTTAGAGCGTTAGTGAATTAAAAAAAAGCAGTATAAAAACCGGGATGTCCAACTGATAAGGGTGAAAATTTTTTCACTTGTTATTTACAGTAAGATAAATACATTCACCAACTTTTATTAAAATAAAACCATTTAAACTGGGTGTTCGGATTTATATGTCACTTAGTATAATAGCGCTCGTACAAATTTATTTTTAAAAGCACCCATATATGTGATGTGTGAACCTTTCAATGCTATATATAATTATTGTGATATACATGCTGACAGCTTGAACAGCATTTTGGGAGTAGCTATGAATTGCTTAAACAATTTATATGTTTCTCATTTGAATTGAATTTTTTGATTCTTTTTCTTGTTTATTTTTTCCTTCAGATAGAATCACCGATTTTTTGTATGTTTTCTATTTTTGTTATTTTGATTTATCTTTTCCTAGAATTGTCCTGTAAATGATTTCCTTAAAAATTGGGCAATGAACTCTATTTGTTTATTTATTACGGACATGCTCACTGGGAAGCACTTTTTCTTCACCTTTCATTCTAGAGATGTTTATAATAATAATTTTCTTACATATCAAATATCAGTTTTATGCGCATCCAGATGTCACATCTTCTCAGAGATATACTTTACAGACTAGCGTGGCACAAGTGCTCAAAATTTTGCCTGTTATTGGCCAAACATGATATAGGCGATGTTCAAATTCCTGACGGATATTTTCAAGAACATGTTGTGGGACATGGCAGATTTGGATGATGCGTTGACGAAGTTCATCCAAACTTTCAGGTTGGCGAGTAAGCAAAATAGATTTCAAATGACCCATAGGAAAAAATCTAATGGCATCAAATCAGGAGATCTAGCAGGCCATGCTATCTTCGCCTTATCCATTTAACTCGTCGTCTAGCAATTGCCGAACCGGAAGAACATAGTGAGGAGGAGCGCCGTCTTGCTGAAAATGTATTTCAGTCTCATCAAATATATGGTTTCCAGTCTCTTCGATTAGGTAGTAAATTTTTTCAGTGATAAGCGGATTGATGGTATTTTCTAACATATACAAATACATTTCTCCACTCAGATGTCCATTAATAAACAGGTCCAATCACTTTGTTTCCTAAATGCCTGCCCATTGATTAATTTTTTGCGGGGTATTGGCTATGCTCTTCTACAAAGCAGCAGCGGTGGCCCCAGTCGTATGGTTGTTGTGATTGTCCGTAGGTGGTAGATGGTCTCTGACTGTCGAACGTGGAGGTACCACCCGGCGTATCTCGCAGGCGGGGTGAGAATGTGTGGATGCTGCATGCACACGTTTTCCCTCGCCAGAGTCCATATGGCATCCCCCCCCCCCTTCCTCTGTATGTATCCTCCTATAGCGCCCACGGTACCCCATGGGTGTTTACGCCTTAGGCCTTCGTGGTAGCTGGAGTATAGAAAAAAATCTGCAACCAACAAAGCATGCTGGGGAACTGACTTGCATCATGGTCAATGCGCGTCACGTCGTTGAGTCCTTCTATATTTCTATTCCTATAGCGAGCAAATTCGGAATCTAGTCAGCAAGTTGACATTGTGTTTTGTTTTTTTTGACGTTATGTTGGTTTCTTATGTAATAACCCTGCGGGTCAACTAGAGTCGTCTATTAGTTAGACTTAATCTGTTAGGTTAGGTTACATTTTTTCTGTATTCATAATTTTACTTCGCGAGCTATATTGAAGTTTAGCTGCTTTCGTTGGAAAGCTTGTTCGAAATGGAACCAGAGGGAAGGAGCTATGTTTGAATGTCAATTTTAGTACGTTTACTGTTATCTCTGGCAGACGTTCTCCAAAACAAAAGGGCTTTTACCTCTCTTACTAATTGCGTTTCTACTCTCCATCCTTTAAAGAGATAAATGGTCTTTGTAGTTAAAGAAGCGAATATACTGCCAGCATTCTCTGTGTGTATCAGCCCTACCGCCAAGTTTTATCAACATTTCTGCTTTACTGTCTTATAATTACGTTATCAGATCTTCATATTTTTAAATACATGAGTACGACCCGCGAAAGTAAAATGTTCGCTATTTGCTGCCTACCAAGCAAGGCCAAAAACTGCTTTGAAATAAACTAGGTCTAAAATACCCTCGAAGCGTTATACGAGGGTGGATCAAACATAAACCGGAATTTTGCAAATACTTTTTCACTGTCCGTTGCGCAACGGGTTATAATAAAGCTTTTGACGAAGGAAGGCGTTAAACGTGCGAGACCCTGGCTCAGTATGGGGATGATACCCTGTCTAAAACTAAGGTACTCGATTGGGCCAAAAAGTTTAAGAGTGGACGAGAACGTGTAGAAAATGTGAGTTACAATCGACGTCCAACATCGAGTGTCTCTGATGACAACATTGGTGCTTGGAAGTGTTTGAATAACACTGGTGAACAAAATTAAAATAACTTTTGTGACATGGACAAAACGTATCCAAAGAGCTGGAAGTAGCATTCGATTTTTTCTATCACCCACGGCTTTCTTGCAATAAGGCATTTTATTTGCTGCTTACGCTCGTAAAATATAAGGATATGTGAGTAAGAGTACTAATAAACACTCGAATAAACATTAATCTCAGAATGTTGTACGGCGGTATGTTGCTCCTGAAGTATATCTTAACAATGTCCAGCAATAACCAGTAAGCAAATTGACACTCCATTTGTCTTGATACCGTTTTTCTATAGCAGAAATGTCATGGTGGAACTGTTCACCATGTACATCGATTACCGCACCTAAATTTTCCAGAAAAAAATCGAGATGAGAATCAAAAAAGTGAATTTTTAGAGACATGTTACATACCATTCCTTTATAAGCATTAATTAGTTCACTCACTTATTTATAATTTTCCGCCTTCACATTGCCTAAAAAATTTGCAGCAACCGATTTAAAAGCATTCCAAGCTCGTAATTCAGTTTCATTAAGAACACTGTCAAATACATCATCCTTCGTGATTTTCCATTTGGATCATGTTTCTATTCTAAGCGTCAAACAAATTGTTGACATCGGAACAATATATCAACTCCCTTCCTTGACGGAAACATTGTGTGAGGTCTTGTTGCCGTTTTCGATAAAAAGTAATGTTAAGATCACCGTGGAGAAGATTTCCTTTTAATCTTGACGCTAAAAGTTCTGGCTGGGATTTTGACAAATTTAATTCTCTAACTGTCATTTAAATTCACCCTGTGTGATCAAATGCGGCGCTTAAGAACATCCTGGCAGGTCAAACGAAGGATCGGAAATTTTTACGCTTTCTGTATCATCACTTTCAGAATCGATGGATTCGACTTTTTCATCCAAAGACCAAGATTCTGGTGGAACTGGGACAGAAAGTTCATCACTATGCTTAACGGGCCACAAAGCTGGTGGTAAATCAAAATACTTAACAGTATGTTTCGATTTTGGTCCAATACCTTTAATATACTAAGTGACATATAAATCCGAACACCCAGTTTAAATGGTTTTATTTTAATAAAATTTTGTATAAGTACTTAATGAAGCATAATAAGTAAATGATACAAATTTCAAAGTGATTGCACTGCTTTAAAGCCCTTTGACCTTTAATAATGTGTGGATGCACCCTGATGTGCTACGCATTCTCCAACGCGCCTAGGCATGCTTCTGATCAGGTGGTCAATGTCCTCCTGTGGTATCTCATTCCAGGAAACCACCAACTCCTCTCAAAGTGCTTCTAGAGTCTGAGCAGGACGCTGCAAATTGAGCAATCTCCTACCCATCATGTCCCACACGTGCTCAATTGGAGATAAGTCGGGAGATCTTGGTGGCCATGGTAACAATGTGACATCATTATGTTGAAAGAAGTCTATTGTGATTCTTGCAACATGTGGTCGGGCATTATCTTGTTGGAAAGTTGGATCTGCCAGGGTGTCAAGATAGGGTAAAAGATGGGGTTCTAGAACTTCGTGGATATAACGCTGCGCGTTCATGTTACCTCTGATGAAGATTAAAGGTGACCTGGAACCATAAGCTATAGCACCCCAAACCATAACTCCAACATTGTGATGAACATGTCTTTCAACAAAAAACTGTGGATTCCTCCTTTCACCAAGTCGCCTTCTAACCCTGGCATGACCATCGTGCATGCCTAAACAAAATCGAGACTCGTCACTAAAGACAATACTGTTCCATTCCTGATCCCAGAGTGACCGTTGTCTGCACCACTCAAGACGATTACGTCGGTGTTCTCGAGTTAAAGGGAGGACCCAGTGTAGCCGGTATGAAAACAAGCCAAAACTTCTCATTCGTCGGTAAACACTTCGCATGCCAAAAGGTCTTCCGTGTTCTGCAAACCATTCATTTGCAATGGACCTGGTAGTGGAGAAACGGCCTCTTAAGGCCAATAATCTTAGGCGGCGATCTTCACGGTCTGTTGTTCTACGGCGGCGTCCAGTGCCCCTTGCTCTTTGCGTACGGCCTTCTCGAAGCCATGCCTGACAACACCTAACCACAGTGTCTACACTTCTTTGCACTCTAACTGCAATTGCCCGAAAAGAAAGTCCAGCTTCCCGAAGTCCCACTATACGGCCCCTATCAAACTCACTAAGTTGACGAAATCGTACAGGTCTCCGTACTCTAGGCATCGTAACCGATCGTAAAAGATGTCAAGAACCAAAATCCGCCAACGTTGATTCTTTACTGCGGCTGAAATATTCATTTTTAGAGCATTAGTGAATTAAAAAAAGCAGTATAAAAACCGGAATGTCCAACTGATAAGGCTGAAAATATTGCCACTTGTTATTTACAGTAAGATAAATACATTCACCAACTTTTATTAAAATAAAACCATTTAAACTGGGTGTTCGGATTTATATGTCACTTAGTATACTTGTGAGGCAAGAATAGCAATCAGTAGTATGGTCTCTCGGTTCTCTTCAAACCATTGGTACCGCAAAGGGCATTTTACGATTGTGACCTCTTAACCAACCTGTTAACAACATATATGAGGGGCCCATAGTTTATCTTGGTCGCCAAGTTTAATTCCAAAATAAAGTTCGTATGCTCTCAACATAAGGGGAGTAAAAGTACGTTTTCGGGATTTAAAAGTTAGCTCTCCCCACACATAACAAAAACTGTTCGTACTATTTACACAATTTCTAGGCATTGTCGATAAAGCTAGGCTCGATAACAGTAAACTAAAAACAACACACCGTTTTAACAAAAATTAACAGTACTCAGAACATCACAGTACTCTTCAACACAGAAAACGTAACTGACTGGCTGTTATTAGTCTACTAATAAGCGCAATATGCTCTCTAAACATAGAGCTCGCATATAATAAACAGGAATAGTCAGGTCTTAACATTATATATGTGCGTCATCGCATAAACGCCGAGAAATGCAGCAATATGGCATGTTACGTATTGTAATTCATAAAAGTAGATGTTACCGAACATCTGTGGATGACAGAAAAATTCTGTTTTCAGATTTGATTTAAGGGTCTTAAAATACATAGGATTCACCCAAAAATTGTCATGTCACAAATCCTGTGTTTATTAGTGTAATTATCAAAAAGCATCTTGGCTTCAACAAAATCAGTGCTCGATCTGTGAACGAAGATCAAGAAAACATCCGACTGCAAATCAGTAGGAGACATCTGAAGGGGAGGAAGAGACTTTTTTGAACCATATCGTGACGTGTGAAGAAGGATTGGTGGATAATTACACTCGCGAGGCTAAGACGGCGAAGGAAAGACGAAACCAGCCCCGTGAAAGCCAATACCAGTTTATCAGCCGGTAAAGTCCTCGCAACCGTATTTTTCGACTGTACGGAGGTATTGCTAATTGATCTACACGATCGCCGTATTGCTAATGCTGCCTACTACTGCCAGCTGTGTGTGTGCCCCCATCAGAAATGTCATCCTTCTTTATGACAATGACATGTCGCATACAGCATATGCATTGGGAAACTCTTCAGCATCCTCCATACCGCCTAGATTTGTCACCCTGTGAGTATCATTTGCTTGCGCCCATGAAAGATGCACTTGGAGGATTTGCGATTTAACAACGGTCGAGATGTGGACAACTTCCAAGTTTCTATAAGCAAGAAATTTGTAAGCTTCCAAATCGCTGGGAAAAATGTGTAGAGCATAGAGGAACATCGAAGAATAATCAACAGAATTTTTGTATCGTTTTATGAATACGTGAATATTAAAAAAGAATTCCGGCTTATATTTCATCCACCCATTACGAATCCCAAACTGTAATCATATTTGTATGAAAGAATAAAAAAAATCAGTATCATCACTTAATTTACAGAGCTCGTATTCGTCGGTCTGTGCATACCTTGCTAGGATGCTAATCCTTTTGTCCGTTAGCCGGTCAGTGCCCTTAACAACTTCATTGTGCATCGATTTTCCAGCAAGGTAATTCTGAACCTTGGTATCTCTTCTATGTGTTGTATGTGACTGGTGTAGATTACGGTGATAATATATTTCCTAGTAAATTTAGAGAAGTTGCGTAGGTAGTGAATGGTGCGCCCTGGGAAACTCCACATGTGTGTGAACTTTTTTATTTATCGCTGGGCCATAACTTATCGGGTTGAGTATTTTAGAGCCAATGAATCAGCTAAGTTTGCCCGGTAAGCGGTTTTAATATTCCAGCGGTGAGTCTACAGCCTGTGCCTTGTGTATGCGTGTGCACTTGTTGGGGTAGATTTATAACCCTTTTGCACCCCAGGTTATAATTAACATTTGCGTTCCGCGAAATCATGGAAACATTGAACATCAGTCCCAAAAACCAAAAAACCAAAACACGCGCAATCAAATTATTTCGGTGATTCATACGCACCATTTGCCGTGCGTGATGCTAAGCGGAATCTGGCAACACCGTCGTATTTGTCGGCTCCCCCATCACCGATCCCAACAAGAAGCGCCTATTTGCGATGCTCACTATCGACCAGACAGCCGTGCGCAATGGAGCCCTTTATCGCCGTCACTGCCAGATATGAAACGTGACCACCAATATAAATTCATCGCGACTTGAGTGAAATATATGGGTAAACGTGTATAAGCATTCAACATGTCCTCAAATGGTGAGAGAGTGCTCTGATGACCGCATGGACATCCACGATGAACAACGAAGCTAGATGCCGTCGATCTCCAAGGAATTTATGGCAAAGATTGAGCAAATCTTGCTCGAAGATCGGCGAATCATCATCCGGGAAATTTCTGAGGCTTCTGTTGAAGCTGAGACGGGCAATTCAAAATCGTCCCAGGGGAAAACTGATCAAAGCGTAAGACCATAACAATATGCATCCTCATGTCTCACAACAAACGAAGGACTTAATAGAGCACTGGAGAGTCATTGCCCATTCCTCCTGCAGCCCTGACACAAGGGCGGATTTAGCCTTTCGTCTAGGGAAGTGGGGGGGGGTCGCAAACGATATTTGGAGCTGGTACTTTTTCAACCTCTGTGGAACTAGAATTTATCCTATTATTGCTCCTTAAATCCATTATGTTCTATCTTGTCAATACCAGCTTGAAGAAAACCGTGGAAAATGCTCACAAATCCTCAGAAACGCAATATTTTATTATATGAGAACTAAGTACATGGCATTTATAATTAACTAGTATAATAATATTAAAGATTAAGACACAAAAAAATTTGCTCTGTTGATCGAGACAATGTCTTTGATGGCGAAAACGAGCTTGAGACTGGAAAATTCACATTATCATATGGACGCTAGGCGAGACAAAGAAGGATGTCTATATAGCGTCTTGAGACCGTCTCCAAACTGTCTATAGACAAATTGCTCAACGGAGTCTACTAAGCTTAAGGATTAAGACTCTGAAATGCCCATTAAACTTATATCAGCAGGTGATTAAAATATCAATAGGTACAGTCAATTATTTTTTGAAATTCAATATATGTAGATTTTACAGTTATTCTTCAGACTTCCGTTGTCAAACTCAGATTTACGGCATAATTCTTGTTTTCGCAGTTTTCGAATCGGTGTGGATTGCATGTTAACAAGTTGGAAATCTCTGGGAAAAACTATATCTGTTAGATCGCAATTACTTTGGTAACAAGTACAGGAATACAGGGCTGTCCATATTCACGCGTAGTGCAGAAGCCCGTGATTTAAACGAATTCAATATAGCAACATAAATAGACACCTACGCGGGAAGAGGTGCCGGACGTGTGATATTGACTTTGAGCATCGATCGACGCATTTTCTGGACAGGTCACAGGCGCACCGCTAAATAAATCTCACAAACATCTATTTCCAATTTAGGCGTTCATCTAGCATAGTGCTTTCCGAACAAAATCAGTCAAGCTTTACACACTTTTCAAATTACTATTGAGCAACAAACAGAACATAAATCAAAGTGCAATTTGCATAGCTAATATATTACTCAGACTTAGATTTCTCACAAGTCACAATACTAGTACATACGTATAAATCGTAAGAATTGTGCTGTAAACGTCAGAGATGTCAAAGAGGGACAGCGTTTGGAATACCGTTAGGATACCAGAAAATCGTAATGCTCAGTTTCTATAGCTATAACTTATAGTTAGGATGCCTCTGTCGCCATGATGTATCCCCGCGCCCGCTCCTTAAATCCGCCACTGCCATGACATAGCGTTTCCGAAGTTGAAGGAGCACCTAGGCGGTAAATGGTTCAAGACCGACGAGAAGTTACAAGGAGCAGTTACCAAGTTTCTCAACAGGCTGGCGGCAGCCTTCCTTGAGGCGTAAGTACAAAAGTGGATTTCACGTCTAAAAAAAAGCGTAGAAAAAATGGCTTCGATGGAGAAAATATTATATATTGTGTTTTTTGGATTTTATATGACATGTATATAATGAAAAAACCATGTCCATCTGCCAATCCTTGCCTCGAGTAAAAGTTGGAAAGTACCGCTCAGATTTTGATATTTTCACACAAAGAAAAAAATGTAGTTTTTTAAAATCGACTCAGTGGCGAAGAACATACAGACAAAAAACTAAAAAATGAGAATCGCCCAAATTTGTTTTTTTGCAGAAGGAAACGCGTATCAAAGACATACAATAACAGTTCCATGTAGCGTCCCACAGGGTTATGTGCCGGGTCCACTTTTATTCTTACATAAATGACCTTCTCTTTACAAACAAAAACCTTATACTGTTTGTCTATAGTAGCAAATCGATTGATCTACTTTTCTCTGCGAATATTGAATATTCAGGGTGTTCCTTAATGATACGCGTATATTCGAGGGTGTGAATCTACATGAAAAATTAATGTTAGTTTGCTTTATAAACTATGGTCCAAAAATGATTCCTTACAAAAGCTCGGGCTGTTGAGGTTTTAGGAAAAAAATGAAAATTAATTAATATTATCAGAACCGCTTCAGATATTTCATTGATATTTCGTACATAGTGAAAGTTAATAAAGTTAATAGTAAATAATTTTTAGCTTTAACAGTGGGGTGCGTACGGGTATTGACTTCGATATTTTTTTAAGAAAAAAATGGTACGCCAATAGCTTTAAGCCAAATAAAAACTATTTTTGAATTCCCCATTAGATTTAAAACAAATGATCTCTATTGAATTGTCTTTCTTCGATGCGCCATTTTTGAGTAAAAAAATAAAAATCGTTCTATTGTCTAACTTGCAAAATTATTATTAATTTAATTGGAAAAATTAAAGACATTAGGGGTAATGAACAACAACAACTGACAACATAAAAATTACATTAAAGTCAACGAAATGAGTACAAAAATTGTTGAAAATGGCCCCCTTCACTTAGTATGCATGCTTCCGCCCTCCCTCTCATGGAATTGCGCACTCGTTGAAATATCCCTGGAGTGTTTTTTATTTTATCACAAGTTGCAACTATTCTTTCTCTTAATTCCTCTACAGTGTTAGTGGGACTTGTGTACACTAGTGTCTTAAGATAGCCCCACAAAAAGAAATTTAAACTGTTGAAGTCTGGGGACCTTGGTGGCCATTCTTGGGGCCCACCGCGGGCAATCCAACGATTTGAATAAACAGTTTGTAAATAATTACGAACCGCTACACTGAAATGCGCTGGTGCACCATCATGCCTGTACCACATATTGTTTCTTATTACTAACGGAACATCATCAAGCAGCAAAGGCAACTGTTGCTGAAGAAAATTGAGGTAAGTCTGGCCGTCAAGTCGTCCCGGCAAGAAGAATGGGCCAATAAAGTCGATGCCCCTAATTCCTGCCCATACGTTAACCGAAGATTGGTGTTGGAAATGGGTTTCGGTTACGGCATAGGGATTTTCTTCTGCCCACAAATGATTATTGTGGAAATTCTGAATGGCGTCCGTGAACAGAATCATTGATTCAAATTTCGGATTTTGTGTAATTTTTTGAAGATACCACTGACAAAAGGTCACATGCCTTGGAAAATGAATGGGAAGTAATGGCTGTACTCTTAAAATATGGTAAGGATATAACAAAAAATCCACTAAAATTCTCCAAACAATTTGTTAATAAATATTTAAGTGTCTAGCGATCTTCTTCGTACTCGTTTCAGGATGTTCGTAGATTTCGTGCAGCACTGCTTCCTCAATTTTAGGTGTTCTTACACTTAGAGGTCTACCTTCAAATGTTCATCTTCGAACAGAACCAGTTTCAACAAGACGACGATGAATATTAGAAAAGGTTCGACTATCTGGCAAAGCACGATCGGGATATCTCTGGTGATAAATCCGTCTGGCATGCTCACCATTACCGTCGGCAAGGCCATATACGTAATGCATTTCCGCCATTTCTGCATTTGAATAATTCACCATTATTGACAAGATTGTAAAAACTGAATAATTAAGAATATGTCACAGCGAACAGATTTGAAGAACAGAGACTTGTCAGATGTAAAAAACCCGTGACATATTCCAGAGCAACTAGATATTTATTGCTAAATTGCATTCTTCAATTATTACATTAATTTTCTCGGACAATAAACGGTTTTTATTTTTGTACTCAAAAATGGCGCATCGAAGGAAAACAATTCAGAAGAGATCATTTGTTTTAAATTGAACGGGGAATTCAAAAATAATTTTTATTGGGTACAAAAACCATTGGTGTACCATTTAAGAAAAACATCAAAGTCAATACCCGTACGCACGCCACTGTTAAAGCTAAAAATTACTTTTGCCTTGAAAAACATGCAACTTTATCAACTTTCACTACGTACTACATATCAGTGAAATACCTGAAGCGGTTCTGAAAATATTAATTAATTTCCATTTTTTTCCTAAAACTTCAATACCCCGAGCTTTTGTAAGAAAACATTTTTGGACCATAGTTTATAAAGCAAACTAACATTAATTTTTCATGTAGATTCACATCCTTAAATATTCACATATCATTAAGGAACACCCTGTATATGTATATATTTATCTGCTTATGTTATGTACACAACAATTTGGATCTATAAAAAACATAGTTACAATACATGTACGCATAAAATAGATATTCCTAAACATCGTCTATAATGAACTAGAAATTACTACTAAGAAAGCTCTCTTATAATGGTGTTGTAGTGTGCTTGTTTAATTTTACTCTGTTTGTTAATTTGTTTGGATGTGCTTGTTATATAGTTTTGTATTTATTTTAAATTCATAAAATCATTTTACAGTTTTTCAGTTAATGTTGTTCTTTCCAACAAATGTTATTGTTTTGTGAATTTACACTTTTGTATTCTAAATTCTACTTTCCACCTGTGTAAGCACTCAAGTGTAATAAATCTGCCGGAAATTGGCACCCCTTTTTGATTATTACCAGAGTTTTGAACTACTTTCGAATAGTTCTACAGTTCTAAGGGGGGTGTGACAGTAGCTCTGCAGTTTTTTTTGCAGAATTTAAAAAAAAGTCTTGGGGGTGCCAAATTCACGCTGCACGCTCTTTACGTTAAGCGTGAGTTCTGAGCTGTGGATTCTCAAGGTAATGAATAGTTCTACAGTTCTCAATAGTTTTTAGGAAGAGTTCCGCCAAATTTCCAAAATTAAAAAAAGAAATCAGCATCAACGCTCCAGGAGACAATTTACTAGCAAGTCACATCTATCGCCAGAAAATTCGGCAAGTACACGGCACTGCAGTACAGTAAGCCTCACACATTCATCCAACCAATCATGTTCAATAATTTTAAAACACTGAAATTGGGGATTCTAAGAGAAAAAACTAGCCTTGATTGGGCAAAATGTGGAGGAATACCTTCGAAAAAATTGTTAAATCGTAGAGGTCTAGCACAGCACCCCCTTTAGATACATCTAGCATAACACCCTGTACAATTTCGAAAGCAAAACTTGGGGTTACCATCAGAAAAAACTACCCTTGGTTGGGAAAAACGACGAGAAATACCTTGGAAACGACAAGACATAGAGTTCTAACGCAGCACCCCCTCTAATATCCTTAGCATAATATTCTGTACAGTTTCAAAAGCAGGACTTGGGGGTGCCATTAGAAAAAACTACCCTTGGTTGGGAAAATGTGGAGAGATCACCCTTTAGATATCCCCCGCATAATACTAAGTACAATTTCAAAAGCAAAACTCGGGAGTGCAATTAGAACAAGCTACCCTTGGTTAGAAAAAACGACAAGCATTATCTTGAAAACAACAAAAACTCACATAAAAGTGAAAAGATGTAGAGTTGTAACGCAACACCCCCATCAAATATCTTTAGCATAATATTCTGTATAATTCAAAAAGCGGCACTCGGGGGTGCTAATAGAAAAAACTACCCTTGGTTGGGAAAATGTCGAGAAATACCTTCGAATGTCTGAAAATTCCCACAAAAGTGAAAAAAGGCAGAGTTCTAGCACAGCACCCCCTTCAGATATCTCCAGCATAATACTAAGTATAATTTTTAAAGCAGAACTCGGGGGTGCCATTAGAAGGCAGCAGCGGTGGCCGCAGTGGTAGACTCTTCGGTCTCCTGATCAGTCGCCGTGCGCTGTGCGGGTTCGAGTCCCGTCCCAGGAGAAATTTTTCTCTTGGCTATGAATGTTGTGATTGTCCGTAGGTGGTAGACGGTCTCTGACTGTCGAACGCGGAGGTACCACCCGGCGGATCTCGAAATGAAATGAAATTTCTCAATTTTATATACAAATGTACGGAAAATCCATGATCTGTGAAATATATCTAATAGGTGGGTAGATTTACCAGGGTTGGGAGCGTATAAATGTACTCCAAAAATTGAGGTATACGTGTATACTTTATCTGAAGTCACTTGAAATAGCATAAAAACCTTTGGTCGGCGCGTCCTTTGTAATTTCATGACGTATCATAGGCGTGCGGTCATTTATTTAGAACGATAATAATAATGTTTTTATATCACAATAAATGGATTTTACTATCTTCTTATTTTTTTGATTTGGGATAAAAAATACTTATATTGGGAGTTTAATTTATGTTGACTGAAAGTTAAGAAATGGAAAAATTACAGAATTCCAACGTTTGACATAGGCAAATATTTACATAGCAGGTAGGTATATAAAAAGGTATATAAAGACTTACATTATAGGTATTTATATATCATCCTCGCCTTCGGAGCTGTCGCTAGAGTCATCTTGTAGAGGAATTACAACGGGATTTACAGGAGGCAAAACACAATATTCATTTTCTTTTTCAATAATATGCCTAGAACACTGCTTCCATAGGTCTGTGGCAGCAATATGAGATACTGCATCTCTTATTGTGGCCAATAGCGATTCACTTAATTGAGGGGTTTGATTATGTTTTCTTACTTTTTTTTTAAAGCAGCCGAGACCAACTCAATCGGGTTAAAAATGCAGTAATAGGGAGGTAGACGTAATACTTCATGGCCATTTTGCTGAAGCAGATTGTCAACAACATACTCTTTTTCAAATTTTTGTCCTTTAATAAGATCCAATAATATGGCTTTGGTTGATTTTTGTGGTATTTCCATTCCCTTATCCTTCATAAAATCAATAATGTCTTGTTTTTTGTGCCTGTATTCGGAATTTTGTTTTTCTGTCGGGAATGGTATGGCGCATTGTCCATAATAATCACTGAATTTGGGGAAATGTTTGGTATTAACTGCTGCTCTATCCACTTTTCAAATAAGTCGGAGGTCATGTCCTCATGATAGTCGGCACATGATTCTTTGATATTTTTGGCAGATAACAGCAAGGCATTAGGTATAAATCCATTTTCACTGCCAGCATGGAGAATAATGATTCGTTTTTCACGGTTGCATGGTGCATTTAAAATGCACTTGTTGCTGTCGTCAACCCAGCCGTACTGCACAACATCATGGGTATCATACCAGGTTTGATCCAGGTAAATCAGATTTCTTTTCTGCTCTCTATAGATTTTAACTTTGTGCAAAAATTCTTGGCGCAATTCAACGATTCGAGACGACTCCATAATCACCATTCTTTTATCTAATTTTTTGTATTGAAAACCACACAGTTTTACAATACAGTGCAGTGAGTCTAAGCATTTGTAATTATAAAAATCTTCAGGATAATCTTTTAATTTATCCCGTATCATTTCCAACGTGGGCACCAAATTTTCTTTATAAAATCCGTATATTATACGACGAATATCTTCCTGAAAACCCACGTCTATTCTTTTTAATTTTTGCCCTATGCGCTTTCTGTGGAAGGAATGGTTGACTACATCTCCTCTTTTTATAACCCGATAAATGGTAGACCGACTGATTTTTGTCAGGATACAAATTCTGTTTAAAATTTGATTTTGCGAGGAATCTGGATTTTCGTTTTTCAGACAATCATACATATTTAGGATTACACTTTGGGTCTGTTCCTCTAAATCTTTATGAAAGAATTCTGCCTGCACAGGTTCATCAACCATCTCCTCGTGGCTTGGAGCATTTTCCCAAGGTCTCCAAAGAGCCATATTTAGGACACACAAGAACAATCAACACAACAATTAAATCAACAAGTAAACTGAGTATTCAAAAGTCAAAAACACACAAACTAATAAAATCTATGAAGAAACACGGACAGACTAAAGAAAACACGTTTATTCACCGCTACACGGCACTGGCTAAACTGTTTCAATTTACAGTAGCCACCTGCACTTGTTCGGAGCTCTGAAATACACGCTTTCTCATTGGCTATGTCCACGCATAGGCGTGCTTTACTCCACGTGGACCGGTGAAACTGCCTTTGATCTTATACGGGGGATATTTGCTGCGTAATTTGGCGATTTTTGCAGCAACAGAGCGTGTTAAATATAGATATATAAAACGCACCCGGTATTTCACAGTGTTTCAAGTGACTTCAGATAAAGTTTACATGGGATTTAAAAAATTCTTCAACAGATACACTTACGCTGAAATAATTTCAGCTTGCTAACTTAAGGAGTTCAAAAATAATTAGCGGGTACCTTTTCAAAAAGCACTGTATGTGCTTGTAGCGTTTGTTAGATTGGCAACATACCTGTAGTGAAGTAAACAATGCATCAACTGTGACATGTTTTATTTGTCTAATTGAGAAAAATCTGGAATAGGATGGTAAACCAAATAAATACACACTTTCCAATCTCGAGACATAGTAAGAAATTATTTTACAAGAAAATAGGAGAATTCCGTGAGGTGGAGCTTTTCTCGCCTTAAGATGCAAATATAGATGTCCTCTACGCTGTATTTTCAAGCAAGACAGGATCTCTCTAGTAAATTCTGGATAATACGTGCGAAGCATAGCATATTCCCAGCACTTTTCCTCTAATAATTATGATAAAGCTCCAAAGCTTTGCCAGGTCTGTACTCAGCAGACGATCTAGTTTTGTATTTCTCTGCACATAGATAGCTAGGTTATCAAAAACAACATTTTGCTAGAACCGATATGTCCCTAAACAGACACCTCAGTTTATTCGTGCCAAATCTGAACTCCGGCAAGCCGAAGTGTGTGACTGCATTAAAATCAAAATCGGATGAGAGCTTGGGTACCCCTTGTTAGTGCATGCATTGAATATCAAAAAGGTTCCCGCTATTTAGTTTTTGGACGGCCAGTCGCATGGAAAGTAAAATTGTCGGTATTTGTCAATTTTTTTTAAGCTAAAACCTAAACTTAAGGAGTTTCAAACGGTGGTATCGCCATTTTGAAATTTTTAATTGTTATAATTAAGTAAAAATACTCAATTTACTTCCTCCAATCTCAGCTAGCTAACTTGTCCTGTTCAAGAAATAATCGTTTCTCTTTTGTAGGCTAAGTACTTATGGGGCCGTCCTCGTATATGATCCGTCATGATAATTTTGGCATCTGATTCCAACTGATTTGCCTAGTGAAACACACAGGCAGTGAGGAAGCTTTCTAGTGACTCTTCCAAACTCAAAATACACCAAGAACTTATTTTGAGCCGTTTAATAATCTATACCATTAATTAAGAGTGAACTCTTTGGACGGAAATTTGGGTCTTATTGATCCCAAAAGTATTACGAAGTTCTTGACACTTGATCTCATGAAAAATTTCGCACTGCAAAGAAAAAGGTCCCCTACTTTTAGATGACTACCTATGTAGGTGTTCAATAAACCGGTCGCTGGATACCCTGAAATCCAAGTTTTATTTAAATAAACCACGTCATGTCAGGATGCCTTAATTACTTTGACAGTCTTGACAGATAACAGTGAGGAGAGTCGCTCATATATAATGCAATATCGAAAACTTATCCTGTGGTTTTCATGCTTTTGGTGCTCTGATTTGCTGCTTCGTCATCGGCTTCCTTAGACTTTTGTTGACAAGGGAAAGCTTTTATAGCCACTCTCAGGCAGAAAAACTCGACAGTATTGACCTGCCGGCCTTTCCTGTCCGAAGTGTGAGATTCTCCAGAAATGGCAACTATTTTTGAAACAACCCCGTATACCGAATAAGTGTTATTTTTAGTTCATCCATTGACATAGAATAATAGTGTCTTCATTAGCAGTGGCGGCTCGTGATTTTACAAATAGGTGACGCAGGATTGACCGACCCCCCCCATACCATGTAGAGCGCATACACAAAAAAAAACATGAAATAACTTACCTAAATTCAGTAACTCGAAAACAAAGTCAGGATTATCAGGCACTTTTCATTGTTTATATATGAGAGCAATTCGTCGGTCCTTCAAATTAGCAAACTTATTTATAACGTCATCGTAAAACGGCTGTGACACTATCAGTTCATTTAATAATTCTTTTTCGATCGATATTTTTGCCAAGTTCGTCAACCGATCTTCCGACATGGTACTTCGTAGATAACTTTTGATTCGCTTAAGGCATGAAAAACTGCGTTCTGTCGAAACACTTGTTGATGGAATGGTCAGTATTAAACACAAAAGCTTATATGCCTCCTTGAAGATACTGCGATTCTCAAATAGCGATTCCTTTAATAAGCGGGGTTCCATATTTTGATATTGATCATCGCTATAGATCAGCTGCAATTCATTTTTCAGTCTCTGAAAATCTGTGAATGTATTTGAATAAAACTCCTTCAAATTACTTAGGGCTTCTGTTGGAAATTTTTCTGAATATGTTTTGAACTTCGAAGTGTCCATTAACGTCACAAAATGAAGCTTTTCCATATCTTGGAAACGGGTCGTGATTTGCAGAGAAATAGTATCCAAAATTTCAAAATACAGCACTCTATATCTTTCAATAATTTGATCCCGAGACAATGTTACTCTTGTCCTGCCGTCGCGGTGTTCCGTTTGTACACTTGTTTTTGATGCAGCCAATTCGAAAATATTCTTAAATGTTTCTTCATTTCTCTTCTTGTTTAATTGTGTTTGAACACTTTTAATTTGCTTAATGCAAAGGTTTATATCAAAAGATTTTTTTTGCAGTGTGTCGAATAGTATATCTGTCATTCCAAAGATCTCGTTAAAAACAACAACCAAAAGCACGAATTCGAAGTCATGGAATTTATTTAGAAATCCGTCGCTCTGTCTAACCGAGGCTTGATCGGAGGTTGGATCATTAATAATTTCAGTAAACACTTGCTTTAAGGAATCCCACTCCTTATTTATAAAACTGATAACTTTAGAATTTGATGTCCATCGCGTAATAACGGAAACAGGTATTCGACGTCCTATTATTGAGTCTGCTACGTTAGTTCGTTTCGGAGAATGGTGAAAAAATGTCGGTAAACCACTTATAGTTGCAAAAAAAATGCGGCATTTTGTAATACTATTGCAACTTTGTTGTAACACTAGATTCATGCGGTGTGCGAGGCAATGAACAAAAACTGCTTGGGGTGCCTGTTCCTTTATTTTAGCCTGAAGACCATTTAACTGTCCGGACATGACGCTTGCACCATCGAAACATTGTCCAACGAGTTTTGTTTTGTAATCAAAATTTTGTAGACACCTTGTCACGAGGTTAAATAATGCTTCAGATGTTCGGCTGCAGCTTACATCATGAAATCCTAAAAATCTCTCCACAAGTTTTCCTTCAAGATTGACATAACGGATTATTATGCTGCACTGCGATTTGTGGGCAATATCGGTGGAATCATCCACCTGAATGGAAAAAAAAACTGCATTCCTTTATTTCATTTTCCACATATTCATCAATGCATTTGACAATGCAGTCAATAATTTCGTTTTGAATGGTTTTAGAATTGCCCGCAAATATTGAGGCAATTTTTTTGTAGTGCTCCTGAATGTCTACAGGGCTTATAGATACAAATGCTTCTAGGAGCTCTTTGAAATTTCCACGGTTAATAGAAGTCGTCTCTTCGTTGTGGCCACGAAACGCCAGTTCTTGTTTGCCCAAAAAAAGGACAGCGCGTATTGGCAATTCCATGAAACGTCTATTAAGTTGCACGTTTTCGTTAAACTGTTTAATATACAGCCTGGAATTTTCGCGTAAAGCATCTTCAATAGTAGTGAGATTTTTCTTCAATTTTGAAAAACCTAGTGCGCAACGCATATGATCCGATGATCCTTCATGTTTACGAAGAGCACGAGTCACATTCCCGAAATCATTGAAACCGTACTTGCTCCACACGGTTGCTTTAACACTTACAATCAAACACGGCACACAAAAAAGTTTATTTAAATAATTGCTACCACATAACCATGCAAACTCACTATACCACGATTTTTTAAAATTTCGACTGTACACTTTGTCCTTAACTTTAGCGGTTTTATTTACATTTAATATCGGAGAAGGTTTTTCGGAGTTTAAAAAGTCTTTTTTATCATCATTACTCCATTGAGAAAACGATTTTTCCAACATAACACAAACCGTATCATAGACAGGAAACATTGTTCAAAACAATGAAAACTAACCTCGACACAATACGATATCGGTAATAATGCAGAGCAGACTAGACGCAAATTCATAATTTGCTTCACTTGCCTCGGCCAAAACGGAAGCGCGCGTGCCGTTGTCATGGCAACCGTCGTATTTGCTCGTATCTGTACTGGACGCAGCAATGCGGTGTAAATAAAGCTGCTTCAGGTCTCTGTTTCAACACGCCAAATTAAGCGCAAACGTAGGCGCGTTGTTTTTTGCGGGGTTTCTCAGTATTCTGTTGATCGCAAATACAAATAAAGAATGTCCGAAAAATAATTTTTTAAGATATAAATGAATTTTTTTTATAAATTTCAAAATAAAAAAAATATATTTTTTTTGAAATTGCAGGTGAAGCAGCGCTTCACCTGCGTCATGGGGCGAGCCGCCACTGTTCATTAGCCCTTATGAAAAGAATGTTTTAATTTATTCTCAACGCGTGCAAATAGAGTAAGTACTTTTACACCATTAATGGCAGAATACCTCGAAGAATAACTCATAAAAACAAGTGAGTGGTATGAGAGGTAAATCTGAAACATTTGAGGGTAATAACACAAGATGCGGAGTACACAAAACTGGAACGTAATTGCCGAGGAAAGTGCCTTTATTAATAAAGAGAACGGTATACCGTTCATATTTGGATATAATCTTTTCGTTAAAAGCATGGCTCCGCCCAGGCTCTTAAGCTTTTCGCTGTTTCCCCTTGATATCGTCGTAGGTTAGGCAAATAAAGTTTTGAGCAAAGTAAATTACGTTTGAGCCTTCTGTATTCTGTATTCTGTACTAGAGGAAGGATAATCAGCTAACAACATCACAGCACTTAAGCCCTATTGCGTGACGGTCTAACCACTGACACTTTATTGGACGATCCCCTCCATGCAAATTTCTTTGGATCTCCTCGGAAGTCGTTGGAATTTCTTTGAGATCATCTTTGAATATTCTCAAATTTGATTAAAAGTCTTTGTATCGCTGTAAGTTCGATGAACCGTATTTTGTATCTTAATCAGGGTTGAAAAAAAAAACATGTTTTTAAAAAAACAATAATCATGTTTTTTTTTGTTTAAAAAAATTCAAATTTAGCTGAAAATGCTTAAAACACTGTTAATACATGTTTAAAACAGTAAAAAAAAATTAAGAAAACTATTGCCTATATAATCTAGCAACGTTAATAAAGTTCGTTGAAAGTGTTATTACTATTTTTGATCCAGCTCTATCACAGCACATCTCTAATTTAAAAGCGGACATCGGGAAATCTCCACAAGTCAAATGTGTGAAGTCGTAGCGTGGTGGTGTGTTTTGGTTTTTTATAAAAAGTAGTGAAAACTAAAAATTTATTCTATGTACATTTTCCATGATTTTATATTTTACAAAAGTGGATTCAAGGATTTTTTGATTTTTTGTTAAATAAGATGGGTTGTATACTTTTGAATAACTTACTTGTATAATAACTTATTTAATGTTATTATACAAGTGAATACATAGTCATATTATATGATTATTCTGCTGCTTGTAGTGTACTAGTATTAGAGTTCAATGCAGTTTATTATACTAAGTGACATATAAATCCGAACACTCAGTTTAAATGGTTTTATTTTAATAAAAGTTGGTGAATGTATTTATCTTACTGTAAATAACAAGTGAAAAAATTTTCAGCCTTATCAGTTGGACATTCCGGTTTTTATATTGCTTTTTTTTAATTCACTAACGCTCCAAAAATGAATATTTCAGCCGCAGTAAAGAATCAACGTTGGCGGATTTTGGTTCTTGACATCCTTTACGATCGGTTACGATGCCTAGAGTACGGAGACCTGTACGATTTCGTCAACTTAGTGAGTTTGATAGGGGCCGTATAGTTGGACTTCGGGAAGCTGGACTTTATTTTCGGGCAATTGCAGTTAGAGTGCAAAGAAGTGTAGACACTGTGGTTAGGTGTTGTCAGGCATAGCTTCGAGAAGGCCGTACGTAATCGCCTTGAGTGGTGCAGACAACGGTCACTCTGGGATCAGGAATGGAACAGTATTGTCTTTAGTGACGAGTCTCGATTTTGTTCAGCCATGCACGGTGGTCGTGCCAGGGTTAGAAGGCGACGTGGTGAAAGGAGGAATCCACAGTTTTTCGTTGAAAGACATGTTCATCACACTGTTGGAGTTATGGTTTGGGGTGCTATAGCTTATGGTTCCAGGTCACCTTTAATCTTCATCAGAGGTAACAATAACGCGCAGCGTTATATCCACGAAGTTCTAGAACCCCATCTTTTACCCTATCTTGACACCCTGGCAGATCCAACTTTCCAACAAGATAATGCCCGACCACATGTTGCAAGAGTTACAATAGACTTCTTTCAACATAATAATGTCACACTGTTACCATGGCCACCAAGATCTCCCGACTTATCCCCAATTGAGCACGTGTGGGATATGATGGGTAGGAGATTGCTCAATTTGCAACGTCCTCCTCAGACTCTAGAAGCACTTCGAGAGGAGTTGGTGGTTGCCTGGAATGAGATACCACAGGAGGACATTGACCACCTGCCTAGGCGCGTTGGAGAATGCGTAGCACATCAGGGTGCATCCACACATTATTAAAGGTCAAAGGGCTTTAAAGCAGTGCAATCATTTTGAAATTTTTATCATTTACTTATTATGCTTCATTAAGTACTTATACAACATTTTATTAAAATAAAACCATTTAAACTGGGTGTTCGGATTTATATGTCACTTAGTATAAGTTCACTCGTTCGTTAAGAAACATATTTTTTTCCACTAGTATTAGTCCCCTACTTTCATGTTTGATTAATTAATAAAAAATAAAGCATATGTTTTAGTACCTATGTGTTTTAGCCTATAGCCCTTTTAGTTTTGTTTTAAAAAATAAAATCAATTTTAATCATAAATATGAAAAAAACTTGAGTCATTCACAAACGACAAAAAGCAGTGTTTAAAACATGTTTTAAACAGTTCAAAACAAATTGGTTTAAAACACCTTCATGGTTTTCAACAGTGTTTAAAACACAAGTTTTAAGCATTTTGTTTAAAGCATAAGAACCCTGATTTTAATGCAAATAATCTCGAGTTCTAATTGCAAGATCTGCTCCTCCTCATCTCCTTTACATCGACGGATGGTCAATGACATAGGTCATTTTTGCCAATATGCCAACAAATTTGATTCTCTAACCCTATTGGGTAGAAACCAGATTGCATTTATTCCTCTGAAATGATTATACGCGATAAAAGCCCATAACTTATAAAAGAAGTTATTAATTTTCAACTAGACGGACGTTTAATATAATATTTTCCATAATGGAGTATCGCGTTCGATATCAATTAGGTAATAAATATCGCTATACAGAGCGTCAGCCGCAGAAGCCGGATTATGATATACTTGATGACAACGAGGTCGAAACTCTGGCAGAATTTGTTCCACCTTTCTTTTTTCCCTTTTAATCGATAGACGTGAAATTTTCCCGACAGCGCCAGAGAGTTACGTTGCTATAAGGCCTTCAAGGAATTCAGGTCAAGTAGACTGCCTCGATATCTTCCAATATAACTAGAATTTCAGATTAGCTGTAACAGTGATCTTCTCGATGTCCAGGAATTGTACACAGCGCATCAAAATTGCCACTATTACCGTAACTGCAATTATCAGAGTGAGATTCCTTATGTTGCAGTGCGGCTTTTGTTCAGCTCATACTGCGTACTAGCGGAGGCTATGTGTGTTGCTCACTTTGCGATCGAACTTTTTCCGCCTCATGGACATCATATACGAGGGCCACGCTATATATTTTGCGATACACGAAAACTAAAAACTAGTATTATAAGTATAAGTATTCGCCTCTAGCATCAATGCACTTCTGTGGCCTGACCTTCCAAAAATGAAATGCTTCTAACCAGTCAGTTTTTGGAATGCTTTCAACCAACTGATTAATTTCTTGATCGATTTCCTCTTCGGACGAACATTTTCTACAGTAAGTTGGGCAGTGTGGCTGAAGGCATTGTCGTGATCCAGGATTGCACCTCTAACATTCACAGCTGCGATAACTTCTGGCAAACAGCTGATGAGGTACCAATTTGGCGTAATTGTACGCTGTTCTTCCAGCTTAATTGTCTTTACTAAGCCAGTGCTGCGAAAGAAAACGGCGTACATGTCTCTTCTCATGGCTCTCTGCTTCTTTACCATTGTTGGTGTAGGACGATCTTTATGAATCCACACACGGCTTTCCTGACGTGAAGAAACGTCATAAAACGGTATATAGGTTTCATCACCTATTATTATTTATCATATACTAAGTGACATATAAATCCGAACACCTAGTTTAAATGGTTTTATTTTAATAAAATTTTGTATAAGTACTTAATGAAGCATAATAAGTAAATGATAAAAATTTCAAAATGATTGCACTGCTTTAAAGCCCTTTGACCTTTAATAATGTGTGGATGAACCCTGATGTGCTACGCATTCTCCAACGCGCCTAGGCATGCTTCTGATCAGGTGGTCAATGTCCTCCTGTGGTATCTCATTCCAGGCAACCACCAGCTCCTCTCGAAGTGCTTCTAGAGTCTGAGGAGGACGTTGCAAATTGAGCAATCTCCTACCCATCATATCCCACATGTGCTCAATTGGGGATAAGTCGGGAGATCTTGGTGGCCATGGTAACAATGTGACATCATTATGTTGAAAGAAGTCTATTGTGACTCTTGCAACATGTGGTCGGGCATTATCTTGTTGGAAAGTTGGATCTGCCAGGGTGTCAAGATAGGGTAAAAAATGGGGTTCTAGAACTTCGGGGATATAACGCTGCGCGTTCATGTTACCTCTGATGAAGATTAAAGGTGACCTGGAACCATAAGCTATAGCACCCCAAACCATAACTCCAACAGTGTGATGAACATGTCTTTCAACAAAAAACTGTGGATTCCTCCTTTCACCACGTCGCCTTCTAACCCTTACACCGACGTAATCGCCTTGAGTGGTGTAGACAACGGTCACTCTGGGATCAGGAATGGAACAGTATTGTCTTTAGTGACGAGTCTCGATTTTGTTTAGGCATGCACGATGGTCGTGCCAGGGTTAGAAGGCGACGTGGTGAAAGGAGGAATCCACATTTAAACTGGGTGTTCGGATTTATATGTCACTTAGTATAGAATACGATGACCGCCATTGTTTAATATTTGCAATGATTAAATAGTAGACATGCCCGTTGTTGCGCAAACAAGCAGTAAAATGTGATCCTTATACTCGGTCATACGTTCTCCATTACAAAAGTATACTCTATGATGTACCCTACGAGCCTGCAACCCACAAATCATACTAGCAAATGTAGGGTTGCGGTGATTTAGGCAAACGGCAAAACGGTCGTTGTGACATTCCTTCCTAAGTGGCGCTCACATTGTGTGCTGTCTTTGCAGCGTAAAACAAGGGGGAATTTTGCAATCGCAATTATCAAATTACGATTTTTTACTTCGCACGCTACTGGCGAATACATCACAATAGATGTTGTATGCCTTGATGACGATGGTTAGAATCTTGCTGGCGCTGAATAATTGAGTAATTTATTCCTCTTTGACTAGAGTCCAGTTTCTGTCATCCGAAAGCTCGTAGTTGGACGTGCCTTGTTAAACATCGTGGGGTCGACCAAATAGCTACATAAAGGTTCTATGTTCCAGATCAGCGATAATCACAAACAGTATTCACTTCAAATGTATATTCTATACAGATTATTATGTCCAAAACAATAAAAGAAGTTACGAAGAATCTTGAAAAGCAACCTGCATGCTATCGCGAAGCTTCGGGAGCATTTCGGAAACACTCACCGTAAATTAAAATAATATAGACAATACAGATATTGCTGTGCCATTTTTGTTTTTTTTTTCAGAAACGATGTGCAAAGGTTATGTTTTTAGGATCCCAATTCACATGTGATCTGATCGAGGTGGGGGACCGTATGAAGTTTTGTTTAGGTTTGATTTATTTTGAGGAGTCTAACATCCCGGTAAACTTGAGACTCACTAGAAAAAGCCGCCCATTTTTCCAAGATCTAACGTATACGTCGTGTAAAAGAAAGTTCCAACTTCAGGCATCCTGTATACTAAGCATGCAGACTCTATGTAGTATTTTTGCAATGTCCCCCATACTATTTGTTAGCTGTATATCGCTCCTCTTCTTTTTCGATACATAACAAAGCGTTTCCAAACATTATATGCCATCACAATAGATGTTCCATGCCCTGATGATGATGGTTAGAATCTTGCTGGCGCTGAATAATTGAGTAATGTATCCCTCTTTGACTAGAAGAACGTAGCTGGACATGCCTCGTTAAACACTGTGGTGCTAACCAAATATTGCGTGATGTACGCTATTTGTAACTACATCGAGGTTCTATGTTTCTATGCCGCCAAATCGGCGATAACCACAAACTGATACAAAATTACGTTTATACAAACTTGTAGGATAATTGGTATTTACGCAAACGTACGTAAACCGCAGGGGTATTATGTAAAAAACCTAAAAAAACGTAAAAATACGAAAAAATGCCATCTTGTAGACTAGATAGTTTTTAATGTGAATTCCACGTTTGTTCGCTATAATCGCTGTGAGCGACATCAAAAGCGTCCATCTATAGAGGAATGACTCAACGACACGACACGCTCAAGCTTGCATTGTTGGTTGCAGAAAGTGTTTGTCTCTGAGAAGAAGTGAAAGAAAGTTGGTTTAGTAGCAAGATCGCATCTGGATTATTATGTGTATTGGTCTGCATGTGTATAAAATCAATGATTTTTGCTAATGTGAGAAAATTATTACTGAATATGCTGCCAATGAAGTATATCTGTTAGCTGTGCCCGGCAGGTTATTTCTATGTTGTCCTTTCTGAAGACAAGTTATGTTCAAAGTTATTAATTACGATTTTTCACGTGTTTTCAAAAACATTGAGGAGAATTACGGGAAATTACCACCGCACCCGCGTTGTGTGTAATAATTGTTAGCATGTATATGACTTGTAATTCGGCAGTGCACAGTGAGTATAATTCCAATATGTGGCAGTCTGTAAGTATAAAATATAAGATTCCATATAAAGTTAATTACTTCACCAACCAGATATTTTCTTTCCTTATCTCCCCCATTTATGAAATTCAGCAAATTTGCATATGTTATTTCAAGAATGGAATGATCATCAACACAGATTATTAGCACACACATCCTCACTATGCACCTATGCACTGCCGTTTCCTTTCAGCTATAGTATACAACTTAAGCTCAGACCTATGCCATCTCTGAATCAGATGTTACAACACTTCAGAGCCAAACATTCATAGCTAAAGCATCATGATGTTTAAGCGACACGAACAGCTACAAAACGAGTTCTCAACAAGTATACAATAGCTAGTGCTAAGTTGACATCCGTTTGAAAAACCTACGTTATATCACAAAAAACCTATAAAATGTCAAAAAAAAACAACAATATGTCAATTATCAAGATACGTAATACCCATGCTGAGCGTATGTCGTGTATTCGTTCTATCACTTATACGGTAATTAAGAATCAGAAGAACATAATACCTAAAATGGATAATGAAAAAGCCTGGAGCTTATTTTGATCCTATTCTTTTACTGCCTCAGAACACTGTAACTGATGAGAATTGATCTAGGCAGATTGCTGCATAATCTCTATACCCTAGGAATAAAATAGGGCTCGTATTGTTCAGCCTTAGTTGTTGTGTCTCCAGGAAGTGGTATTCTCCAAATCCCTCATCAAAGAGCTACCAAACTGTATACATAAACAACTTATTGAAATTCTATTTTTTCATAAAAAATTATGAATTTCGTCAGGGCCTGATGATTTCATGTAGTTGAGGCCATTGTTGAATTCGGAATGGGTACTTCCATTAATCCATCTGTTTCCGGAAAACTGTATCTACAGCAATAATTTTTACCAATTACTAGTTGAAAACATACAATTTGTTTTGGAAACGTAAAAAGTGGCCGAATCGCTTTCAAAAACAGTTTTTTATTGTTGTCATGTGCCCTTTGTGCATAAAAATGCATTTTGCTGTTCATTGTAACTAGACTTTTATTCGACAGGTGAAAAATCATGCCCCATTCAAAAGTGAATTTTTTTCAATCACGCATTGGACATTGTACACAAAGGCATATACTGAAATATATTTCTTTACATACCACAAATTAACCTATGACATGACAACTGTAAAATGTTTTGGCAGCGTGCTTCAGAATAAACTGTGATAGAACACTAAAAATAATGCCACAGGCTCATATAAAAAAATCCTGTAGGGCTCTCCTACCGAAGTAAAGACCCCTAAACGTGACTACTGGGAATCGGCAAGTCTTGAATAATTCTTGAACAATACTACAAGGTATCCTGAAAATTGGGACTTTCCTTTCACAAAAAATCTACACTTCAAATAACAAAGTAAACAACACCAAAAATTCAAGAAGAATATATATTTATTCGGTATGGCAGTTCTAGTACTGTAAGTTAGTTTCTAGTCTAGTCAAATCTCATGAGATCTAACCAGGGGAGGGGGAGAGATCAGAAATTTGTCAAAAGCGCCTCACGTAATTATTGAAAGCTCCCTAGTAATGACTCAAAAGATATTTTCGAAAAACTAATCGTTTAGCTGAAAAAATGTACTCTTGTTTGATTTCGATAAAATGAGCCGTTTTATTTAAATACTGTCCCTATCTATACTAAGTGACATATAAATCCGAACACCCAGTTTAAATGGTTTTATTTTAATAAAATTTTGTATAAGTACTTAATGAAGCATAATAAGTAAATGATAAAAATTTCAAAATGATTGCACTGCTTTAAAGCCCTTTGACCATTAATAATGTGTGGATGTACCCTGATGTGCTACGCATTCTCCAACGCGCCTAGGCATGCTTCTGATCAGGTGGTCAATGTCCTCCTGTGGTATCTCATTCCAGGCAACCACGAACTCCTCTCGAAGTGCTTCTAGAGTCTGAGGAGGACGATGCAAATTGAGCAATCTCCTACCCATCATATCCCACACGTGCTCAATTGGGGATAAGTCGGGAGATCTTGCTGGCCATGGGAACAATGTGACATCATTATGTTGATAGAAGTCTATTGTGACTCTTGCAACGTGTGGCCGGGCATTATCTTGTTGGAAAGTTGGATCTGCCAGGGTGTCAAGATAGGGTAAAAGATGGGGTTCTAGAACTTCGTGGATATAACGCTGCGCGTTCATGTTACCTCTGATGAAGATTAAAGGTGACCTGGAACCATAAGCTATAGCACCCCAAACCATAACTCCAACAGTGTGATGAACATGTCTTTCAACAAAAAACTGTGGATTCCTCCTTTCACCACGTCGCCTTGTAACCCTGGCACGACCATCGTGCATGCCTAAACAAAATCGAGACTCGTCACTGAAGACAATACTGTTCCATTATTGATCACAGAGTGACCGTTGACTGCACCACTCAAGGCGATTACGTCGGTGTTCTCGAGTTAAAGGGAGGACCCAGTGTGGCCGGTATGAAAAAAAGCCAAAACTTCTCATTCGTCGGTAAACACTTCGCATGCCAATAGGTCTTCCGTGTTCTGCAAACCATGCATTTGCAATGGACCTGGTAGTGGAAAAACGGTCCCTTAAGGCCAATATTCTTAGGCGGCGATCTTCACTGTCTGTTGTTCTACGGCGGCGTCCAGTGCCCCTTGCTCTTTGCGTACGGCCTTCTCGAAGCCATACCTGACAACACCTAACCACACTGTCTACACTTCTTTGCACTCTAACTGCAATTGCCCGAAAAGAAAGTCCAGCTTCCCGAAGTCCCACTATACGGCCCCTATCAAACTCACTAAGTTGACGAAATCGTACAGGTCTCCGTACTCTACGCATCGTAACCGATCGTAAAGGATGTCGAGAACCAAAATCCGCCAACGTTGATTCTTTACTGCGGCTGAAATATTCATTTTTAGAGCGTTAGTGAATTAAAAAAAAGCATTATAAAAACCGGAATGTCCAACTGATAAGGCTGAAAATTTTTTCACTTGTTATTTACAGTAAGATAAATACATTCACCAACTTTTATTAAAATAAAACCATTTAAACTGGGTGTTCGGATTTATATGTCACTTAGTATATTTATGAAATGAATACGTTATCTAAGGATTTATTTTATGGGGTTTGGTGGGTCGCTGATTACGAATTTATTATCAGAAATACTATATTTCCAAAATGGCGAAACTAGTATATCTACTAGATTCAGTACTAGAAAACAGATGTGTATTGAAACAAAAATCTCAAAAATGACGTCAAATCGTAGTCCATAACACGAAGTGGCGTATCTCATTTTTTCCAATTTTACAGGAAAGCGAATTATGTTTCTCAGCCACAACAAGGAGTTTTTAAAAAATATTTATTTTGTAGACATGAACGTGTTACAAGTTGGAATGATAATGAATTAAAATATAAAAGGAAAATAGTTTTAATAAAGGTTTCTGCTGTCGTTGCGACTGGCGGTGTCGTCTTGCTGACGCCTCGGGTTCTTGACCTATAACGCCTCCCTCGCTAAGCTGAAAGTCCGTCCTCGGACTTTTGAAGTTTTAGGTTTTCCAAGTCGGCAATGGAAATTTTCGGCTTGAAGAAAAGCGTCTGGAGTCTTCTTCTTTTTCTTAAGACGAAGTAAATGCTCGCTGTGACGATGATGAGCATTAGGGTTGCCATGGACCAAGTTGTTGTAGACGTCACTGTAGGGCTTAGATGTAAGGGCTGTATGGCCGATAGCTGTGGTACATCTTTGAGTGGCTGCAACTCGTTGATCTGTAAGTTAAACTTTGGGCGGATCTTTATAGGGATGATATCAGGAACTTCGATTTGCTCTGAAGTAGTGCTGTAAATCTGTCCATTAATTTCGATTGGGCATGAAGAATAAACAATTGCTGCTTGACTAATATTTCGGTGAGTCTGGGAACATCTTTCAACGATTTGGATTGGCTCATTTGTACTGACGATCAGGTTTTTCTTTGTTTGGTGGATGACAGGCTGGGAAAGCTTGGCAGTGGTACAATTTTCTAAGCTGGGAAGCTGACATCTTGTGGTGGAAGCGGGTTGACATACGATTTTTGGTCCTACATCGGTGCATGTAGAATACCAGCGATTATCTCCATAGAAAGTTGCAGGAGGCAGTAGTACAATGTTTTCTTCATTATGTATGGGATAAATATGGTAAAGTCGGAAAGAGTGATCATTAAGGATCGGGATTTTGAAAAGGATGAGTAACTGAGTATTTGTGGTAATTAATGAACAACGTGAATTTTCGATAAGTTCAAAGGGATGTGAATTATCTGATAAAAGAGAATTTGATTTATATAAACATTTTAGCTTTTCTTCTAAGTCAGTGATTTCGGAAAGTGAAAATAATTCTATGTTCGGTTGTTCTAGTGCAGATAGGTTTATACTTCTAATAAGCTTTAAAATGAATTGATTCAAACGATCAATATTACGAATTTCGCTTTGAAGAGTAATAAACTGCTGGAATTCATCTCTAAGAAAATTAATATCTTGTGTGATTCTCACTGTATTATTATTTATGGTTTCAATCAGAATATTATATCTTTTTATTGTTTCTGATGCATAACTTGTCGAATTATTAAGCACATTGATTATACGATTTTGTTTATTTTCGATACTGAAGATGTGCCTTTCCAAAAATATACGATCGTTTTCGTCAAGGTTGCCAGTCACTGATTTAATAAAAGTTCCCAAAAAGTTAGCAATTCCTCGCCTTTGACGGGGTCGGATTATTTTATGAAAATTGTCAAGTGTCTCGGAATAGAGATGGTTATATTGTTCAAATATTCGGTAGTTGGAAGTAGTGAGAGTCTTGTTAAGGAATAGGAAGTTAGTTAGAGTCATTTTAAGCGTTGCGTCGATAGCAGTTAGGTTAACAGTAATAATATGTCGGTGATAGTGATTTAACTCTTGAGCATGGCCTATCAGTTCACGATAGTATCCATTATTCGGGATCAGGTGCACTTGGAGGGCCAGGTTGTGGTTCGTCAGGATGACGATCCTGTAACAAGGGTATTTTCCTTAGACGTTTGATTTTTCTAGGATGGGTATTGGTGGGTCTATTTTTGGAAGTAACGGCCTGAATTTTGGTATTGCTACTAGAAGTAGTTTCGGCTGATACGTAAGGTGCAGATAATTTATTTCGGGGATTTTTCTGAATATATATGGTTTGGCCAGGTGCTGGAGCAGGAGTGATCTCGGGTAGTCTTTCATTGCGTTTATTTAAAATTGCTGTTTCTTTATCGTGGAGTTTTCGATAAAGAGAGTCAATGAAAGGTCGAAGTTCGTCTTTATGTCGTTGGTTATATTTTTCGTAGATAGGTAAGTCATTGTCAAAAAGTATTTCTTCTGCATATGGGCCATATAAGATAGAAAAAGGTGAATAACCTGTGGCGGAATGGATGGACTGATTGTAAATTAAAACACAATGTGTAACGAGATCAGTAAAATATTCTTTGGGGCGTTCGTCGTGCATAACACGGAGCTTTTCTGTAAAAGTAGAGTGAAATCTTTCGATAGGACTATTGGAATTCGGGTTGTTCACTGTCGTAAAGTGTAGCTCGATTTTGTGAAGATTTAAAAATTCTTTGAAGAGGTTATTTGAAAATTCGGTACCTTCGTCGCAGACTATTTTTCGAGGATAATTATGGTGGGAGAAATAGTGACGTAATTTGCTAAGGATTGTGGTATTCATTTTGTCAGGTATACTGTACACTTGGGCATACTTGGAAAAAGAGTCGATGATTGTGAGGAAAGTTTCTCGATTACAGGAAAATGTGTCAATATGAAGGATGTCGAAAGGCTTTTGTCCTAGAAGTGGACCTTTTAGGGGTAATTTATATGGGTGTCTCTCGTATTTATTACGAAGACAAATATCGCAGTGGTTAATATGCTCTGAAATTGTAGAACGCATATTAGGCCAGTAATAGTGTAATTTTAAATGACTAAGTGTTTCGAGAATACCATTGTGATTTTCCTTATGGTAATTTTGGAGATATCGTAATTGGTCTTCGGGTCTCTCTACATCTTGAACTCGTTTGGTGCAGAAGAATATTTGGATGTTTTGGTTATAAGTATTACGGACGAAGTCGGAAATATATTTTTGGATATCGGGATTGTCAGTCAGAATGTAGTATCGTTGATTGGGGGCTATAGTTTGATGGAGAGCAGTCTTGATGTCGGTTTTCCAGTCTTTTTCGGAAAGAGTGATGAGATATTCGTGTTTGGACTTGAACTTCAGACGGTATTTGGTGTTAAAATCGGTGCCTAGATTTATTATGATCTGATTTGAAAAATGATTAATAGGTTCTTCTGAGAATGGGACGAGAGCAACGGGATTTTCATGAGAAGAATGTTGGGTTGATTGACCAGTTTCTTTTTCGAAAGATTGGTTAACGAAGTCATCTACATCAAAGTCGTCATCATCATCTGGAGGGTTGGCACACAGAGACTCGGATTCGTGCATATTTATTTCGATGCGACTTAAAGCATCGGCGACGACGTTTTCCTTTCCTTTCTTGTATTTAATTTCGAAATTGTACTCCTCAAGTTTGAGTTTCCATCGGACAAGACGAGAATTGGGTTCCTTAACTTTGTATAACCAGACTAAGGGGTTGTGATCTGTTTCCACAGTAAATTTTACACCATATACATAGGGGCGGAATACTTTGCAGGAATCGAGTATGGCAAGAAGTTCTTTTTCGATTGTAGAATAATTTTTCTCTGCTGAATTTAGGGTGCGAGAATAATAGGCTATCGGATTTCCTTTCTGTGTAAGGACAGAACCGATCGCTATGTTTGAAGCGTCTGTAGTGAGGGTAAATGGTAGGGAAAAATCAGGGTATTGGAGAATAGGGGAGTTACTGAGAGCGGATTTACATTTCTCGAAAGATTCAATATATCTGGGATCTTCGATATCGATTTTAGTACCTTTTCTAGTGCAGCGTGTCATGGGGTATGTGATTTTGGAAAAGTTCGGAATGAAACGTCGGTAGTATCCTACCAGACCAAGAAAGCTTTTGATCTCTTTCACCGTCTTGGGTATAGGAAAGTTTTCAATGGCTGAAATTTTTGAAGGATTTGGTTTTATGCCTTCAGGTGTTATGACGTGGCTTAGAAACGCTACTGACTTACTCAAGAATTCGGATTTATCGGGCTGAATCTTGAGGTTAACTTCTCGGAATTTTTGGAAAATCTGTTTAATATGAATTAAATGTTCCTGGAGGGATTTGGAAAATATGATGACGTCGTCCATATAGACAAAACAAGATTTGTATAAGAATTCTCTTAGGATTTCATCCATCATTCTCTCGAAAGTGGCTGGTGCATTTCGTAATCCGAAAGGCATTCTAAGGTACTCGAAATGACCGTTAGGAACTGTGAAAGCTGTCTTTTCTATAGAATCTGGGTGGACTTCGATTTGGTGGAAACCCTGTGCCAAATCAAGGGTGGTAAAGTATGAACAGCGTCCTAGGTTGTCAAGAATTTCGTCAATGCGGGGAAGAGGGTATTTATCTTCGATTGTGTTTTCGTTAAGACGTCTATAGTCGATGACCATACGGAATTTTCTTTTACCACTTGCGTCAAGTTTTTTCGCAACTATCCATACAGGGGCTGAGTAGGGACTTATAGAAGGGCGGATGACATTGTTCTGTAGTAATTTATTGATTTGGTCGGAAATTTCAGGTAGCATTGATTTTGGGTGTCGATAAGAGCGGGTGAAGATTGGTGTTTCATCTTTAGTTCGAATAACATGTTTTACAGAAGTAGTAACGGTTAAAGGAGAATTTTCTGTATGAAAAATATCTTTAAATCGATGACAAAGATGGAGGATCTTTTCTTTCTCTTCTGCATTCAAATGGTCTGTCCGTAACAAATTAAGATCAAAATAATTGTCGCCAGACGATGGGGGAGTGATTTCTTCGAAATCTGAAATGGATGTGGCGGAGATTGGTTGTGAGAAGTTGATTTCAACATTGTTGGGACGTGGAATTTCTATGAATCCGTCTTCAGCTACATGAATTGATGCTGGAACTATTACTTGATTTTCATGTATAATATCAGAAATGACAACTTCGCCATTATTAATGGAGACCGGAATACGTAGTCGTTTATTACTACGGTAAATTATCTTAAATGGAATAGAGATCTGTAATTTTGGAATAGAAAATACATGTGTTTCGTAATCAATATTGGCTCCTAGTTGATCGAGTTCACCTGTACCTAAAAGTACATCGAAATCGTCATGCCAGTCGGCAATTCTAATTGTAAGGGCTTGCTGTATACCAATTTCTTCGAACAAAGGGTAGTAAAGATTGCGTGTATATGTTTTTGGGGTTTTCATCGATATGAGGGTAAAAGGTTCATAGAATTCATATTTCGAGTCGAAATTTTGAGCAGCTCTGGGAGTAATTACTGTATCAGAGCCACCGGAGTCGATGAGAACTTTTAATTTGGAATGTGGAAGGTAGAAGTAAGGAAGTTTCGTTGCTTTGGAAAAATTATTCAACTGAATGATTCTATGTTGGGTGCGGGTTCCATTGAGGCTGGTTCTAGAAAATTTTCCTCAGGAGAATCAAAGTTTTCGTAGCAATCTGTCTCAGGTATACAGTCTGCTTCGTTATAAGGTAAACTAGGCGGGGACTCGGGTTCACATTCAACATTATGATGGAACGTGCGGTAAGAGGACATAGATATTGGGGTAGGTTTGGAATTTGAAGATCTCTGGGAATGAATACCAGACATGGGAGTTGGTTTATATTGGTTTCGTTGGTCTTGTGAATTATTAGGCCTAGACGATGGACCAAAGACTTGACGATTTGTCGGAAAAGATTGTCTCTGTTGGATGGGCTTATTTATATCGCCAAAAGGTCTAGGGTGCATAGAATTTTGGTTGAAAGATTGATTAGACGAATTGGGCTGATTAAAATTACGATGGTATTGGTTGGGATTATTGGGTTTGTTCGAAGTATTGAAGTTGTTTGGATTGGGACGAGGTTGAGGTTTTTGGTAATCGCGGGGGTGATTCGTGGATTTCAAGTAAGACATGTATTGTTGTTGCTGTCTGTGATTGTCAAGAGAGATACACTTTTGGAGAGCATCATCTAAAGTATTCAATTCGAAATGAGAAAGATGGTCACAATAAGGGTTGTTGATGCCTGTGCAGAAAGTTCTTAGAGCTTGTTTCCGGAAAAATGAAGCCTTGAACTCTACTGCCTGGGCATTACTTTCACTTAATAAAACATGTTGTAAAAGGTCATTCAGTGCCAAGGTTATACGATGATGATAATCTTGGTAAGTCTCTGAGCGTTTCTGAACAGTTGTAGTTAATTGAGTTAACAAAATTTCTTCATTACGGTGGTCACCGTATTTTTGTAATAAAAGTGGTTTAATATCTGGCCACGAATTTTTATTATGAATGTTCAGAAAATCTCGAGCTTCACCTTTTACTTTGGATAAAATATGTGCATTAATAATATACAA
This sequence comes from Acanthoscelides obtectus, assembly GCA_963669975.1. NCBI lineage: Eukaryota > Metazoa > Arthropoda > Insecta > Coleoptera > Chrysomelidae > Acanthoscelides > Acanthoscelides obtectus. The sequence goes on along the minus strand of CAVLJG010000002.1, from coordinate 27,741,883 downwards.
TTGTACTGCATCAGCTCCTTGTTGGTTGAAAAATGTGATTAAATTATCTACAGAGCTTATAAATGTAGAAAGATTATCTCCAACTTTAAATTCAGGAAGAGTATTACACAAGTTATTAACATCAGAGTTAGATATAACCATTTTTGTAGATTGTTCGAAAGTATTAGATGGGTTATCAACAATATCGTCTTCTGACCTCTTTGAATGTTTACTGTAGGGTTGAAATCTAGATTTGTTTTGCGACTTGTGTGAAAAATTAACTATAGCTTGAAATGAATCTTGAGGGTACTCAGAACTCATATGAAAAGGAAATGGACTTACAGGATGAGAAGAATCGCACTGATTTTCATCGCCAGTATGGTCCTCCAATTTCTCGGTGTTTCTTCGTGACCCCAGGTAGAAATCTGCCAAATCGTTAAGACGAACCGATGATCCTTCTTGGGTGGATGCCGTGCAGATATCCTGTTCGCAGCGCCAATTATGTTTCTCAGCCACAACAAGGAGTTTTTAAAAAATATTTATTTTGTAGACATGAACGTGTTACAAGTTGGAATGATAATGAATTAAAATATAAAAGGAAAATAGTTTTAATAAAGGTTTCTGCTGTCGTTGCGACTGGCGGTGTCGTCTTGCTGACGCCTCGGGTTCTTGACCTATAACGAGCGTTTTGAATATTTTCACGAGATTTGAGTTGTTGCTGACAAAAAGGTATTATTGCTACATAATCGAATTTGTGGGTATATCTGCTCATATTTACAAGATTTTCAAAAATGAGCAACGATTAAGCCATTTCACATTTAATGTGTTCAAAATTTCCAAAAAAAATAGATACGTCATTTTGTGAAATTGAAAAGTCGTAATTCATGGAATAAAGACTAGTTACGTCCGTGTTATATCAAAGTGATTAAAAATAAAAACACATGAAATTTAAGAAAAAAAATGATTTGTTACAAGACAAAATGGTTACAAAAAGGGGAACAGTGAATACTATGGTGAAATAAGTATCCGCAGTATCTAAAACTACTTAACTCCTTATAAAAGTATATATGGCAGCACAAACAAAAGATTCACTGAAATAGTAATGATATAATAATATCTGTTGAAGATAAATAAAATAATAGTTAGTATTTTTATTAGTATAAAAAGCTGTATTCGTGTTGCAGGTGACTAGTTTTGCAAAATATTGTTAGCGGCCCATGTTTTTTAACCTTTATATAAATTCTAGCCATTTTATAGACTCCCCTGTATCTGAAGTTCTTATAGACAAAACTCTCAACTTTTGAGACATTTTTTTGAAGTCTTGAAAGTCTTGCACCTGCTTAGGCAGCAGCGGTGGCCGTAGTGGTACACTCTTCGGTCTCCTGATCAGTCGCCGTGCGCTGCGCGGGTTCGAATCCCGTCTCAAGTGAAATTGTTCTCATGGATATGGATGTTGTGATTGCCCGTAGGTGGTAGATGGTCTCTGACTGTCGAACGCGAAGAAACCATCCGGTGGATCTCGTAGGCGGGGCCAAAATGTGTGCATGTTGCATGCATACGTGTTCCGTGTGGCGTCCCCCCTTTCCCCTGTATCCCCCTATAGCCCCACGGTACCCCATGTGTGCTTAGGCCTTAGGCCTTCGTGCTAGTTGGAGTATAAAAAAGACGGCATTGTGTGCAGAATCTCCTTCATTTGGACCATGCATTGCCTCAAATAGAATATTGAGATATCTACTATATTCGAAGTTTTAGCTATATCATATAAAAGGATTGTCACAATAATGGAATTCTTATTCTGTCCACTGTATCCATCTGAAAACTGGGCAACGGATCTATAACCTTAGAGTCGTAAATTTGAAAAACCCTAGAAATACAAGAACATACTTCAAATGCCCCTATATTGCTCTCTAGTTCATTCCAAAGAAAACAGTGGGATTCCTTTGAAGAAATTTCGTGCACCGTCAAATTATATTTTTTTATAAGACCGGACTTTCATTTGACCGGGACTTGTTCTAGATCAAAACTTGCACAAGCAATTCCATTATTATTATTATTATTCAGTGCTTGCACTCTATAGAACTTTTTATTTCCCTTACTTTGTTTTTCTCGTCGTAATACTTTTGATACCTATCCTTCAGTAATTATTTCTGATCTTTCTCACCTTGTCTGTAGGAATTACACAGCGAGCACTGATCTTTCTTCGGTCGGTGAAATACAAGGTTTAATCACCTAAATACTTTACGGTATAGGTTAATCGAAGGTTTGTCGTCAGTGTGATTTAGTTCTCCTATAAACATAGCACATATCTTATCTGGATGAAGATATTCCCTGGTTGAACTTGGTCGCCAATAGTAGGACTCACTTTTCGGGAACCTCAGAATGTGTTTGTGAATTGCATCTCGAAGTGAATTGTCTCTCCTAATATCTGCCACCTCTTTTTTCTCCTTCAACGATTCCAGTTGAATTTAATTTTTCTAAGATCTCATTGTCCATTAAAGAGATCCTAACTTGTGCACAAATAGAGTTTTACATACTAAATACGTCTTGCATTCGGTTGTAAGGTGATATTTGCTGCTATTTTGCATTCCAGACTTCTATTTTTTTGTATTTTTTTAACTGTGTCTGCTATCTTACTAAGATAAGCCATACGCGTGAAATGATATGTATATTTTATAATTTTACAGATTGGCCTAACTTGAGTTAAGCTCCCTCGTGAAATTTAATTTTCTATTCAAATGGGATAAGTCTAATATACTAAGTGACATATAAATCCGAACACCCAGTTTAAATGGTTTTATTTTAATAAAAGTTTAATACTGCTTTTTTTTAATTCACTAACGCTCTAAAAATGAATATTTCAGCCGCAGTAAAGAATCAACGTTGGCGGATTTTTTTTCTTGACATCCTTTACGATCGGTTACGATGCCTAGAGTACGGAGACCTGTACGATTTCGTCAACTTAGTGAGTTTGATAGGGGCCGTATAGTGGGACTTCGGGAAGCTGGACTTTCTTTTCGGGCAATTGCAGTTAGAGTGCAAAGAAGTGTAGACACTGTGGTTAGGTGTTGTCAGGCATGGCTTCGAGAAGGCCGTACGCAAAGAGCAAGGGGCACTGGACGCCGCCGTAGAACAACAGACCGTGAAGATCGCCGCCTAAGATTATTGGCCTTAAGGGACCGTTTCTCCACTAACAGGTCCATTGCAAATGAATGGTTTTGCAGAACACGGAAGACCTATTGGCATGCGAAGTGTTTACCGACGAATGAGAAGTTTAGGCTTGTTTTCATACCGGCCGCACTGGGTCCTCCCTTTAACTCGAGAACACCGACGTAATCGCCTTGAGTGGTGCAGACAACGGTCACTCTGGGATCAGGAATGGAACAGTATTGTCTTTAGTGACGAGTCTCGATTTTGTTTAGGCATGCACGATGGTTGTGCCAGGGTTAGAAGGCAACGTGGTGAAAGGAGGAATCCACAGTTTTTGTTGAAAGACATGTTCATCACACTGTTGGAGTTATGGTTTGGGGTGCTATAGCTTATGGTTCCAGGTCATCTTTAATCTTCATCAGAGGTAACATGAACGCACAGCGTTATATCCACGAAGTTCTAGAACCCCATCTTGTACCCTATCTTGACACCCTGGCAGATCCAACTTTCCAACAAGATAATGCCCGACCACATGTTGCAAGAGTCACAATAGACTTCTTTCAACATAATGATGTCACATTGTTACCATGGCCACCAAGATCTCCCGACTTATACCCAATTGAGCACGTGTGGGATATGATGGGTAGGAGATTGCTCAATTTGCAACGTCCTCCTCAGACTCTAGAAGCACTTCGAGAGGAGTTGGTGGTTGCCTGGAATGAGATACCACAGGAGGACATTGACCACCTGATCAGAAGCATGCCTAGGCGCGTTGGAAAATGCGTAGCACATCAGGGTGCATCCACACATTATTAAAGGTCAAAGGGCTTTAAAGCAGTGCAATCATTTTTATCATTTACTTATTATGCTTCATTAAGTACTTATACAAAATTTTATTAAAATAAAACCATTTAAACTGGGTGTTCGGATTTATATGTCACTTAGTATATTATATTTCTACAACTCTGAATGTATTAGAAACTGACTTATGCCACTTCGTGATATTTAAGAGCAAGTAATAAAATCGACCTAACTGACTTTTCGTATTTTCTGAGATACGCCACTTCGTGTTATTGGCGACAAAATGTATGTTTTTTTCAACTCAAAGCCTTCCAAAAATCTCAGCATTGAACCATTATCATATAGGGTGTCAAAAATAAAGATATTGTGTTGGGGCTTGTTCGTCTCTGACAATGTGAAGCCTCAATTGTGGTTCGAATGTCGTTTGAGAAAAATTGGTTTACACGTTTGTCCAGCAATTCCGTAGGGAAGCTCAGTATGACATACGAGGGTGGTCCCAGAAGTACCCGAATCAACGAAGAAAACACAAAAAATTTGTAAAAAAATGTATTTATTTTTCAACATAATCTCCTTTGAGCTCTATACACTTTTCCCAGCGATGTTCAATAAGTTCGATACCATTTTTATAATGAAGAACTGTCTTGCTCCTCAAAATAGCCATTAACTACCGGCATCACTTCTTCATCGTTGGAAAATCTTTGACCACTGAGCCATTTTTTCAAGTTAGGAAACAGAAATTAATCCGAGGGGGCTAAATCTGGTGAATAGGGTGCATGAGGTAGCAATTCAAACTTTAATTCGTTAATTTTGGCCATTGCAATAACGGATTTGTGAGCTGGTGCATTGCCTTGATGAAACAACACTTTCTTAACCAAATGCGGACGTTTTTGCTTGATTTCATCGCTCAAACGTTGCAATAAGTTCGCATAATGCTCGCCGTTGATAGTTTTACCTTTTTCAAGATAGTCAATGAAAATAATCCCACGCGCATCTCAAAAAACCAACGCCATAACCTTGCCTGCAGATGAAACGGTCTTCGCCTTCTTTGGAGCCGGTTGTCCCTTTTGAGTCCATTGTTTTGATTATTCTTTTGTCTCAGGTATGAAGTGATGGACCGATGTTTCATCCATGGTTATGAAACGTCGCAAAAATTCTGCTTTGTTGCTGTGAAACTTCGCTAAACACTCAGTTGAAACACCTTCACGACACTGTTTTTGCTCGATTGTGAGCAATCGCGGCACCCATCTTGCACACAGCTTTCTCATGTCCAAATTTTCAGATAATATGCGATGAGCCGCATTCAGTACCGCTTTGTGAATTTTCTTCACCATTTCTGGAGTCGTCACGTCATTTGGTCGACCATTGCGATGCTCGTCTTGGCAGCACATACGGCATCGTTTAAACTCTACTACCCAATACTTTACTGTTGTAAACGAAGGAGCAGACTCACCCAGAGTAGAATCCATTTCAACTTTTACATTGGTTGGGCTGAGGCCTTTGAAATAAAAGTATTGTACCACATAACGATGACCAACTTTCTCCATTTTCACAAATTCGCTGAAAACGTTCAGTATTGATGGCTGCCAAATACTAAACAACGTAACATTCAAACTACATATACTTTATAGGTTGCATACTTTCTGATACAAAGATAATTTTCAAACAACTATCGCCATCCTAGGTCAGGCTGGGTACTTCTGGGACCACCCTCGTATTGTATAGAGATTTGCAGTATTCTTTTTTGGATTTTACATGCATTCAATCGACTGAGGAACTAATCCCAACTTGTAACTGAAAAGTAGTGATCTCATACTGCAAACGCGCGAAAATCCAGGTTCATAGTTTAAGTACCAATTTTATTTCTTTCCATCTGTGGCGTTTTTATTTGACGCAACTGCTCGTAATCTAACACGTAGATAACGGTAAAACACGACATTTCGAAGTTAATTGCAGATGAAATACAGTTTTATTGGCCATTTTTCCCACCCTATTCTCAGGAGCAGCGATATTTGAGCAAAAGTAAAAAAAAAACTTAAACGGTTATTACCGTTTTGTTAGCAGCATAACTGTCTGTCGCGTTTTTCGTGGCGAAAAACGCTCCAAATGTACGTTTAACATGAAAAATATTCTCGCTTAAGCGGAGAATATATCTTCCAAAAATGGCGTCATAAGCTCTGCGCACAAAGACGTGATTATATTAGCTAGGCCCACTTTACACTCTACGCTTCAGGAATTTTCACCTGAAACAACTACTCACACCACATACAGGGTCTAACAAGCCCTTCTTACAATCTGTTATCTGCCTTGTAAAACAGAGCAGATGAAACCATATTTATTTGCTCGGTCTATTATTTATTATAGAGTAAATAAATGTATTATCCTGTCATATACTACTACTATCATACTAGTAGCATGCTTAAGGGAATAGGCCACGCGGTAAAGACATTTGCAATCCGCTAGATGGCAGCTCGACTTACTTCGCATTAAGAAACCTACGGGGACTAGTTATTCATAGCTGACTTCTAGATACTTATTTTGTAATGACATACTGTCAAACGAGGTACATGATTATATATTGCAGCATTTCTTGTGGTATACAGAGAATATTCATTCTGCTGGCCCCAATCCACTAGACAGCTGTAGACCAGTACTTAAAAACAATAAATTTTTACGTTACCGTCAATATTGATCGACGAGTCATGCTTATTTGTTAAAGAAACACAGATTTGTTCCCCTAGCGTAGAGAGATACACGCATACAGAACTAGATACAATTACCATATTCATATTCAAAATTTCAATCTCAGTGCTTATGAAAAGAGTCCGATGTATTTATGTAGTGCCATGTAAAATAAAGTATCTTTAGATATTAAGCAGATTACCAGCTCATCTTTGTTTCAGGAACATTTTGCTAAATGAGGCATTTTACAGTATAAATGAATTTTTGTGCGAGTAACTTGTTATCCTTATGGTACGATTCCACCAAAATACTGTTGAGCACATTTGTTTACAAACATTTTGTGTGAAACTCCAGCATTGAATGTGCTCACTGGTATCGAATTTATCTTCTGTGTCCACCGGCAAAGCAGTGCATAACTTTTGTAAGCGTACAGTGTAGCACACTTGTGCACGAACATGTTTACCAAGCAAAGTTCTCACTAACTTCAGTTCTTAATATGGATGGGCGGGAATACGTAGTGTTTTGTGCTGCAGCTTGTGTTTTAATAGGTAGTCTGCTTAAAAAGAAACGAAGAAGAAAACCACGATGTTGGGTGAGACGTTTTCTGCAGCGATGGAATGAAGAAACGAATAGATTTGTAGAAGAAATAAAAGTAGATCCCTTAAGTGGATTTAAAAATTTTACTCGTATATCGTGTGAAGATTTTGAGTTGCTGGTCAATGCACTTAGTCCTCATATTGCAAAGCAAGACACCAACTACAGAAAATGTGTCCCTGTTTCAATAAGGCTTATTTATAGCTTTTATTGCCCAACAGATAATATTCCATTTATAGGCCAAAATCTTAAATTAGAAATATTACAAAAGCCTAACTTATAAAACAATCTAAGGCGCTCCCGCAGAACACATTTTAGCTCCGAAATAGAACATAAAAATATGTCACAAAACTTACAAATACTATTATAATTCAAACACATAACCCTTTCAGGTGATTTTAAAATTAAATTTGTGTTAGCACGACTGCAAAAGAAAGTTACATTACATCTTGGAACAAATCTTGGCGTTAAAAACTGTAGTTTTGATAATAATATAAAATAACAAATAATAAATCTGAAAACGCAGAACCTGAAGGTTTTGTATGCTCTATTTTCTTCTTTTCTCTTCGGTACCGAGCCAAAATAATCTTCCATTTTCTCATTACCTCAGTCGAGTCACAATTGAAACTTTGAGCCAACTCTTGAGTGGCGTCGTGTTTTTTGTTTCTGTTTTATAATCATGGTGACTGGAATCCCATAGAAGAGGATACGTTTCAACTGCTTGAATAAATTTTATAATCCTATCATTCGTCCAGTCCATTTTAAATTTCGTAAAAGAAGTGCGCGTACAAACAAATGTTTTCAGTCCAGGAGCGGAAGTAATACTGAGTTCGCGAACAATAAGTATGTACCCGCCGACGCGAGTCCACTGCTTGCATGTGCGCGCGCACAAAAGTAACTGATGTTCGCGAACGTTTCCGAAATGTTTGCGCACCATTTGCTATTGTGTGCGTGAGTGAGTCGACCAGAAGAAACATTTGTGTTGTAGAGTTAGCCTTCATGGATCAACATTGAATCAACCGTTTACATTGTCCACCACGATCGCCTGACCTATCTCCAATTGAACATATCTGGGACATGATAGGTCGCAGGCACTTGAATTTGCAACACCGTCCACATCCAGAACTGGCTGATACAACCGCTCCTTTGCCCCTTAAGTATCGAGATTGTGGAGCAATCTAAATGAGGAGGCTTCCCCAGATGAACTAATCGGAGGCAGTTTAAAAATCGGATTAACAAAGTTTCTTTAAGCTCCGGCGCCCTGGCATTTAGGTTTACGCCTGCGCGGCTGGTCAATGCATGTTGTATGTGAGCACAGCGTGATTCCAAATTGAACGCAACTCTTGATAAAACGGTGATAAAGCAAACGCTTTGTTATGAGTATGGACCCAACAATTTATTTTGTTCGATAACGGAAATCTATTGGACCATTTTTTGTAACATATTTCATTCATTTTAATATTGTAACGGCAAACAGCAGTATATAAATTAACCAAGGAACATTCTAAATACATCAAAGTCTTTCGGTATCATCATTGTTGATCATTACAATAGTTGAAGACACAAGTGGATAAAGGTGTCAAGCAAATTTTTCTTAAAAATTGCCTTTTTTGCAGAAAACTAACTTTAAGGGGTGATTCATTCTGTAATTACTTTTTTGCAAAAACAAGAACATAATAAACTAATTAAACTAACTATTTAGAATGTCAATAAACTAAAAGTTCCAATAAAAATGTTTCAAGTCAATTTTCTTCATAAAATGATTTTGTTACACCTTTATCCATTTGTGTCTTCAATTGGCAAAGACGTTAAGATGTGAATATAAACGTTTTTCTCTGACGAATCCAAAGAAATAGTGCATATGGCAACAGAGTATACTCTAGAATCTAGAAGTCTCCTGATGAACTACATAGACGAGTGCACCTACTTGCTACCACCCTCAGCACTCTTTATACGTACCCACAAATTAATTTAAAATCTTTCGATCTGCTAATTCGTTCACATACAAATTAATTGCGTTAGCATTAACTGCAGCTTCAAATTTAACTTGCCATTATAATCCATTTAATAGGAATTTACATATTGGATGGACGTAATTTAAAACCGGCACAAAATCCTAGCCTGCAAAATGTTACATATTCTACACAATGGAAACATTCAGCGATTTTTTAGAAACTATACAATATATAACATCTTATGATACCTCTATAATTTATAAGCAATAGCTAGCAAGTCAGCAGTCAGCAAATCTTCGCCTTGCGTGATGCTAGGCGAAATTTGGCAACACCGGCGTGTTTGTCGGCTCCCCTACTACCGATCTCAACAAGAAGCGTCTATTTGCGATTACTGATGGAGAACTATCGATTGTTGACACCATCGATAGTTATCGATAGTGTTGCTATTGGCTATCGATAATAATCGATAGTTTTCGATAGTCAAGAACAAGTGAGCGAGACAATTGACAACGAAAGTGTTCCGTTACAAATTCAAATTCTACAATTTAGCAAATATGGTATCACGGGGTTGGTCTACAATTCCATAAGATCAGCATCAGCATTTATGTCTTGAAGTGTATCAGTATCCAGTATCCCCTAGGGTCTTTTTAGTTTGTGTACTTTCAACTTCAGTTTCAGTCGACTCGCCTAAAATAAAGTATTTGATATAATAACGTCCAGTTAAATTTGATTAATGTATGTATTCTTTTGAGTATTGGTTCTACAATAAGTCCAATGAAACAGTTACATTAACTTACCACCGATATGTTTGGTGGTATTTAAAAATGTCTCCATTTCGTTATTATTTAATTAGTTGTAGTTCATAAACAATGAAATTGACACCGTATTTATTTGGAATTGCGAATATAACCTAAAAAAAAAAAAAATCAACTACCGCAGACACAGAGCCCAGAAAATATAAATCACAAAACATGTACACAAATATGAGGGTCACGGTGTCACGCACCCCTGGACAGTTGCCAAAGTCTACTACACTCTAACCTCAACTCTCACTAGCAAACAAGGATAAACCTTACCATCATTTGTGTGAACACTCACTAAAAGTCACAATTGGTCACAAAATATAAAACATCCGCAATGGCCTAAAATTCCATGACAAAGGAACATAGAACAACTATCGGATACTATCGATAGTATAGAAAAACTATCTATGTAATACGATTGCCGATACTGCCATCGATAGTTCTCCACCAATATTTGCGATGCTCAATTACTCAGTACCGGCCCGCCAGACATGCGCAACGCAGTACCTCATCGCCGTCACCGCCAACTGCGAAATTCGTGCGGTCATCCGATTTGAACGTTGAGTGAAGTATATGGAAAAAGGTTTATAAGCATTTCAACATGTCCTCAAATGAGGAAATGTTGCTCGAAGATTGGCGAATCACGATCCGGGAACAGGCGGTTGAAATTCCTTCTGAAAGAGCTGAGACGGGCAATCTAAAATCGACGTAGAGGACAACTTACTAAAGCGTAAGAGTGCACCACAACGATGCGCATCCTTATGTCTCACAACAATTGAAGAACTGAATCAAGTTACTTGGCTAGGAAGTCATTGCACATCCCCCTTACAGTCCAGACATAGCGTTTCCGGAATTGAAGTGGATTTCACGTCTAAAAAATGCGTGAAAAAAATGACGACCATGGAGAAAAATAGTTTAAAGATCAACGTTTCCAATCGTGAATTCGTTTTTCCAAATAAAAAATTCCTTGTGAATGAAAAAAATGTGGGCACCCTATTATTGACACAAACCTCGTAATTATAGGCCACTCGGTATTTTACATAACCTCTCCAAACTATTTGTTGTCTGTATACAAATAACTGTTTTTATGGTTAAAAATAAATTTCTCATCAACAGTCAATATGGCTACATTCAAGGACGATCATTAATTACAGGTTTTCACCAATTTACACAAAACATTAGACACTACATGTAAGATAAGCATTTAGCAATGGGGTTATTTCTTTACCTTTCTTCAGCATATGCCTAAATCATAACATCCTATTTGACAAATTGAACAGATATGGAATGAGGGCTAATACATTGTCCTGGATAAAATCTTACAAACAGGAAACAAGGTGTATCATCATCAAGTCAGGTTTCATTTGTAATGAGGTAGGTATACCACAGGGTAGTGTGTTAGGTCCCATATTATTTGCCATATACATCAATGATCGATAGCATTAAGAACTATGACTTAAGAATAATTAATTTTTCTGATGACACCAGCATACTCATTAGCGACAAAACACCATTGGATTAGAACATGGTCAGCAGGTGTTTGAGTCAGGGAGGAAATGGCTTGCAATAAATAAGCTTGTACTAAATAAGGACTAAACAGATTTAATAATATTTAGAATAAAGCAATCACAAACTCATATACCACAAAATACGACACTTTCAAATAGTATTATTCAAGTAAGTTTGCAAACTAAAGTGTTAGGAACACATTTATATGAATTTCTGTCTTGGACTCCACACATAAATATAGCCTCTTTGTCCTTAGCATAGTAAGGTACCTGTACCAAATAAGGCCAAGCGCCTTATAAGGCCATGCGTCGATTTTACAGACACTAGTTACATCTAGAATTAAAGATTTCTACAGTTCTATACATTCATTGAGATGAGTTAGCACCCATAAATGTAGCAGGTGTGGAGCGGCGCTAGATGGCGCAGTTGGCCAGTGTCGATTTTCAGCACGTGCCTTACAATATTACTACTTTAAATTTGTCTTCGATTTTTCATGTTGTCTTCTTCTTCTTGCGAAATCTGTTGTCAGTTCAATCAGGTAAGTCTATAGAACATATACAGCTAGCTATTTGTCGTCGCCAGGTTTTAAATATTTTGTATTTTATAAATTGTATGTTTAAGGTTATATGTGCCTAATAAGGCCATGATAAACGGTTCCCATTACGGCCACTTGGCCTTATTAGGAACACGCTGGCCATTACGGCAGATGTCTTAAATTAAGATGTTTTTTTTTTCAGAGACTATAGTCGAAATATGCCCTCTGAGAAAAGGGCGCTGTTGTCAACCGAAGCGCTTGTACAAGCACTGGATAGTATAAACAGTGGAACGTCGGTAAATCGTGCATTCAAAGAATACCAAATTCCACGAAGAACACATCGCAATCATGTTCGTACAGGTGTGCGAGAAAGAAAACTTGGTACTCGTACAATTTTGTCTAGAGAGCAGGAAGATGAACAGTATTATGCTCAAGGATAATCCGATTATCGGATACAGGAATGCCCCGTACACCAAAGATTTTGCGAAAATCCGTCTTTTCCTATGTTAATGACAAAAAAATTCGTCACACATTTAATGAAAATAGTGGAATGGCAGGTAGAAAATGGTTGAAATTGTTTTTGTACAGACATGAAAATATTCGCCAAAGGAAAGCACAGGTTTTAAATCCAGCTAGGGCACAGAAAGTAAATAAGTACATTGTAAACGACTACTTTAAAAGACTAGAAAGTTTGCTGATTAGACTAAACCTAATCAATCAGCCCCTTCGTATCTACAATGTAGATGAGAAGGGGTGCAGACTCACCATCCACCGCCAACCAAATGTGTTGGCGAGGAAAGGTGAAAGACGTGTTCACTATGTAGCTAATGAGCACGCAGAAAATTCCACAATAGTTGCATGTGGAAATGCTATTGGACAGGCAATACCACCAATGGTCCTGTTCAAGGGAAAACGTAAAAAGGATGAATGGGGTGACAATATGCCAACCTTAACAGTAATTGAAATGACCCAAAAAGGAAGTATGATGGCAGCAGTGTTTGTTAAATGGCTAGACCATCTAGCAAACTATAAGCCACCAGGAGATATTCTTCTCAATTTTGATGGTGCCTCTTCTCATTTGGATGCAACTATTGTTGACGCCGCCGAAAAACATCACATCAGTTTATTGTGTATTCCGAGTAATACGACACACGTGCTGCAACCGCTGGATAAATGTGTTTTCCGCAGTTTCGAATATCATTGGGAAAATGAAATACTTAACCATTACAAGCGGTATCCTGGCAGGAAGTTGAATCGTGCAAGATTTGGAGAAATTTTGAGGAAAGTGTATCCAAGGGCCATGTCTTCTGAAAATCTTCAGTCAGGATTTCGCGCAACAGGAATATACCCACACGACCCAGCTGCGATCCCGGAGACTGCATTTACACCTAGTTTAATGTCAGAGAGGCCCGATTCAAATACGGCAGCTACAGATGTTCAGGAGGAGAATGAGGGAAACCATGATGTCAGCTTTACAGAATCTGATGACATACCCCTTGCACTACTGATGGCCAACGGAACTTCAATGTTACAGATAACAGCTACTTCTAATGAAAAAGAAATAAACTCGACTCAAAAGTTTGCAGTTCTTGAAACAACAAATCTTGTGACTGGTCAAATAGACAGTGATCAATTGGATCTAAGTTTCAGGGAAGTACTTCTCACACCCGAATGGAAGGCCAACGCCACAAAAAGACGAAAAGCCATCAATTCTACTGCGCAAATCGTCGTAAGAGATTTGTTTAAAGAACCAAATCCAGGTCCATCCGGCTTAGATAAAACAATAAAAAAATCTAGTGAGTCTGGAACCGTTAAAAGCAAAAGGTCCCGAAAGAATAAAGACGAAAACTGGTACTGTTTCATATGCGATAAGGATGAAGTACGTGACATGCGTCTGTGTGTAGTATGCTTAAGATATGTCCATGAGGAATGTGTAGGCTTGTGTAGAGGTGATAAAGTATCATTTGTTTGTCATCATTGCGAAGGCAAAATCTAAGATTCTGTATGATTTTCTTTAAACAAGTTGACTTTTTTTATTTAAATCTGTCTAGATTTAAGTGTTTTTTTTATTTTGTTTAATTAGAAATATAGCTTCGTTTATTATACAGTCTTGATTTACATTTTGATTGTGGTTTTATTGAAAACCAGATGGTGACCTTATTTGGATACATGGGTTCCTAATAAGGCCAACGGTAGTGTTTCGAAAAATATATTTTTTTTAGATGAAAAGAAAAGGTCTCTGAGTTCTCCGATGTAGCTTGTGTAATAAACACATCTAGAATAATACCTTTAAAATTTCAAGGTCGTTTCGCAAATATTTACCCAGTTACAGCTATCCAAACGTTAATGTGGCCTTATTTGGTACAGGTACCTTAGTAGTACTGTGTAAGCATTTTATCAACATTCAAGTGATAGTTCTCAAGTTTTAGGCGGACAGACAGTCAGACGGAAACAAGTGACACGTAATATCTCATTAATGAAATGTTTTGCGATTACAATGCTTCCCGGCTAGCAGACGTGGCACGTAAAAATGATCTTTCGTTAGAAGTTATGAATAATAAATTCAGCTTAAAAAGATTTTTCCATCTGGCAACATCTAGACATTCATGTCTCGCCAAATAACAACAACACGTGGTTATATGTCACTCTATCCTTTTAAACTGATTTGTCCATCCTATGTCTTTCCAATTTCAATTGCCTTGTCTAATGTTTTCCTTTGGTGTAACTGTTGCCTAGGTGAATGGTGAACACAATCCTAGGGTAACATCGAAAAATAGAATTCTGCTACATATGCGGTTTTCGTTCACGATTCAAGTACTGTGCTCTTGCTGATACAAGCTTTGGCATTTTGGTAACAGCTCAGAAAAAGATTTACTAATACCAGTATTACTGAACAGAGCATAACTTTGATTTCTCTCATCTAGACTGGTCTGTTTCAGACTTCTCGAATCTGGAAGTGATCTTTAAAAGCATTATCTCCGTGAAAAGTATATAGATTAGATTTCCAATTATTCTGACCTAATTCAATTGAATATTGCTTCCATCTCGCTATTATAGTGCAGTTAATTTATGAATTTTTCAGGGGCTATTGACAAGCCACTCCTAAGCATCAAGACTAGTTCTCCAAACAAATAATATTGAAAATTTTGGGGAAATAAACGTCTTCCCTCTTTCTTCTATGGCAATTCAATATATACTAAGTGACATATAAATCCGAACACCCAGATTAAATGGTTTTATTTTAATAAAATTTTGTGTAAGTACTTAATGAAGCATAATAAGTAAATGATAAAAATTTCAAAATGATTGCACTGCTTTAAAGCCCTTTGACCTTTAATAATGTGTGGATGCACCCTGATGTGCTCCGCATTCTCCAACGCGCCTAAGCATGCTTCTGATCAGGTGGTCAATGTCCTCCTGTGGTATCTCATTCCAGGCAACCACCAACTCCTCTCGAAGTGCTTCTAGAGTCTGAGGAGGACGTTGCAAATTGAGCAATCTCCTACCCATCATATCCCACACGTGCTCAATTGGGGATAAGTCGGGAGATCTTGGTGGCCATGGTAACAATGTGACAACATTATGTTGAAAGAAGTCTATTGTGACTCTTGCAACATGTGGTCGGGCATTATCTTGTTGGAAAGTTGGATCTGCCAGGGTGTCAAGATAGGGTAAAAGATGGAGTTCTAGAACTTCGTAAATATAACGCTGCGCGTTCATGTTACCTCTGATGAAGATTAAAGGTGACCTGGAAGCATAAGCTGTAGCACCCCATACCATAACTCCAACAGTGTGATGAACATGTCTTTAAACAAAAAACTGTGGATTCCTCCTTTCACCACGTCGCCTTCTAACCCTGGCACGACCATCGTACATGCCTAAGCAAAATCGAGACTCGTCACTAAAGACAATACTGTTCCATTCCTGATCCCAGAGTGACCGTTGTCTGCACCACTCAAGGCGATTACGTCGGTGTTCTCGAGTTAAAGGGAGGACCCAGTGTGGCCGGTATGAAAACAAGGCAAAACTTCTCATTCGTCGGTAAACACTTCGCATGCCAATAGGTCTTCCGTGTTCTGCAAACCATTCATTTGCAATGGACCTGGTAGTGGAGAAACGGTCCCTTAAGGCCAATAATCTTAGGCGGCGATTTTCACGGTCTGTTGTTCTACGGCGGCGTCCAGTGCCCCTTGCTCTTTGCGTACGGCCTTCTCGAAGCCATGCCTGACAACACCTAACCACAGTGTCTACACTTCTTTGCACTCTAACTGCAATTGCCCGAAAAGAAAGTCCAGCTTCCCGAAGTCCCACTATACGGCCCCTATCAAACTCACTAAGTTGACGAAATCGTACAGGTCTCCGTACTCTAAGCATCGTAACCGATCGAAAAGGATGTCAAGAACCAAAATCCGCCAACGTTGATTCTTTACTGCGGCTGAAATATTCATTTTTAGAGCGTTAGTGAATTAAAAAAAAAGCAGTATAAAAATCGGAATGTCCAACTGATAAGGCTGAAAATTTTTTCACTTGTTATTTACAGTAAGATAAATCCATTCACCAACTTTTATTAAAATAAAACCATTTAAACTGGGTGTTCGGATTTATATGTCACTTAGTATACAATACATACGTACACTTATTGCAAAGACTTTCTAGGTATATGTATGATTAGGTACGGACAAAAAACGATGAGCTTTTCAACCATAAAGCGGTTTTTGTGATATCGCCTGTTCTTACAAGAAAGTAAGTAATCGGTAGTCGTGTTTTGTGGCATGTGATCATCGTACAATACGAGGTCTGTAAATTAAGTGATGACACTGGCAACGTAGCGTTGGATCTGGCAACGCTGGAGGCACCTCGTTTGAAGGGGTAGTAGTGGAACATGTTATCCGCCTTCAGTACAAGTTTGAACTTGCTCGATTCCGTAGCGATTATTTTTGTGAAACAAATGAGTGACATCAATTTCGAGCAATGGTGTGCTATCAGGTTTTGCTTCAGACTTGGGCACAGTGCAACGGAAATTCTTGCTAAACAGGCCTATGGAGAGGTTTTTTGGTGGTTTAATGCATTTTCAGAAGGGATAGAGTCGATTGAAGATGACCCACGAAGGGCAGGCCTTCATCTTCAAGACCGATTAAAATATCGACCGAATCCGAGATCTTGTACGTCGGTTGATAATTATAATGATCGGGGAAGAGTTAAATTTGGCACTCACCACCGTTCATCGGATCAAGAACACCTGGGTGTTGTATCACGATAATGCTCATTGTCTGTAACCGACCAGCTGAAGGCTATTCCACCATTGTAGTTCCAGCACTGATATGAAGAGTGGGAGAGCCGTCTCCAGCACTGTGTGGCTTCAGAAGAAAATTATTTTGATAATAATATAAATGTGTAATTATATTTGAATTTATAGACCTCGAGCTCCTTCATTGCCTCAAGTACGATGAGAAATTTACAGAAGCTTAGCAATGTGAATGGGCGAATAGAGGACTTGTGTGAGGCTGTTTGGTTCTTTAGAGGAATATCCGCTAGGGCGCATATACTGAGATTTCATTAAATTTGAAAATATAAGTTTGGAAAATTATGAGGGTTATGAGAATTTGGGAAGATTTGAAAATTTTAGGACTTTTGATACTTACGACATGTTTTGTTATTATTGATTTGGTCTAATAATCAAAATCTAACTTTTTAACTATATCATAATTTTTTATTCGCTAAACAGACTGTGCTATTATTATGCAATTATTGTACTGACATCTACATAGATTCCATTTCTGTTCAATAATGTTCGCATTCAGACGCAGAACACGAAGGCTAGAGGCAAAGAAATGACAGAGCGCAATATTTTGAGAGACAACATACGTTTTCATGTCCATACATTCATTGATTTATTGTCTCTGTGTACACACACATGTTTTGCCTATATGCTGAGACTCCTCAGTACATGTAGGCACGCTGACAGTGCTAGAGGGTGTTGTAAAATGTTGTCAGGTGGACTGAAGGGCAGATCCAGCAAATTTGATAATCTCGAAAACAGGTTTGACAGTAACCTTACCTATTGTAGAAGCCTGTGCGAATATTTTGTGGTGTAACATATTGACAACGCGGCAGATTGCACGACCTTCTGCGTCACCATTGCTAGGCAATGTGGTGATCACCTTCGCTTTTCAGTCGGCTTCTCTTTCTAATATGCGTTGATACACACTTCTCGCGCTTCTGTCTCGTACAAGCCATCGGACAAATTTGGTTTTCCCTGTATTCCAAGGGTCGAGACAAATGAGTACCACAGAAAAGTGAGTTATCACATCCACCGTGGATATTCAGCTAAAGCGTGGATACACAAAGTAAACACGTGGTATTGAAAAAAATAAATGTTCCGGGAGTCAATCTGGAAGCGTTAGGAAATTCAAGAAAAACCTTCGAGACAGCAATGATGAAGCGACCCCAGGGACAACGACAGTCGCGAATCGAAAAAGCCATTTTGTTCGAAAGTTTCATGCAATTTGACGAACTCCCATAAAACTTTAAAAATAATGTTCATAACCATCTGGTGAATTTTATATAAAAAGTACGTTAGGCTGATAGGAACTTCCTACTCCTTATGAAACGTGTGTAATTTTATAAAAATTCAAGTTTTTTCAACTCTGACCTTGTATGTTTAATAAGGCAGAAACATATTCTGAACTTACGCGCTGTCGGGTAAAGTCACGAGCTCTAACGTATACTGGCGACACGTGGAACTCCACTTACGCAAAGAAGGGTATTCTTAGGCTAGGAAATAGGTATTTTTTCCTACAGTTTTGGTGGTATTGTCAGATTATTGCTTCCTGAAGATAAGTTAAAATTGATGATACGGCTTTGTGGGTTCAAGTCCGAAGCCTACTCATCTCCATCCGGTGTTCTCCAAGGATCTAACCTGGGACCACTTTTATTTCTGTTCTTCATTAATGATGTCTGTGAAAATTTGAAATGTGAGCAATTATCTATTGCTGACATGAAAATATATTCGTCTATAAGAGATATTAGTGATTGTTTGGGTTTACAGATAGAGTTGAATAGTATTCGGACTTGGTGCGATAAATAGTGGTAGATTGTTAGATATAGTCTTTATGACTAAAGATTAAAATTTGCTCCACATGTTTCTCGAAAAGTTTCAGAAGCGCTTAAGTCATACAGTTTTCTTGTCAAGAATTGTAAGCAATTTTAGGGCATAAGGGCTTTGAAAAGGTTCAGCGGAGGATTCTTAAATTTTCTTATATGAAGTCTGAGGGAGTTTGTCCTAAGCAAAGAGTTACCATTTTGGAATTCAAAGCTTAGAGTTCAGAAGAAAGGTTTCATCTGCAACGTTACTTTTCAAATTATTACGTGGCATGACTGAGTTCCCAGATATACTAGCGCAAAATAATATTAATGTACATACCTCCATTTCTTTCGTGCAATTATGAAACTTTTAAACCATCTACAGCATTAATATAGAAAATAGTTTTACCTTTATAGATAACCTTTTTTCTAGGAGGTCATATAGACAAGTTAAAACGGGGTGAAATTATAGCCGGACGCCCTGTACTACACTGCCATGAAAAATTAACCAAACAAAATTTTGTTCAAATTAAATTTGATATAACTTTTTAAACTTTGCATCAATTGGATGGATGTTGGAATTCAAGTACTAGACTGGCCGCCAAGGCGTCCAGATCTCAACCCCATTGAGCACATGTGGGATACAGTAGGAAGTAGCCTTAGGCAGAACTATGGAGAATTTCAAACTGTGGCTACGTTGGAGTAGGCGCTGGTAAACGAGTGGAAGCAAATACCTCAAGATACAATAGCTGGTTTAATTGAGTCTACGCCAGAGAGGATGAGAGCTGTTATTCAAGCCCGAGGAAGAAATACACGTTTTTGATAACAATTTGTAATTACCAATGATGTCACTGTACTTTTTCAAGTTACATTGCTTATGGCTATGATTCGCATAGTTTTCTTACCAATATTGTCACTGTAATTTTTTAAATTAAATTGTTTATCGCATGATTTTCTTCAAAACAGCATATATTCTATATTAATTGAGATATTAACATGGATCAAAAAAAACTTTTGAGAAAAGTTGAGGCTTAACATTCGCATACCAAGACACATTATTCAGTAATGCAATGTTTCCACAGGGTGTTCAGAAATTTAGGGCAAAATGTACCTTTTAGTTACATCCTGTATAACAACAAACATTTTCAATCTTCTTGCAGAATCAACATGACGAAAATATTAGCGAAATTGATGCAAATGTTAAAAAGCTATTTAAAATTTAATTTTTACCAAATTTTGTTTTGTCAGGTTAATTTTGCGTGGTGACAGTGTATTTGTAGTATGTATACTTTGATTCAATCGTACATATCTGAGCAACGAAGGTTCTGATACCTAAAAACTCCGTATTTAGACCAAGAGCCAAAAGAAAGTAACACTTACCTTCTCTAAGCGTGACCATGAAGAATGTTGGATCACTCGGTGGACTGCGCCCAATCCCATTCACCGCATATACACGGAAACTGTACACTGTGTACGGCAGGAGATTTGGCACTACAAAGTTAGTATCGTTGTTTTCGGTTTGCAGCTCCTCTTTTTCCCAGTCACTTTTTTCGCCTGTCCTGGAAAAAAAAACAATAGCGTCAAGTATGCTGACTGTGCACTTCTCAAGCAAGTGTCATCAGTTCATAAAGGCACCAGTTAGCCCTACGGATTTTCTGATACCTCAGTCAATATGATACAGACCTTTTTCGATAATCGATTTCAGAGGATACAAATTGATATGGTTTTGTCTCCTAAGTCCTTCATTTCCTCTGGAGTACCGCAAGTATCTGTGCTTAGGCCGCTGCTAATCATTTTATATACCTCAGATCTACAAGCCACTCTAAAGCATTGCAGTATCCAGTTCTTTAGTGATGGTTGTCAAATTATAATGATTTTTGTAGTTACAACATTCAAACAGCCAAATCGGAGGTCAATGAGGATCTTAAATCTATTAGTGAGCACGCAAAGAGTCATAATCTTCAGTTAAACCCCTCAAAATCAAAAATCATTATTTTTTCAGAAAAACCTTTAAGAAATGATAACAAACATAATTTAGAAACAAGCCTGAATTGTTCTAATATTTAGGTAAGTGAATTATTATTATATATACTGAGTGACATATAAATCCGAACACCCAGTTTAAATGGTTTTATTTTAATAAAAGTTGGTGAATGTATTTATCTTACTGTAAATAACAAGTGAAAAATTTTTCAGCCTTATCAGTTGGACATTCCGGTTTTTATACTACTTTTTTTTAATTCACTAACGCTCTAACAATGAATATTTCAGCCGCAGTAAAGAATCAACGTTGGCGGCTTTAGGTTCTTGACATCCTTTACGATCGGTTACGATGCCTAGAGTACGGAGACCTGTACGATTTCGTCAACTTAGTGAGTTTGATAGGGGCCGTATAGTGGGACTTCGGGAAGCTGGACTTTCTTTTTGGGCAATTGCAGTTAGAGTGCAAAGAAGTGTAGACACTGTGGTTAGGTGTTTTCAGGCATGGCTTCGAGAAGGCCGTACGCAAAGAGCAAGGGGCACTGGATGCCGCCGTAGAACAACAGACCGTGAAGATCGCCGCCTAAGATTATTGGCCTCAAGGGACCGTTTCTCCACTACCAGGTCCATTGCAAATGAATGGTTTGCAGAACACGGAAGACCTATTGGCATGCGAAGTGTTTACCGACGAATGAGAAGTTTTGGCTTGTTTTCATACCGGCCACACTGGGTCCTCCCTTTAACTCGAGAACAGCGACGTAATCGCCTTGAGTGGTGCAGACAACGGTCACTCTGGGATCAGGAATGGAACAGTACTGTCTTTAGTGACGAGTCTCGATTTTGTTTAGGCATGCACGATGGTCGTGCCAGGGTTAGAAGGCGACGTGGTGAAAGGAGGAATCCACAGTTTTTTTTTTGAAAGACATGTTCATCACACTGTTGGAGTTATGGTTTAGGGTGCTATAGCTTATGGTTCCAGGTCACCTTTAATCTTCATCAGAGGTAACATGAACGCGCAGCGTTATATCCACGAAGTTCTAGAACCCCATCTTTTACCCTATCTTGACACCCTGGCAGATCCAACTTTCCAACAAGATAATGCCCGACCACACGTTGCAAGAGTCACAATAGACTTCTATCAACATAATGATGTCAGATTGTTCCCATGGCCAGCAAGATCTCCCGACTTATCCCCAATTGAGCACGTGTGGGATATGATGGGTAGGAGATTGCTCAATTTGCAACGTCCTCCTCAGACTCTAGAAGCACTTCGAGAGGAGTTGGTGGTTGCCTGGAATGAGATACCACAGGAGGACATTGACCACCTGATCAGAAGCATGCCTAGGCGCGTTGGAGAATGCGGAGCACATCAGGGTGCATCCACACATTATTAAAGGTGAAAGGGCTTTAAAGCAGTGCAATCATTTTGAAATTTTTATCATTTACTTATTATGCTTCATTAAGTACTTATACAAAATTTTATTAAAATAAAACCATTTAAACTGGGTGTTCGGATTTATATGTCACTTAGTATATCATAAACAATAAAATGGATCAAATTAGTCAAATAGGCCCCTGCGATCGAGAGATTTCACTCCTCCCCTACCGATATTACCGACAATCTGGCAAAGTTGGTAAGCCACTACAGTCAGACATCTTTAACTTTTAAATCTTATTCAGACAATCGCAAGCAATGGGTAAAAACAAGCCAAGGAGTTTCTGCTAGTGCTGATGTTGCTTCTGGTGTTCCACAAGGATCCGTACTTGGTCTCTTGTTATACTTATCTATACTTTCGACTTAGAACACTGTTGACTTATGCGGACGATAGCCAACTGACTTTCACTTTTGACTGAACTAAGCTTGATCAAGCGTTTTGCAATGCTATTCTGTTCTAAAACCAACTATGATCCTTTTGAAAGGACGTTTGAGTTGAGGGTGAATAACGTAAATATTCCCCTGGTCACCCATGCAAAATGCTTTGTTGCCACTTTCATTATCCTGTAAACAATAAATTGAAACCTACATATGAAAGCTTGAGGCTCCTTTGTTCCACTCGTTTTGTCCTCAATTTCGAGGTACAGCTCCGTTACATCTATGGTTTGTGAGTTGGGGTGGCCGAAGCTCAAAAATCTCTTTGAGTTTTTAATGTTAGTTTTGATACACGAAATAATCATCACCAAGTCACCTATACAGGGTGTCCGCAAAGTTGGGGTTTTCCTTTTCAGAAACAACTACCCTTGAAATAACAAAGGTAATGTGTAGTGAAACGAGGGCGACCAAGTAAAAAAAAATAAAGGAAAAAATACTCACTCTTCAGTTGACGAGAAGGGCTAAGTACGTCTCTGCCTGAAATCGAAAGTTATTCACCCTATTACGCATGAACGTAGATTCGTCTGTCACCAATATGCACTTCAAAAAGTCCGGATTATTGTCATGTTGATGCAACAACCACTCACAAAACCGCACTCTTGCTGGAAAATCGTCAGGTTGAAGGGCTTGTACACGTTGGACGTTTGCCACACTTTAGTTTTTGATACTTGCACTTCTCTAGCCACGTCTCTAGTGCTTGTTGAGGGATTCTCGTCTACGCGATTCAGTAGTTCTTCCTCAAATTGCACCATTCGCGGTAGTCTAGGCCTCCCACTGTGCCCACCTCGAAATTCCTCCAAATGGCCCGTATCCCTGACTCTCTGACACACAAATCTGCGGGGCCTTGGACGATGTCGTCTAGGGAAACGATCTGCATACACTCGCAACGATTCTGTATCATTTTGAAGACATTCGCCATAAATTAACAACATATCAACGAGTTCATTATTGGTGTATGAGTGTGCCATTATTATTTTTTTTTTGAAACGCAATCGATTATACGGGTTCGTTACCTCTATACGCGTGACCCTTTACCGTCGGTTGAAGGTTGCAGACTGACCTGACACACTGACCCCGACCCAGTTCTGTCGTCGGGTTCAGCTAGTAGCCGGTACCAGTCTGAGATATCGCGGGTCGCGGCTACAGGACGGTATTCAGATATTTTTGATGTTGCAGAGCCCTTTATCTCGGTTCCCTTAAGACATTGGTGTATATGGTACTAAGAAAAATTGCTTATGTTTTCAAGATCTACACGTCGTGTAAAGGAAAACCCCAACTTTGCGGACACCCTGTATATCTAGCAAGTAAGTTAGTTCCTCGCTGAAATTTAACTACAAGGTTACGCAATGATGGCCAGTTCGGTATTTCTGTTCACCGTACTTCATTGTATCAAATATCTTTTATGTACAATGCTGTTCCGTTATACAATTCACTCAGTAGATCCTAAAAACCAAAACGTTTATCTGCTTTCAAAAAGTCGGTTAGAAAACAGCTGTTAGGGATGCAAATACAAAGGGTAGGTACTATAAAAGTTTTGCAATACAGCTTTATTTATTGACTTTTTCCTTTTAGCTTTATTTTCACATGCGGAAACAGTACAAAGTTCCAGGGAGCAAGATCTGGACTGTAAAGAAGTTGCTCAATAACTTTAACTTTGAGTCCAGTAGTGGTCATGGCGGAGGCACCAAGTGTCCATTGATTTTGGCCGCAGGTTTTTCATAGACTCTATGACTTTAGGTAGGCACTGTTCCATGTACACTTAGCAGTGACTGTCTTCTGTGTCCAAAACGAAACGCTCCACAAGTCTGCTCGATTTGAAAAATATAGCTATCATTTTTTTTCTTAACAGATCGGGATTTTCTGACAGCTACGGATGTGTCCTTATCATCACAGACCCAAAGTTTGTTTTGAGCCTTGTTCGGTACATCGTAATAATAGAGCCAAGTCTTGTCACCTATCATGATACTGTTCACATACCAAAATTGCCCCTTATCAAAGATTTTCAGCATCTTTCGGCACCAAGTCGTACGACGAATCTTCTGCTCTTCCGTCGGACTATGCGGTACCCAGAGAGCACAAAGCTTACTTACGTGTAAATTGTCATGCAGAATTTAATGAATTGCTGATGCATGAAGGTGTAAAGTGTCCTCTATCTGTTGGTATGTCACTTCCCGGTCTTCGACAAGCATGTTTCTCACAGCAGTAATGTTTTCCTCATTTACTGACATTCGCGGCCTCCCTTCCCTTTCAGCGTCCTCCAGTGTGAAACTGCCCCTTTGGAATTCTCGGTACCACCTGAGTATAGTCGTACGATGAGGACAATCATCCTTTAACGCAAGCCTCATTTCTTCTAAGCACTGGTCTATGCTTAAGCCAAGCTTAAAGTTATACCGTAAAACTGCCCTTATCTCACTATGTGACCACGATGCCATAGTTCGCACTTTACACTGTCAATACGAATGAACAACTAAATCAACAGACGTGCTGCTGGCGGCTACTATGCACTCATGGACATGTCTCAACATGCAGCCTCCTGCGTCCGTTTGTCGAGTCATATTGCAAAGCTTTGTATCTCTCAATGCTTGTAAAAAAAGTTTAAGATTTCAGAAAAAGTGT
The DNA here is from genome assembly GCA_963669975.1 of Acanthoscelides obtectus. Taxonomy (NCBI): domain Eukaryota; kingdom Metazoa; phylum Arthropoda; class Insecta; order Coleoptera; family Chrysomelidae; genus Acanthoscelides; species Acanthoscelides obtectus. The sequence continues at coordinate 27,716,332 of CAVLJG010000002.1, read as the reverse complement.
TTTCTGTTTTGTGATGAAGTTTTGGATATACCCCTGTAAGGCATGCACAGGGCAATTACTTGACCTGACGACTCTCGGTTTACTTAGTACCCCTAGTCAGCCCTCCATTGCATGCCTATGCATATGCTAATATGATGGCCCTTAGATGATACTAAAGAGTTTAAGTGCGTATACACAGGGAAAGGACGCTACCCCTATCAAATGATTAGATTCTATGTATGTCAATTAATACCAGTGATTGAATTGTGTTGTTTTTTGCATGATAAGATTATCGACAAGTTTTATGTGGGTTTCTGAGACCTTGATTCTAAAAGCTGTTATATTAGCATCTATAGCAATTCCTTATGATTCAAGGATATTATTGGCTGTTCCACACACCAATATGCCTTGCTTTGCATTGTTAGACGAACAAGGGATGGAATATTTTAATCCTTATTGGTTTAATTAAATAACTAGAGGGATCCATTAATTGTGCTCCCTTCTCGCGTTTGAGGCAAGGGCCGCAATTTCCTTATTTTCATCTTGTACAGGATCCTTAGTGCCGCCAGTCCTCGCTTAGTTCACATCGCTTCAATTGGCACTGGACGCATTACTTTAGGCCAAGCAGTCAAGGATAATTTTGTAGGATTTGGTAGTGCTATTTTCATAACAACATTAACAGATCTATTGTCCCAAATTGATTAGTTGGGGAACTTAATTAATGTCATCTGGGAAGGTTGCTATGCTTAAACTCGTCATTAACTAATCGCTAGTCCATACATTAATATTTTTATGATAATTATTATTTTCGTGCGATAATTTCAAGTACCGTTGTAGTTAAATTTAAGCTAAGCAAAACGTTCATTGAGGTTGTCGCCAACAGGCATCTTAGACGACGCCTAGCTGTTCAAAAATAAATATGCAGGAACCTATTTATCAATCATATAATTTTTTTGTCAAGTTGTAGGTAAAAAATTGAAAAGGTTTGTTGTTATACAGGGTGCATCTAAAAGGTGCACTTTGCCCTAAATTTCTGAAACATTGGATTACTAAATAATGTGTCTTCGTATGAGAATTTTAAGCCTCAACTTTTCTCAACAGTTATTTTTTTGATTCATGTCAATATCTCAATTATTGAAGAATATATGCTGTTTTGAAGAAAACCATGCGAATCATAGCAGGGTAAGAAATCGTTTCAAGTAGGCTGTGTCTGCTAGCATTTTCGTGGCATATCAAAAAGATTCTTGTCAAGCAATACTCAACGAAAATGATAGCGGAACAAGTAGCGCAAGCTGTAGCTTTACAAGATGATGGTCGTCCTATTCGGTATATCGCAGAAAGACTTGCCGTTCCACGCAGTACGGTATTCGATGGGATACAAAGATTTAGAGAAACTGGTTCTTACTCAAGAAGATCTGGGCAAGGAAGACGGAAAGCAACAAATGCAGCTGAAGATCGGTTTCTGAGACTTCAAGCCCTTCGAGAAAGGACAGTTCCTGCTACAGCTTTGACTTGAAGATTGGATGATGTTCATAATAATAATAATAATAATAATAATAAATGGCCTTTATTTTACCTGGCGGGTTACATCAGCACAAGCTGTTTTTCAGAACCAACCAGGGCTAAAAAAAAAAAAAAATCAAGTACATGCAAATACAACAAAAATACATTGAAGATAACATTTAAAGCAGAAAAAAAAAATATACCATATTTTCACCTTATACCGAACGCCGAAGGTTGAGAAAAGGAAACCTATCATCGTGTGTACCTGCTACAGGTCCTCTATTGGATGTAGGTCCTCGAAGACAGCGCTAGGTATTTTCTCGAGCTCATGCAGATTGAGAAAAACGTTCTATTTAGACGAGTCTTGTTTTACGAGATATTTACCTGATGGTCGCCAAAGAGTGTGGAGAAGGCGTAGAGAACGCTATGCTCAAAGTTGTTTCACTCAAAGTTTGGTGGTGGAGGAGTGATGGTAGGGGAGACCGGGGCTGGTTGTCACATGGGTTGGTTGTCACAATTGTTAAATCTCAGCAGCTCCGCAAGATGTAGTTGCCTGGCGCTACACATAGTTTCTGCGTCCGCGCAGAACACTTGTATTCAGTACGAAAGTTGTCGTTGGTAGATTAAGGTCGCACACACAAAAGTTAACAAATCGCCTGGCCTGAGTAAATTTTTCATTTGCCACATAATTTGTGTTTTCAAGACTACATTTGATAATAAAAAGAACTGTTGAATTTATTTTGCTCTTCAATAATCCGAATACGACTTAACGTAAGTATTGACTTTGAAATTTTTAATTTAGTGACGCTATCTAACCTTAAAAATTAATTATCTAGTGGGGCAGGTTGTCTCAAATTAGCAGGGGCCTCTTGTCACATGGGACAACCAGCCCCCACACTAGACGATTAGCTTTGCAAGATCGGCAGTCGATAATGATAACAATGAAACTACCTGTAACTTGACGAAAAAATTAACGAAATTGATGCAAAGGTTAAAGAGTTATTTCAAATTTAATTTGAACAAAATTTTTTTTATCCGGTTAATTTTGCGTGGCAGTGTAAATTATATCTGAACAAATTTTAAAAAATCAGTCTCATCACTTAATTTACAAACCTCGTATAAAGCGTCAAAGATGCCTCCTTACACTTATTCGCTATACTACATATTGCAATCCATTTTCACACGTTCGTCTATTTGTGCTTGATATGAATTTGCATTCTGTTTTGCCAGTCCTGAATGTGCCAGGTTCGAATTTCTGATACCCTGAGGTAGTTCGTTATACAGACTTTTTTGGGGAAACAGCGCTGGTAGTAGAAAAGCTCTCCAAGATATTCCCGTGGTAATACACACTTACTACGCGAGTCCAATGAAAATCCATGGAAAAACTTGACAATTGAATCAGGTTGATGTACCGTTGTGCCTCTGAAACATGGACCCCAAGTAATTTATTATACAGTACGTTACCGCTGCTACCAGGCAGTTGTAGCGTTATAGGTTGGATAGGGAAACCTCAAAATACTAAGGCCCGATTTCACTAATCTAGGGCGCAAAATTGACGCCTATGGTATGTATACGTCCAATTAGAACAGGAGTTCCCAATTCCCCATCATATTCACTTATTCTGACTATACTAAGTGACATATAAATCCGAACACCCAGTTTAAATGGTTTTATTTTAATACAAGTTGGTGAATGTATTTATCTTACTGTAAATAACAAGTGAAAAAATTTTCAGCCTTTAATTCACTAACGCTCTAAAAATGAATATTTCAGCCGCAAAATGGAATCAACGTTCGCGGATTTTGGTTCTTGACATCCTTTACGGTCGGTTACGATGCCTAGAGTACGGAGACCTGTACGATTTCGTCAACTTAGTGAGTTTGATAGGGGCCGTATAGTGGGACTTCGGGAAGCTGGACTTTCTTTTCGGGCAATTGCAGTTAGAGTGCAAAGAAGTGTAGACACTGTGGTTAGGTGTTGTCAGGCATGGCTTCGAGAAGGCCGTACGCAAAGAGCAAGGGGCACTGGACGCCGCCGTAGAACAACAGACCGTGAGGATCGCCGCCTAAGATTATTGGCCTTAAGGGACCGTTTCTCCACTACCAGGACCATTGCAAATGAATGGTTTGCAGAACACGGAAGACCTATTGGCATGCGAAGTGTTTACCGACGAATGAGAAGTTTTGGCTTGTTTTTATACCGTCCACACTGGGTCCTCCCTTTAACTCGAGAACACCGACGTAATCGCCTTGAGTGGTGCAGACAACGGTCACTCTGGGATCAGGAATGGAACAGTATTGTCTTTAGTGACGAGTCTCGATTTTGTTTAGGCATGCATGATGGTCGTGCCAGGGTTAGAAGGCGACGTGGTGAAAGGAGGAATCCACAGTTTTTTGTTGAAAGATATGTTCATCACACTGTTGGAGTTATGGTTTGGGGTGCTATAGCTTATGGTTCCAGGTCACCTTTAATCTTGATCAGAGGTAACATGAACGCGCAGCGTTATATCCACGAAGTTCTAGAACCCCATCTTTTACCCTATCTTGACACCCTGGCAGATCCAACTTTCCAACAAGATAATGCCCGACCACATGTTGCAAGAGTCACAATAGACTTCTTTCAACATAATAATGTCACATTGTTACCATGGCCACCAAGATCTCCCGACTCATCCCCAATTGAGCACGTGTGGGATATGATGGGTAGGAGATTTGCAACGTCCTCCTCAGACTCCAGAAGCACTTCGAGAGGAGTTGGTGGTTGCCTGGAATGAGATACCACAGGAGGACATTGACCACCTGATCAGAAGCATGCCTAGGCGCGTTGGAGAATGCGTAGCACATCAGGGTGCATCCACACATTATTAAAGGTCAAAGGGCTTTAAAGCAGTGCAATCATTTTGAAATTTTTATCATTTACTTATTATGCTTCATTAAATACTTATACAAAATTTTATTAAAATAAAACCATTTAAACTGGGTGTTCGGATTTATATGACACTTAGTATATTTCAAAACCCGGCGTCGTCAATTGCAATTTATACAAGTTTCGACAAGTCACAACATGAAATCCGCGCGCACTTCCGCAGCACTCTGCCTAACATTCATCACTTAGAAACTAATTGTGTACCTACCAGACGCGGATGAGCATCTGTGACATTCATTTCCACAAACCTGCGAAAAATGTGACGTTTCAATGTAGCTGTTTTGTTAAGAAATCTGTTTGAGTGTGTCAAATTATTGTGTCTCACTTTTAAAAGGAAAGTTTGTGTATTTACAAACTTCAGTTACCATTTTCATTTAGTTTACTGATTGAGTGGAGACGCGTTCATAGATCAGCCATTGGGGCTTTTTTACCACATGACAATCAAACCAACGTGGCGAAATAATTTTGAACGACGAATTTTAAGTACCTCATATTGATTCCAAATGTATTTAAAATTACTAGATATTATAACGTCAACCTGCCTACAAAAATATAAATCTCCCGGTGGCCAATATACGGTTGAATACATTACGCTTAAATAATGGGTGTATAGTTAGTAATTACATGTAGGTATTTTGTTTAGTTATTACGCATTTGTTTTATTATTATAGGTGCAAAATGGCAGCGAAAAAAGAAAGTTTCCCGAAGATTACGCTCGGTTATTTACTTTACTTTGCGAGGAAGTCGATTCTATCACAAAGTTCTTCAGTTCCATACAGAAGTACGTTGGCTGTCCAAAGGCAACATGTTGAAAGAAGAGGTAATTCTTTTTCTTGAGTTCAAAGAAAAACACGATTTCTTGACAATGTTCAAAGATGACATATTTCAATGGAGGTTGGCTTATTTGGCTGACATATTTGACTCCTTGAATGAGCTAAACTTGAAACTTCAGGGCAGAAACAGCACTGTAATAGGCAATTATTATTATATTCAGGGGTTCATATCAAAGCTTCAACTTTGGAAGCAAAAAGTGTCTTCTGAAAATGTTATATCTTTCTCTCGGCCTAAAAACTCGTTTGCAAGCGCTGGAAGACGAATTTCGCCGATACTCTCGAGACATCAATTCAGAGTCACCATGGCGCATGACAAGAAATCCATTTTTTGTCGATGTGTCACAATTACCAGAAGAATTTCAGGAAGGCTTTTTAGAAATGAAGGCTGATTCGTCCATGAAATATGACTTCCATCTTTTAACATTGGATAAACTTTGGATCGAAAGATTGCCTGTTAATTCGACACCTGCTTCTCTTGCTTTACGAATACTAGTTCCTTTTTCTTCAATTTCCATATGTGAGACAGGCTTTTCTGCCCTAGTTTTAATTAAAACTAAACAGCGAAACCGTCTTGATGTCGATAGCGACCTGACGATAGCTCTGGCAAAAACAGAACCTAGAATCAACCAACTGGTACAGAACATGCGCAATCTCAAGTGTCTGATTAGTGCCTACTCTTATTTTATTCAAGCTTTTCGATAAAAACTATTTATTAGTTTATTTAAACTTTTAAAATTTCTTTATTAGAATTAAAATAAAAGTCTTTGTACCTATACAATGTGCATCTTTTTGTATTTATTGAAAAAGTTTAGTGGGGCATGACAATATAATTTATAGTCCAGGGAGCCTCAACAAAAAAAGGTTGGGAAACCCTGAATTAGAAGGAGTTTTTGATGTAATGGACCTAATGGACCTGGACTTTAGGGAATTTGAAAAAACTGTTGCGTATCCTCAGTAACCTGGGCCATCACCTCGTAGGTTTCGACATCCCAGTACCTTTCCAATTAATGCATGGGAAGTAAAAAGACGGGCTTATCAAACTTGGAAGCTGAGCGCTCTGAAAAACTCCCATTTGCATTGGAAGTGACAGCTTAGGTGGGCTTAGAGGAGAATAAAAATCAGAAAAGTCCATTTATAACCAGCGTTAAGCGCCTACATATATACAGTTTAATCTATGCCACTGGAATAAATAAAGCTGTTTTATTTACCAGATCAATTCTACCGGAGCCAATTTGACTTTCAAATTGCCGAATTAAAACTCGCAGAAATAAACCTAGCTTAATATTTTCGGACAAATTACTATTTCAAGAATGGAAGTACTAGCGGCAAAGTGAGATAACCGTTTCCTGAGCTAAAGCCTTCTTAGAATTAAAGGCATTACCTTGAAGTGCGGAGAACTGTAACTATAGTTTCGCCAACTACGAGGGGGTTCACAAATATACGCAGACATATATTTTTCTCCCAGATGGCACCTGCAGCCTTAGGTTTATTTTACCTCACTACTCCAAGTTAGCAGCACCAAATCTTAATTGTACTAATATGCTTATATTACTTAAAATATATAAAATAAGGTCTTTCGTTAACATGAAACATTAAGTACAGTGAAAGCTCTCCTTGCGGACAGCTCCTATAAGCGGACATCTCTTTTAACCGGACAAAGTTCCTTTAACCGAATTTCAGCCATCAATTTTCAATGTTAAATGCATTCCGATAAACGGACGCTCTTATAAACGGACGCGGACACTAGATTTTCCTGTATGTGATCAAAAAATCTCCCATAAGCGGACGCGAAACTCTAATACCCGGACGATTTTTTAGTTCCGCTTATTGCAATGCACATATCTACATACATAAAATTCGGTGATTCCCCGATTTATATTAGGTGATTCCCCTTTTACGCATTTCGTTGGGTAGCCTGTATGTAATCTTGTGGCTTGTCTTCAGTTCAGGCAAATTCGTAGTTGATTGAGTTACGTATTTTATTATTGTAACTGTAAAATGGCACCAAAAAAAAGGATGCTCTCGTTAAAGGAAAAGATGGAAGTTGTTAACGTATTAGACAGAGAAAGTGTTTCAGTTCGTCATTTGGCAAAGAGGTTTAATATTGGGAAAACGCAAGCAGCTGAAATTGCCAAAAATAAGGAAGATATCAGGAGTAAATGGCAATCAGGAACTAATATAAATCAAAAGAAGGATTTTTTAAAAAAGGAAGGTTTTGCTATAGACAAAACATGTTTTGAGTGGTTTGTGAGAGCTAGAAGTCAGAACATTCCAATCTCAGGGCCGTTAGTGAAAATGAAAGCTAAAGAAATCGCCACTACTTTGGGCTATAATAATTTCAGTGCGTCCGACGGGTGGCTGCAAAAGTGGCGCAAGAGACATAGTGTGAGTTTCAAATGCATATCTGGCGAAGCTGCTGCAGTAGATCAAGTTGATGTGTCACAATTTTTGGAGAAACTTCCGTCCATGTTGCTTGGCTACAAACCAGAAGATGTGTACAACGCAGATGAGAGTGGACTTTTTTTTCGCGCATTGCCCGACAAAACTCTGTCCTTTAAAGGAGAAACATGTGTGGGTGGAAAGTTGTCTAAAGATAGACTAACCATTTTATTCTGTGCAAATATGGCCGGTGAAAAATGCGATTTGATTGTGATCGGGAAAGCGGCTCGTCCCCGTGCTTTAAAAAACGTTGCTATTAAGGATCTACCAGCGACTTGGAAATCCAACAAAAAGGCATGGATGACCCGAGAAATCATGTCTGAGTGGTTAGTCGAATTCGACCGGAAAATGAGAATCCAAAAAAGGCAAGTTCTTTTATTTTTAGACAATGCATGCTCTCATCCTCGTGATATGAAAATGAAAAATGTGAAAATTATATTATTACCGCCAAACACAACTTCTGTTTGTCAGCCCATGGATCAAGGTGTCATACAGAACTTTAAATTTTATTATCGGCACTTGATTTTAAAACATATTTTAACAAAAATTGACGATGGTCAAAGCTTATCTGAGCTTACAAAGTCTATCAATGTGTTAGAAGCTTTGTATTTTATAAAAACAGCATGGAATAAAGTAAATTCCTCTACAATTAAAAACTGTTTTGACAAAGCTGGATTCAGAAAAAGTGAATGTAGCTCAGAATTTGCTGAGCAAAATTATTGCGATGCTGAAGACGATCTGCCCTTAGCGACACTTGCTCAGTTACTGCGACATGCCAAACATTTAGGAGTAGCAGATCCCCAGAAAGTAGATGATTTCCTGGCCATAGACAATAACATAACAACAAAAGAAAATGCCATTGGCAACTTTTCGAATTTGGATGTAGAAAGCCCAGGCCAACTTGAATATGGTAGTCCAAACGACTCAGAAGAAGAAGTGGAACTGGTGGACTCACTAAGCGGTTCAAAAACGATAAATTCATATGGGGAAGCTCTAAATCATATTTCTATATTGAAAAAATTTGCTAAAGATGATTTCACTGCATTTCAACATTTGAAAAATTTAGAAAGTTATTACGAAAATTGTCTCCTTCAGCAAAAGATGGTGAAATTTTGTCAGACAAACATTTTAAACTTTTTTCAACAAGCTAAAGAATAATGTTTTTTTTTAAATTCTCGTACCATGTATTGAAGCATTTATGTTTTTGTATGCGTATATATAGATATATAGCATAAATACATACTTTAAAAATGTGGCGAGTTTCTGTTTCATTTTTCTCATGATTATAATACCTCATTTCCTCATGATTATATACCCCGTTATTTATACTCTATACTTACATACTCTCTTTTAAACGGACACCTCCCATAAGCGGACAAAAGTTACGGAACCGTGAGTGTCCGCTTATGGGAGCTTTCACTGTACTTACAATCATATATTCTTATGACAAATACTTACATTACTTGAACACTATCGTAAAACTGAGAATATATTCGTGATTTTCAAAGTGCTCTTGAAGGTAAAACATTGCGCAGTTGGGAGAGGGGTGGTGGAAGGTATATCTCAACTTTTGGGCATTTATACCCTTCTACTAGTTCTGATAATTTTACGCACCTATTGAATGTACTTTAATACTAATAATAATTATAACAAAGTTGCTGCGACAAATATGCTTGCGGTCCCATTGTTACTGTACACCAGTGGTCGCCAAGCTTTTCAGTGTGTTGAGCTACTTTGATAATTTTGGAATAAACAGTGAGCTAGCTAGTCGTAAACAATGTAAGCCAACTTAAATAAAATTATACACAGTTGTATGCGACGTACAAAAATAATCCATCCAAGTTGCACATACCTCCTTCATTTTCTGCCCTCCAAATATACCGAATTGCAACGTCGCATTAGCGCCTAAGTATTATGCGGTAGTGGCGAAATTATATGGACTATAGAACAGTAGCGTCACTCCCACGTTAAAACAGTTTTTGGTGAGGTGTCTGAAATTATATTGTGTTATGCAAAATCCTAACTGTGGTATTTGTGATATAGCAGGTAGTGAGGAGGAAGGTAAAGATCCAGGTAATGAAGGTCACCTGCAGGTAGTTGACTGCAGAACACAGTCAGGAGTGTTTTTCGTGTCGCCAAACTAGCAGGAAGCAGGGTGCTGATCTTTTGATGCTCCGCTAATGATGTAAAGACGAGTATTGTTATTCCAACATACTTGGAATTTGAGACATCGTCGCTTGAGTTGTAACACCATGAAACTCAAAGACACACCGTTCTTTTTTATTAGTTTTAGGTTACACCGTGCTGGAACTCATTTCATTAAACAACTAAATTTTTGCGATTCATGAGTGGGTAGCAGCAAAAAGATAAAAACACGGTAGAAATTTGTTATTTAGTTTTACATCCTACGTCAATGAGCAAAGGCGAATATTTTCAAAGTATTTCGAATTTTATATTTTTATGACGTTTCATGATATATTTAATTTTATACTCTTCAGTTTACATTATTCATGTTCACCGAAAAATAAATACGAACGTCTAAAAAACAAAGTGATTGTTTCCATCTACACTGAAAAAGCTTTTAGGATGTAAGCACCAAGTTTGGAGAATCTGCTTTCTTTTGTGGTTACTAACTTTAGCGCCCTTACACTCATTTTCAAACATGTTACCGAACAATAATCTCTTTATTGGAGTATATCTTGGTAGCCTACAGGTAGTAAATGATAAAGAAAAAAAGCCTATTGTTTAGCCGCATGTGTGTTGGTGTTTCTATCCAGTTGAAGGGTGCATGTAAAGCTGGACATACATGCTAAAAATATGCATAGCAGCCCGGTTTACTAGCTATTATGGATATTCAGATTCATGATTCCGCCACTGTATGATTTGTATGAATATTTTGGTGAACAAATCATAATCATCTGTCCTTCTGTGTCTCTACCCATACCTCGCCGATACACGTGAAGCCATACCGAAAATCTCTCAGCGTTTGAAAAGCTTCATTCCAGTCAGAGTCTTTGATTTCTTACCTTTTGTCTTTTACCCATGAGCAATTTGTCTATAAAATGCTCAAGTTGATGATTCCTATATTACCAACCGCAGATTAGAGGGTGGAAGAAGTTGCGGTGGTTTTTAATATAACGATCTATCATTTTTCCTAGTTTTAAATCGTCATAACACAAGAGATGAAATAAAATATACACACTGTGTTTTGAAGGTTAATCCATGTAAAATTTCTCTAAGGACCGTATCGTCATTCGTTCGTACAACTGTAGGACGTATTTATGACCTTCTTGATTGCACTTATTCCGTGTCAGGGTCCGCGCTCTCCTATTGTGCAGTTATGTTTTCTTATTGAATTGTAAGAAATTTCAGCCTGATAAAACATGATATAAATCAAAAGCATGACCAAATTGATGCAAATAGATATTTGTGACATAATCTCAAAATAGGGGGCTGATGCGGAAAAGTTGCAAAATATGAAAATCAAGGAGGCCATAAAGGCGTCCTAAAATTGTAGAAACCACTGACGATACGCCCCTAAGAATACTGGTTGCTACGCTCAAAACTCTCTTGGTTATTGTAACCTGTTTATCCCATCCGCTCGGTATACATTAGCGTGTATGTTTAGCTTTTACTTCGAGTAATCCACCAGACAGCGGTAGCACTATCAGGTAATTATCGAATACCCAGATAACCCCCAAAGGAGATAAAAGAAAAAACCGGGAATAAATTGTACTCGAAAAAAGAGGTACGCTCTACATACGGACAGGTCGCAGAAGTGGGTCTGCTTCCCTGATTACTCATTGCCGACGATCTGTTTAATAACTGGTCAGATTGCAAACAGAGGTTGAGAGATGAATTTATGTATGGGAGGTCAAATATGTGGTATTCAGTAGACAAGCCAAAAAGGTAGGTTGCGCAAACAAGAAATCAAAATCCACCAGTTCACTGTTATAATAAGGTAGTTGAATAAAAATTAATTTTCTTTCTTCTCCAACACGATTGATTTATAAAACATTCAAACAACAACTGATTGATATCCATGCTAAATCCATTAAACAACAAGGGTTGAGAAGTATCTCAATCTATAGGAAACAATTACCATCGCAAAATCAACCACGCCAGTGGCACGCCTACAATTAACTTTTACCAGTACGTTTCAAATTTCAGTTATGGGACTAAACTAGGCAGTTCCAGACGAATAAAATTGAAAAATTATAACTGTAAAAGGAAAAGTTCTATATACTTGGATTTATACTTAAAGTGGCTGAACCTACTAGTGAGTAGCATGTAGACCAGAATGCAGTTTTGTATAGACACAGAAAGTGGTTAAACTAGATACTGGTGAAATACTTTTCATAGCTGATGAAATAGTTGCGAGATGGATAAATAGCAAGCGTTAATTTCGTAATCTAAATGTTTTCCGTATATAGATTTTAGTTGAGAATGTTCATTTTCCATACGTAACTATGTTCGGTAACCTAGCACTTACGGCTTGTCTACTCAATACCAAACATCCGACCTACCATATCAGAATTAATCAAACAACCTGCTTCTCCCTGAATATTGAAATTTAAAAAAAATAAATACGTCATCTGCTTTCAAAATACTCATAAACAGCAGCAGCCCACCGCCACTGGAGACAACCCAACCAAGCCGCGGGTCCCTATAGAATGCGGTTCCTTTTATCTATAATTTATTGCTGGGACATTACCTTGCAGTTTCAGTAATACTTTTTAGACTGTCCTCAGGGCTAATACATCGTTGCAATTCGGTATTTGGAGCGCAGAAAATGAAAGAGGTATGTGCAACTTCGATCGCTTATTTTTGTACATGTGTTTCTTTTGCTAATACTAATACATACTAATAAACTTAAATAAACTAATAACTAATACCTACTAGATAACTACATCCATTCCTACCAATCGTAGGTGTTTGAAAAATAAACAAAATTTTTCGAAAGTCTGACACGCACTATTTTGAACAAAAACATGTCCAGATAAAAAAATGCGTGTTCAATGAAAAGCCTGACACTCAGACAATTTTTTTAATGTTTGGAGTATAATTTAATACCGCCATTCGAATACACATATCCAAATGTTCATCTATAAGTCGATTACGGTATTTGGTTTTAATATACTTCATATTTGAAAAAGAAGATCCACACAAATAGGTTAAACTAAATAACGCAAGGCAACACGACGTAAAACTGAATATTTATCTTTTCTTACTGAAGGCCTGATACATTTTGTATCTGAGATTAAAAATTCTAAAGCTAAATCATTTTGAAACGCAATCATTTCCATTTCTGTCGCAGCGATGTCTTCGCTAAAATTCTGCGTAACAGCAGTTGCAAACTGCTGGATATCAATTTCCATCAAAGGTGAAACAACAAATTGCGCCGCTATAGCAATTTCGTTGAAATCCTTTAAACGATTTTTGAAGTTATCCTTCAAGTTAGAGACTATTTCTACATGATATTTACTGTCATATGGTTCAAATGGACTTTGAGATATCTTTTCTGCAAGAACAGGGAAATGCCATCGATTAAGTTTTGTTCCCAGAACTCAAGCTTTTGATATCAGAAATCAATTCTGCTAGTCTTTGTTCTGTAATATCCACAAGAAAACCAAAATCTCTAAGACAGACTGAATTTTCCAGTTCCGGAATCGGTTCATCACGTTGTTTGGAAAATTGAACTATGGCAGATATGATATCATTAAAACGTTTCAGCGCTCGTCCCTTAGCTAAATGTTGGACTTCAGAGTGAAGAAGTAGTTCCCCGTATGAATAGTCAATTTCATCGGCCAAAAAAGGTTTTGAATAATCTTCTTTGTAACGCTTGAGCTCTAATCTTGTTCACAATTTTGACTATACTATAACTATCTAAAACTGTAATGACTCATCGATGTTCACGTGAACATCACTTAGCTACCAGTAGTCGGCTGTTCATAGGCGGGGTATGAATGTTTAACATGGATGAACTAGATTTGTCACATGCTTAATAAAGAGTGGTTTGAAACATATTGTAAGTCAAAAATTTGGGAATTACCTTTATTCATCGTCGCTTCCACTTACATCTGACAGAAATAAACTGTCGCTATCGCTTTCCTCCTTGAAATTGACTATAACTGGCTCTATGATGGTGTCGATGTGGTGGTCAAGCTCCCACATTTTTGTTTCTTCCTTCACAACATGACGGATAGCATTCTGCCAAGCTTCGGGCGTTACTAGCTATATGGAAGTCTCAAGTAAAACCTTAACGTCTGGTAATTTGAAGGTTGTGTTATGGCGCGCAATATAACCCTTCACTTGAGCCCAGATGAGCTCTATTGGGTTCAGTTCACAGTGGTAGGGCGGTAACCGCAGCACAGTGACACCACATTGACGGGCCATCTCATCAGTCACGTAACTAATGTTCGCAGGTTTGTGCTGTTTAATTTTTTCATACAATTACGCTTTCACACATGAATCGTCAAACGGGATTCCTTTTTCGCGCAACCATTGCTGCATGTCACTTTTTCGAGATCCCATAGTCGGTACACGTTCGGCTCGATGACTATGGTAGGAAGCATTATCCATGACGATCACAGAGTTGGGCTCAACTCGCTGAAGCACCCCTTGAAACCAGCTCTCGAAGCAGCTGGCATTCATTTCGTCATGGTAATCACCTCCTTTCCTAGAGACGAAAATCAAGTCACACTCTTCTAAAAAGCCACTATCGCTACCAATATGAGTTACGATCAATCTTTGACCTTTCCCTGACGGTCCACGAAGACCTGTTGACAAACCTTCAATGCTTGCTTGTCGGTTACTCACTACGTTTTTGTCTATCCAGGTTTTTTTAACTGTGTGACCTGCATTTACCCATGTCTCGTCCAAATAATAGATTTTTCTGCTTTGTCGCCTATATTCAATCATTTCGCGTATTTTCGACGCCAGGCGACTATTTCAGGCCACTCTATCAATACTGACTTCCGATTACGAAAATTAATTTCGTGCAGGGATTTCCTCATTACCTCGACGCTCATTTGGGGTATAATTTCATTTTCCTTGATCGCTGCATGTACAGCCTTGAGGGTTGGTATCTCATTCCTAAAGAAGAATGAATGTACGGTTCGCCTTAACGCCATTTTGCTATCGTCATCCAATTTAACGGCCTTTCGTCCCTTCAAATTAAACTTTGGATCAGTAGTAGCTCCAGTTTTCTTCTTTTCATGCACCACCCTGCGAATGGTCCACTTTGGAACGCCTGTCATACTTTCACAACGCGCGAGTGCATCTCCCTGCGACATAGTTCTGTTCAGATAATTGAACACGTTGAGCACGATTTCTTTCGCGTCCCTCTTCAGTGCTTTACGAAGCCGTCTACTTGTTCCCTGGCTTTCAGTACTTCCACTCGTGCCATTTGTACTATCCATGGTTAAGTATAACCAAAACAGTAACCACAGAAACCACAACAATAACAATCACACAACAATTCTTATAAAAACACACAATATGCGATCGCTCAACGAAACACGTTCCAATGCGCTGCCGACGCGTATGAGTCTGCCGGTCGAGGCGCGTCTTTGATTTCATTGGTTCTACCGGCGGAGAACAATCAGCCATTATTTCCATCTCTGTCTGTGCTGTTGACCACCGCAAAGCCACAGAAACGACATATGTCGTACGCTATACGGCTGTACTGGAAGGAAGCCGGGATCGAGCTCTGATCACGTGTTGATCACGCGTATGAGTCATTACAGTTTTAAATAGTTGTAGTATATCAAATAATTTCATAACGTTGTTTAGTTTTAGAAAATGTCCACATAATTCTTGCTGATTGATAATGCAGTGGTGACAGAGAAATTGCGGAAAACTTTCATCTTTACGACATAACCCCACGAGACCCTTATCACGACCCACCATAGCTGGAGGCCATCGGTTGTCAAGCCTACCATTTTCGATATTGGAATTTTCACAGAAGAAATATTATTTTTAATAGAAGAAGAAAAATCCTGTCCAGTAGTCTGTTTTTTTAGTGGAATAAGCTTTAAAAGACCTTATTTAATCGTAAGATCGCTAAAAACCATTCTGACGAACACGGCCAACGACATCTGTGGATTCATCCAGCTGCAGTGAAAAATAAGCACAGTTACCGAAGTGATTCCTTAACTGTAAAACTATCATTGCTCATTACTTCTACTCGTATCATCACTGTATTAGCAGAAAGTTGCATAGATTTTATAGAAGACACTATCTCGTCTTTATTCCTAAAGTTGGCAAATAATGAATCTGCAGCCTGTTTTATCATTTCCTTATCTTCATAAGGTTTCTTCTTTTGTGTAATTATCTGGGACACCCGATGAATTTTTAATTGTTTCAGTTTTTCCGTTCTGGTTGCAGAACGTAATGGGAATGATTTTTCAAAATTTAAATGTACAGTTTTATAGTGCGATATTCCCTTTTTTAGCAACGGAAACAGATATATTACATAACAAACATGCACTTTTACCTCTAACTTCTGTAAAGAAATATTGTCCTACCCACTCCGAATGGAAATGGCATGTCTTCATCTTCTTACCACTGCTCCTAGTGTTTTTAATTGCAGGCAAACTCTAACCCAACCGCTGGACTGCCGTTCAGTTTTAAACTGAGCGCACTGTCGCCGCGCCTTGCGTATTTATTCCGTTCAAAGTAATCGAGATCGTTCTCGAACAGATCGCTCACCGCATGTACGGAAGCATTTTTACACCTTGTTTTTTGAAATAATTAAAATTCGTAGGCGGTGGTAATGCATTGTACGTATATCATAATGGCATAAGTAAAGCACTTATGAAAAAAATATGCTTTGTGAAGAAGTATTTACAAAACTTATATCTCTTGTGTGTACCCATCCATGGAATAAAACTTTTCTTTTGAAAATGGAGGAACTGATGCGATACAAACTTTGTGTACGAACCGTAGTAAAAAATCGAAAATGAAATATTGTCTTTTTGATGTTGTATGAATGTACATCACGAAAAACCATGTCACTAATTTCTCTCAGTCTGTCTGTTTGTCTGTTTATCCACTAGTCCGTGTCCCGTATATAACTTGGAAAGTACTGGTCGGATTCCCTCGTAAGTCCCAGATCTCATTATACCAGAAATAAGGAGGGTATATTGAAACCTAGAGGAAAATAAAAGAGTATAAGCCTTTTATAATGTGGATAATAACTAACTCTGTTTTGCAACGTCAGATGCAGTTGTATTAAATGTGCTCGCTTTGCAAGCTACTTTTTCAATAAGACATATCAGAGTAGTAAAAATGAGGGTTCCATCTACTTGTAATAGAAAACAGAATTTTGTTACGGATATTCAAAATATATAGAACTTGTTTCAATTGCAGATATCGTTGTTTTTGAATATCTGTAATATACAGGGTGTAAACGTTGTGCTAGTCATTATTGAAATAGGTAATAGGGGAGATTAAAACAAGTCAAAAAGTTCATATGACACATGGTCCAAAAGTCAATAGATTTTTGTCTAATCGGCTTTATAGTGCTTTATATCAACCACAATCACCACAATCTTACTAATTTTTATAATCTAATCTAAAACTTTTTTAAATTGGGTAATTAACAACTAATTAAGTTTTTCTAATTTGAGCCAAAATTCGTAGTCAGTAAGTAGTACGTAAGTTTCATTAAAATGAATATTTAAAACACACATGACAACAGCGCGTCGGTCATCATCACTCTTATCGAACCGGCAATCGATCGCAAACGGTAACAGTGGATAGTTATTGGTCGCGTACGTCGTCGTGTTTATTTATAATTTTCTCGAATCAAGAGTTCGCCGAAATGTTGTTAGTTTACGGTGAAGCTCGTTAGAATTCAAATCTTGCAGCTCAAAAATATCGCGACAGATTTCGACAACGGGTACACCCAGACAGAAGGACATTTGGGCAAGTGTACTTCGAGATTCAGGAAGTGTTCAGCCCACTGATGTTCGCACTCATGAAAGACATGTTACTGTAAAGCAGGAGGAACAAATTTTAAATATCGTGGAAATCAATGCAGATATCAGCACTCGGGAATTAGGCCGCCGCGTAGGACTATCGCATACCATAGTTCATAGAATCCTACGGGAAAATTTGCTTTATCCCTACCATGTACAACGAGTGCAGTCCTTCTTACCAGAAGACTATCCTCGCAGACTAATATTCTGTCAGTGGTTTTTGCACAAAAACGTTGAAAATCCGGATTTTTTTACTTTTACGCGAGACGGGATATTAAATTTCCATAATACTCACACGTGGGCCCAAGAAAATCCTCATACCATTCGTAAGGTCGTAATGGAGCTTGTGTGGAGGACGACATTTTGAACACCTTCTTTAAATACAAAAAAGTACAGTGTGGGTTTTAAAAAGAAAATCAATGAATGTATCAAAATTGTGTTCCCTATTTATAAGTGGATTTTTTCAATACCTTCAATAAACTTTCACACACCAGGTGAAGCGCTGAGACAGTTAGTGGTAAGTCCGTTAATTGTTAGCATTTTACGAGTACATTAGCAAATAATTAAATAATACCTAACAGCCAAAAATAACAAACTCCATCTTTATTTACACTGCGTTCCATCGTAATTTGCGTCTGGAATTGCGGCGTTGTCAGATTTTATTTTACTTTAAAGTCGCTTTACTCTAAAAAAATCCCGTTTTGACCCCCATGTTATATGAAACTTTTTGATTCTTTAACCCCCTCTATCACCCATTTAAATAATGACTATCATACCTTTTGAGATAAGTATTCTCCTGGGACCACTCTTCTTTCTACTGTTTATTAACGACTTCTGTGAAAATTTGAAGTGTATGCAATTATGTTTTGCAGACGATATGAAAATATATTCGTATATAAGGGATATTCATGATTGGAGTTACAGATGGTGTTGAATAGTATCATGACTTAGTGTGATGTCAAGAATTTACATCTAAATACCAACAAGTGCAAGGCCATTGGTTAAAGTAGGAAAAACCTAACATTTTTTTCATTTATAATGTTGATGGTGCACACGCACACCCTTCATGTAAAGTTTGTCATTCAAGTTTTTGTGATTGACACAAACAAAAGCACGCGATAAGCCACAGAGAATGGAAATATGGAAAGTGATGTCTTTAAGATTCTCAATAATATAATTGTAATACTCCAACAAGGCATATCTAATATACAGCAGCAAACTTTCTTGAACTGTATGTAACCCTTATGCGAGGCTATCATATTGTCGGAAGTTGCGTTGCTGTGTAGTATTGTATATGCTGTGGCATGGACAGCCGAGGAAAATAAGTAAAAAGTGTCGTGAGGAATCCGTTTTTAAAATTACTTAAAATTGCAGCCTGGAGCAGCTGAGCCCTAGGCCAAATTCATTTATATTCATCATTATAAAGTTAATGTATGGTATACCGTTTATGCCCTTTGCGCGCTGTACTCATATTAATACATTAACGGCTTTGCAGAACAGCCTCGCAGCCTAGTAGCTATTTAGTTTTTTGTCGCTTATAACATTACGTGAGCGGACATCTCCCGTTTGCTTTAGCTTGGAAAAGCCGAGGCGCAAAACAAATGGAAAATGGGTCCCAGTCGATTTGTCTAAAAATTAGGCGCAAAAGTGTTCGTGGGACCAAATCCATCATATGATTACTTTCTGAGTAATAGGCGGATAAAGTTTGGTCAGTTTCGGGCCAAGCTGATTTTTTTAATACGCTTATATTAGCTTGGTCTGTATGTATACTAAGTGACATAAATCCGAACACCCAGTTTAAATGGTTTTATTTTAATAAAAGTTGGTGAATGTATTTATCTTACTGCAAATAACAAGTGAAAAAATTTTCAGGCTTATCAGTTGGACATTCCGGTTTTTATACTGCTTTTTTTTAATTCACTAACGCTCTAAAAATGAATATTTCAGCCGCAGTAAAGAATCAACGTTGGCGGATTTTGGTTCTTGATATACTTTACGATCGGTTACGATGCCTAGAGTACGGAGACCTGTACGATTTCGTCAACTTAGTGAGTTTGATAGGGGCCGTATAGTGGGACTTCGGGAAGCTGGACTTTCTTTTCGGGCAATTGCAGTTAGAGTACAAATAAGTGTAGACACTGTGGTTAGGTGTTGTCAGGCATGGCTTCGAGAAGGCCGTACGCAAAGAGCAAGGGGCACTGGACGCCGCCGTAGAACAACAGACCGTGAAGATCGCCGCCTAAGATTATTGGCCTTAAGGGACCGTTTCTCCACTACCAGGTCCATTGCAAATGAATGGTTTGCAGAACACGGAAGACCTATTGGCATGCGAAGTGTTTACCGACGAATGAGAAGTTTTGCCTTGTTTTCATACCGGCCACACTGGGTCCTCCCTTTAACTCGAGAACACCGACGTAATCGCCTTAAGTGGTGCAGACAACGGTCACTCTGGGATCAGGAATGGAACAGTACTGTCTTTAGTGACGAGTCTCGATTTTGTTTAGGCATGCAAAATGGTCGTGCCAGGGTTAGAAGGCGACATGGTGAAAGGAAGAATCCACAGTTTTTTGTTGAAAGGCATGTTCATCACACTGTTGGAGTTATGGTTTGGGGTGCTATAGCTTATGGTTCCAGGTCACCTTTAATCTTCATCAGAGGTAACATGAACGCGCAGCGTTATATCCACGAAGTTCTAGAACGCCATCTTTTACCCTATCTTGACACCCTGGCAGATCCAACTTTCCAACAAGATAATGCCCGACCACATGTTGCAAGAGTCACAATAGACTTCTTTCAACATAATGATGTCACATTGTTACCATCGCCACCAAGATCTCCCGACTTATCCCCAATTGAGCACGTGTGGGATATGATGGGTAGGAGATTGCTCAATTTGCAACGTCCTCCTCAGACTCTAGAAGCACTTCGAGAGGAGTTAGTGGTTGCCTGGAATGAGATACCACAGGAGGATATTGACCACCTGATCAGAAGCATGCCTAGGCGCATTGGAGAATGCGTAGCACATCAGGGTGCATCCACACATTATTAAAGGTCAAAGGGCTTTAAAGCAGTGCATTTTTCATTAAGTACTTATACAAAATTTTATTAAAATTGGGTGTTCGGATGTATATGTCACTTAGTATATGTAATGGAATCTTTGAGTATAATTTCTACCAATTTCCAGAAGCTTGATTAATGGTAATGTAATAATTTGGTATCTTACAGTTTTCCATTATGCTTATCTGGTCCGCCAGGATTGATAAATTCTTTTATAGATCCTCTGTAAGGGAGTAAGACAGATAGAGCTAGCGCGCGATATGCGCATGCGTGCAGTTTCGGACTTACTCCTTGTTGGTTCGGGCAGTCGGCACAGCACAATGAAGGCAGATACTTTTTCAAGGTAGTGCAGCCTCACCTTGTTCATGTCGAATGTTGCCATTAATCTTGACCGTACACAAGATGCAAGGTTGTACAGTCGATCATGCAGTCATTTATCTAGGCTCGCGACTGTTTGCTGTTCGTTAAGCTAGCACTTAGTCGTGTAAGATCTTTAGATGGTATTCAGATTGAAGAACTTGCTTGCTCTAAGTCAACAAGAAAAACCCCATGCAACAGTGAAGCTTTAAATGAAACGACTAGATTACGAAACGATTCGTGAGGCATTTCAATACCACATGTTCACAAAAACTATCTGATAAATCGAACTAAAAAATTAAAAATAAAAAATAACTGAAGAAACTAAAAAACACGCTTTTATAGCTAACCGAACTATAAAGTAGTAAATAATTTTTGATTACAAAGAGTTTATACTACAATACATATTATTTTCATGTTTGTGCTGGCAAGATCTGGCACGAGTTGCTAGAAAATTCTGGAAACATACAGAACGGGTAGCTTTTGAAGGGCACAAAGCTTACGTTTTCCTCAAACACCATATTTACATTGCAAAAAATAATAAATCAGGAACAGATTACAAAGGATTCCTTTTGTACGGTTTAGCAATAATCCATACGTCATTCAAAGTCCTTTGTTACAAAATTTGTCTAGAAATTGTCTAGATTCGGCGAAGTGGCTAGAGGATGCCTCGATGTCACTGTATTGTTAGATCAGCTTTCGTTCGATTTCCTACCTGAGACCAAGCCTAGTCCAAGCAGAGGAGTTTCGAAATAGCACGAAACATCTGTCCATGGCTGGCCGTCTAGCTATATTACTATTTGGACAATGTTTCGTATAACGATGACATTATTATTTGCATTTAAAATTTGCCGCAGCATGTCCTGCATTCTGCAAAATTCAAAAACGTCATCAGCTCGGAACCGGACTAAATAATACAACTTTTTGATGGCAGAACTTTGCTAATTACTGGAATTATCATATCTCTCGTGTGCGTTGTGCATTACATCGCCCTTAATTATTTTTAATAATGTAGGAAATTTTATGTTTCACTTCCGGTGTCAGTTGCCCATACAATTAAATGCATATGTTTAACAAGGCCAAAGAGTTTGGACCGACACTATGCATGATGCCCTACAGATTACAGAAGAAAGGGGTTCGCTAACTCCACTGCGACCCAAATTGATGTCTGTGGCCCCCAATTACACTTTCTAAAGCACTGTGTCTAACCTTGATCCTTTAATCAATCTCCATAGTTTTTTTTATACTCCAACTACCACGAAGGCCTAAGGCCTAAGCACCCATTGGGTACCGTGGGGCTATAGGGGGATACATGGGAAAGGGGGAACGCCACACGGACTCTGGCGAGGGAACACGTGTGCATGCAACATGTACACATTCTGGCTCCGCCCACGAGATCCGCCGGGTGGTACCTCTGCGTTCGACAGTCAGAGACCGTCTACCACCTACGGATAATCACAACATCCATAGCCAAGAGAAAAATTTCTCCTGGGACGGGACTCGAACCCGCACAGCGCACGGCGACTGATCAGGAGACCGAAGAGTCTACTACTGCGGCCACCGCTGCTGCCTTTATATGTCAAATATTGTTCGGGCCTTGCATGCAGCTTTCCGCTGTTGGACCTGTAGTTCTTACTATCTGAAACCTTAGTCTTCCCAGGCCTTTACAGTGACACAGGAGATGCTCTGGGGTTTCCTCATTCTCTCTGCAGAAACGGTATGTGGTAGCGATGGACGATATTTGAGTAACAGTTACAAAGTAAGCATTACTTGCCAGGACTCAAAATAACTGATACCTGTGGTAAAAAAGACTCGTCCTTTTTGCTATTTAGTTACTTTTTTATTTTAGACTGCGCTCTATAACCTCTAATTCTAAATCACGTACGACGTGGTTTCTGTTTATTCCTTCGCAGAAACCTACCACGCGGCGCTCCGCGCTAAGGTTCATGTTTTAGTTTACAGATGACTCAATTGGCTACAATAGATGTCATAGGACAGGGCAAAGGGTATTTTGTTTGGAATTCTGGCGAATCACAGGTGAATTGTGAGCGAATTTTTTCAAAAGCGGGGCAAGTCATAACAGAACGCAGAAATAGATTAAAGTATAAAAACATAGAACGTATCCTTTTTTACGTTGTAATACAGATTTATAATTACTAGAGTTTATTTGATGCATATAACATATTTTATTTTTGTGAGCAAAATATGGTTATGTTCCTTGTTTATTTTAGAAAGTAGTTTTAAGAAACTGAGCAAATTAATTTTTACTTATTATCATTATAATTGTTTACTTCAATAAATTAAGAAATATTAATCGATCTCGGTAGTAAATATTTACTAGCAAGGTATCAAGTAACGAGATCATAGATAGAATCTATCTATTGTAAGACCTCCACAAACATAACTAATAACTATTACCTATATTTTACTTTGTACTATATGTATATAAGTACTTTCAGACCAGATAAATAAATAACGCTACAAAGAATACTGAGTAACTAATAACGAGTCCCAGTATTAAAAGTAATTAATCGTTACAAGTCTTTGAAAATAACTAAACTTTACATCACTAGTATGAGGACTGTTCTGCCAGACCCAAGAGCCTCATATTTATGTTGACTGAGACGACAGTGTCCTGTCAGGAAATCCACTATGGCCCTTATGGCCTCCCTATTGAAGCCAAGTTGATCCTCTGTAAATGCAGGCCGTAATTCTTTGATGAACTCTTTTGCCTGCATTTGCCCCAATTGGCTGATCCACCCATTTTCTTAGTCCATTTGTTATTGGGCTAACTCATCCGATTTTTCATTCCCTGTGTGCCCTTTATGTCCTGGTACCCAGAGCAATGTTACCTTGTTTCGGTTTCCCAGCACTTTGAGAGTGTTCGCGCAATCTCATACTAGTTTAGACGACATTTGCGATGATGGTTCCATGAGTGTGAGGTTTTATAATAAGGTGCTTGACAAGTATATCGCACCGTACCATGGTCCCTCTTGTCCGTAATATGGACGCATGGCATAAATTGTCTGTCCACCATATCATTGGATGAGGTCTTTTTTAGAATTTGTATCGTCGGTAGTGGTCTAAATGCGCCTATTAAGTCCGACATGGCTCAAACCACCTCAGGCGTCCCTCAGGGCTCTATTCTAAGACCTGTGCTATTCACTCTATACATAAATGATGTTGTTGCTGTTGCTGTTCCTCTGAAGGTAGATTCATTTTATATGGAGATGGTACTTCAGTGGTGATATCGAATAAGTGTGAGGCTACGTTAGAGAGAGTTTGTAGAGTTTTACTGCAAAATATTCACAATTTTCACTTAAATTCTGAAAAAAAACATCACTTTCAAACATCCAGAAGAAACCTATGGCATTAAATATCACTTTTAATGGCTCAAGAATGTCCCTTGACATGCAAGTAAAATTCTTGGGCTTGTATCTAGACACAAGCTTAAATTTTAAAGACCACTGTGTATATATTGCTTCAAATGTGTGTAATTTCGTCTCTGAGTTTGTTATTTTATGCTGTATTTGTTTCGTTCGTTTCGTTCGTTTCGTTCGTTTCGTTCGTTTCGTTCGTTTCGTTCGTTCGTTCGTTGTTCGTTCGTTTCGTTCGTTTCGTTCGTTTCGTTCGTTTCGTTCGTTTCGTTTCGTTCGTTCGTTTCGTTCGTTTCGTTCGTTTCGTTCGTTTCGTTCGTTTCGTTCGTTTCGTTCGTTTCGTTCGTTTCGTTCGTTTCGTTCGTTTCGTTCGTTTCGTTCGTTCGTTTCGTTCGTTTCGTTCGTTCGTTCGTTTCGTTTCGTTCGTTCGTTCGTTTCGTTCGTTCGTTTCGTTCGTTTCGTTCGTTTCGTTCGTTTCGTTCGTTTCGTTCGTTTCGTTCGTTTCGTTCGTTCGTTCGTTTCGTTCGTTTCGTTCGTTTCGTTCGTTTCGTTCGTTTCGTTCGTTTCGTTCGTTTCGTTCGTTTCGTTCGTTTCGTTCGTTTCGTTCGTTTCGTTCGTTCGTTCGTTTCGTTTTCGTTCGTTTCGTTGGTTTCGTTCGTGTCGTTTCGTCATGACGTTTAGGCAACACGTACAGCTACACAACGTGTGCACATTAAGTAAACAACAGCTTGTTCCAAGTTGACATCATAATGTCACAAAAAACCGACATAATGTCACTTTTCAAGATACTTAATACCTCTGCGGGTCGTATCTGAAACTTGTTCCTAGTGAAGAGGTTTTATTGCGAATAGTACTTTATTGTATTTCTAATTGTACATTGTAGTTTAAAGCAGCTTTGGTGGAATAATTGCAGAACTCGTATAAAATGTGTGTTTACATTGATATTGCGAGGAAGTGGTATTCACCGAGACCTAAATGGAACTTTATTTCGAGATTAATGGAACGAAATTTTACTGTCCACGTTGTTTACAAACAAGTTAAAATCAACGGTCTATACGGCCGTTAATTTTAATTTTTTTAGTAGTAAAATTGTCAATTAAGCGTTTCGACTAATGTCAGTCCTTTATTTACTTGCCATTCAATGTTGTACTCGATGGAAGCCATTTGATTCAACCACATGTAGTCAAATCGGGAGACTGTTAGCATTTTTATAGTTTTCACGTTTGAGAGCTGGTAGTGCGGCTTCAAATTAACCCCTCCTCTAACTTTCAAGACCTTCCAGAAGAAAGATGTAGATAAAAGTTATAGTGTCTGATATGAAGTGTTTCATGTAATATTTTTTATTTTATAAAGCTGCTATCGACTAAAGTTGTATTTTTTTAAATATATATTTTTAGGGGAATTCCCTTTTTTGAATGGTCTTGGATAGTTCCCTGAGAATAAATACTGTTTACATGTCCCTCTCAAGTCACGTGTATCAATATTGACTTCCAAAAATTTTACTGTGCCTGTGGTATTGACGGTATAGTGACACAACTTATTACCAACAACTGTGTCTTTGAAGCATTAAGTGCCAGTTTATTTGCTAAAAACCAATTTTCTAAATTTATTATATATTTAATATTCGCAGAGAAAAGTAAATCAATCGATTTGCTACTACAGAGCATTGTTGTGTCATTTTTTGTTTGTTTTACAATTAGGAAGGTCATTTATGTATATTTAGAATAAAAGTGGACCCAGCACAGGACCCTGTGGGATGCCACATGAAACTGTCATTGTACTGCAGGTAGTGTTGTTGAAGGTTACAAGATGCTGCTACATTAGATTTGTCCTGTCCTAGTAGTAGTAGAACAAAATGTTAGTGATTGTCTGACGTACATTAACTTTAATACGGGATAAGAGATCTGGGAGATCTATGGACATCTGAGTTAAACATAATGACCGACTATCATGAATAAATGGACGAGAGCTCATTTGAACGATGGTTTGAAGACATGCTCCCAAAGCTTGACGACAATGACAATGACATACTTGATAATGCTGTATACCACACTAGAAAACTAGAAAACTAGAAAAAATTCCCACAATGTCTACAAGAAAGGCAGAAATTCATTATTGGCTCCTATACAAAGAAATCAGTTTGAATGAAAATATGGTTAAAGCAGAACTTAAGGCTACCCCCTTACCACTGTGAATTAAATCCCATTGAAATGATTTTGCAAATATAAAAAAATATGTGGCTTCAAACAATAGAACATTCAACTTTTTTTACGTGAAAATTTTTTTGCTGCTAACAGAGTGACGGCAAACCATTGGAAAGATTGTATCCGTCACGTTCAAAAGACAATCGAAACAAAGATGTGGGATCTGGACAATATTATGATCTATATTCAAATTGAACCTGTAATAATTAATATTAACCATTCGGACAATAATTCAGGTACTTCCAGCGAATAAAGAATTGTGAAAAGTACGTGCACTTATTTCTATAAATTTATTTTGTTAGATTACTCCAGGACCATTGAGAAAAATACGAACCTGTACAATCTCGCTTTTGGGCATGTTGTGTCTTGTCTTGACTACGAATGGGGTATAGTGGGCCTAAGTTTGATCCTTGCGGAATACCTAAGTTTACACTTTATGTGTTAGAATTGTACCCATTATATTACACATACTGTGATCTAATGGATAAGTAAGATTTGCAAAAGATGCTATACTTGTTGCGCTGCTGTGTTGTATGAGATACGCTGTGACTATCATAGCTTACCTCTTACTACTAATATTTCTGGTTTATTTCCTGTAGATGTTACCGGGATGTTTTTGCCGGCAGTTCCAGCGAGATCGTGTGTGCTCATGAATATGGGGATGCAAAACATATTTGCGTTTACGTTGCCGGATTTTGGCTAAGGAGAGTTAGCGCAACTCATGGGAGGTACAAAAAGAGTTTAATGTGTTTAGTATTATCTGGGAAAGTAATTGTCTCAGAGTCTAAGAGCTTACTACAGGAGGCTATATTTCCTCCTGAAGCTTAAATGGGCTAATTTAAATTTATAGGGTTATGAAAATGAGTGTATTTCTACGTTTACTCGCTTAATTTGGATGTTGCTAGGATGGTGTGGATATGACTTTCATTATAGTTCAAGAATTTATAGTTTAGTATTGTAGTATTGTTAGGATGGATGATAGAAATTGACAATTCTATGCAAGTTAATCTAATTTTAAAGCTCAAAGAACTGATCTTAAATCCATAATGTACCTTTATTTCTAAGACAACCACTTTTTTACGCTTTTATTCAATATTTCAATAGATATGATCTGTACTACACAAGCTCCGCCCACTGCAATGCTATTCCGGTTGTTTTTGGGTACCTCCGCGTATTCTGATATTAGGAGAACTTTGACAGCTTTCGTCAAATTGCATTTCGATAAGCTTCCCTGTAGGGAGAAATCCACCCTTAAAATATTTTTTATAGCTAAATACATCAATGGTGAAAAACCGGAAGTAAATATTTCAAACTTAAATCTGAGGTACAACTTGCATTTGCACCGTACAAATACCTGCGCTTATTACATAACGTTTCCTCCAGCAAACAGAGTAACTGCTAAAGTTAGAGAAATATTTCAACAGTTGCAGAATCTATCGTAAAAATATGCATTTTTAAGGCCTAAAGTGATATTGGGCGTGGGCGAACTTCACCACAAGCACCTTAAGACATTAATAAAGAAGACTGTAAAAAACCGCGTATCAAGTCTAACTCTCTGGGCCTATTAAAGTATACTCAGTGGCTGAAGTGTTACAGCCAGAAAAAATAATTTCATCAACTTGTTTTTTGGCAAAATAATGACTATATTTAAAGCATGTCGTGGCAACAATGTCAATGTTTTACCTTTGTTTTTGTGTACCTTTGTTAAAATGTTATCTCTTACTTTTTGTTATCGCCCTTTCATTTACTAGTGTTAAGCATAACAAAATGCTTCGAGTTCAAATACGTCCAAATTACACTGGACAACAAATTTTAGTTTTTTAATTGTATCTTGTGGGAAAAGTGCACTTCTTTGTTAATTTTGGGGCGCTGAATCCAAAAATGACAATGAAATAAAAAAATTAGTTGCGGTTTAGAAAAAAAACTTTTTATTTTTAAGGATATATTAAAAAAGTAACAAGATTCATATACTTATAAGAATCACTATATGCGCTAATCTTTTTGCTGTTCTTTCATGGATCGTTTCTGGAGCATCTCTACCAAGTGTCCAACAGTAGTCTGCAAGCATGGAAGGATTCCAATTTCCCTGGTGCCTTTTTTCCATTGTTGAAATATCCTGATGAAAACGTTCGCCGTGCTCATCACTTACGGCTCCGCAATTGTCAGGAAAAAAGTCCAGGTGTGAGTGTAGGAAATGTATCTTAAGAGACATATTACAGCCCATCTTTTGATACGATGACAGCATATTTTTGACAAGGGTTTTATAGTTGTCAGCTTTTCTATTTCCCAAGAAATTAGTGACCACCAGACGGAAATTATTCCAAGCAGTTTTTTCAATACCTGTTAAAGTGTTTTCAAACTGTGTATCTTTCAAAATATTTCGAATCTGTGGCCCAAAAAAAATACCTTCTTTAACCTTTGCCTCACTTAGTCTTGGAAATTTCTCACGCAGGTATTGAAAAGCTGACCCATCTCTATCTAATGCCTTGACAAAGTTTTTCATTAGGCCCAACTTGATATGCAGTTGTGGTAATAATTTTTTTTTCGAATCTACTAATGGCATATGCTGTACATTTTTTTGTCCTGGCTCTAGGAATTGACGAACAGGCCAGTTTTGTCTGGTGTAATGAAGTGCCTTTGCCCGACTGTCCCATTCACACAAAAAACAGCAAAACTTTGTGTAGCCTAGCTGCAGCCCAAGTAAAAGTGCAACAACTTTCAAATCGCCACAAATATGCCATTGGTGCTCATCGTATTTTATGCATGTCAATAGGTACTTCATATTTTCATATGATTCTTTCATGTGAACTGCATACCCTACAGGAAGAGATGGTAAAATATTTCCAATATGCAATAACACTGCCTTTAAACTCAATGTTGAACTGTCTATAAACAATCTCCATTCTTCTGGGTTATAGTTTATATTTAAAGCCGCCAGTAAGCCGTTAATGTTACTGCAGAAAACCAAGTTATTCTCCATATTGAAAAATGGTTCTAAGTCTTTGTGGCGTTTACGAAAAACACATACCGAAACATCGTCTTCTAACAAGTTCCACTGCTGCAGTCTTAATCCAAGTAACTCTGCCTTACATTTTGGAAGTTCTAAATCTCTTACAAGATCATTTAATTCTGACTGCGTTATTTTGTGCGGTTGGTGGCATGACGTGCTCGGTATAAAATCAGGATCTCTTGACCTTGATGGCATATCTTCTTCCTGACGAATCACTGGATCGCTATGATCTGATTCGTTTTCTGATTCGCAAGTGTAGGATTCTGGGGGTTTTGGAATAGGATTTTCGTCACTGTGAGGCACAGGTCTCATCGCAGATGGTATGTTTGGGTAGTTGATAACCGATTTTTTTTTCTTGGACATACCTGTGGCTTGTCCAACACAAGGTACCATGCAAAAGTAACAATCATTAATATGATTTGTAGGCTCTCTCCAAACCATTGAGACAGCAAAGCGCATAGACCGTTTTTTGCCATTTAACCAGCTCCTCAGACTTGAAGCACATGTATTACAGCAAATGTGGGTTGCCCACTGTTTGTCTTGATCACCTAGTTTACAACCGAAATAAAGCTGATATGCCTTTGTTATTAGTGGAGTAATAGACCGTCTCTGAGACGCAAAAGTCACATCACCACACACGTAACAAAACTGATCTGGATTGTTTACACACTTTCGAAACATCTTGCATGAACGCTGTCTGCCAACTGAGGAAAAAATGGCTAATAGAAAACAATATAATGTACACGTATGTATAACGTAACACAATCATGCCGATTACATCATCTTTCCTTGCCGAATATAAAAATGTAGCACGTGCATTCTTGTGAATTACAGTATATTAACACTGTCACAAAAGGAACACATATAATTACCGTATCTCTAAAACTTGAACTAATATTGAAAAAATAAGTTTCATTCCGGTTTTAGCACATTAAAAATAGTAATATTTTGTTGATTTTATTTAGGATATTTTTTGGCTGTTGATCAGTGTTATCACCATGTTAGCGGTCTAGGTACGCGTGATATAGGATTTTGAGAGGCATTTACACAGGATTGTTGGAGTAATGGTTTGGGGGCTATTATCTATGGTAGCCGATCATCCCTTCTATTTTTTCAAAGCAATATGACTGCTGCGCGTTATGTTGATGATGTCCTACATACCACTTTACTGCTGTATCTAGAGGGTCGTCCACACGTGCTTTGTCAGCAAGATAGCGCAAGTCCCCGTATTCCTCTGCGTACTACGGACTTTCTTTAAGAAGCAGGCTTTAATGTTTTGCAGTGTTCATCGGATTTAAATCCCATCGAACATGTGTGGGATATAATAATGATAATAATAATAATAGTAATTTATGCTTTTTAAGACATACAAAGTTTGTATAGAAATCGTCAAGAGCGCCTATACAGATACATAACAAAACTATATTAAAACCAGACAATAAACAACATTTGCATCTGATAAACTCACAGACATTATACAAAAATCTATGATTGAAAAAATTTTCAAACAATACTTAGAGTGATTTTTATTTGCTATTCCTTTGGATGATTTTAGGAACAAGTATACTTGGCGATTTATTTCCTAATTTAAATTTAGAAAAATTGGAGTGTATATTATTACTCTGCCCCGTGGCAACTGTGTGTATTTCTTTGTTGAGAGTAAACTTGGTCATATTCCGGAATACATATACTGCCAACTCGTGAATCGCCATGGCAGGTACTGTTAAGATTCTATATTTGTTTAAAATTTCTTTAAAACTGTGTGTTTTATTTGACTGCGCCATTGACCATTGCTTTCGAGCAATAAAAACATGTTGTGCCGCAGCAGAGCAGTACCAAAGACAAATACCAAAAAATGAAAAATAAATAGTTTAAAAAACAAAACAACACGCTTTTATAGCTAACCAAAATTAAAAGTAGGAGATAATTTTTAATTACAACAGTTTATATTACAGTAGAAGATGATCGAACAATCAATCATAATTAATGACCTCGAAATAAAATTATAATAAAATTTAAGTTATTAGCAGAATAATTCAATTTAGATTAAAAAGCGTGGGGTGCATTTTACTACATTTTCCTACCTCTCCTCTCATAGATAGTTGCAAATAGAAAGATTGTAACATTTAATATATCAAGCACTTCAAGCTTTTTACTATGAATTGATTATTCTGTTAATAACTTAAATTTTATAATAATTTTATTTTGAGGTCATTAATTATGATTGATGCTAGACCATTTACTTCTGTAATATAAACTCTTGTAATTAAAAATTATTTTCTACTTTTTAGTTCGGTTAGCTATAAAAGCGGGTTATTTAGTTTTTTAAACTATTATTTATTTGCCAGTTGGCATTATCCCTTATTAGATGCTTGCCAATTTTTGCATATGACTGACACACGGGTGATGAATTGGCAAGGAATTGTTCTTCACGTTTAATAAATAAAATGGACAATTCTGATATCAGTTTTCAAGGTGTTGTAAAACCACGTGTCGTAATATGTGAACTAATTAGAAATAATTTCAACAACTTGACTGGCCAAAATGATTATTTGATTGTCCTGCTCAAAACCAAAAACATTAGTAATCATAAGACAATTAATAGACTCTTGCGAGATGTACTTCCACTTGGAAGACACACTTACCTATTAATTTTTTTTTATGTATCGAAACAGCCGCGCAGGCAGAAGCCTAAATGCCGGAGCACCGCGGCTGCTATGATGATCCCAAAGAAATTTTGTTAATACGATTTTTGAACTGCCTAAGGTTAGTAGAACTGGGAAAAGCTTCCTCCCGTAGATTGTTCCACAATCTAGACACCCTCGGGACAAAGGAGCGGTCGTATCGGCCAGTTCTGGATGTACGAAGTTTGACACGGTTAGGATGGGACGCCGAAGTCAGGCGGGTCTGTCTGGCAGGCACATCGCGCGGCGGCATCATGGAAGAGAGCTCTGAGGAGCAAAGCCCGTTGGTGTAGCGATAGAAAAGAGCTAGATCGCCGACGACCCGCCGGTGCGAAAGAGTCCCGAGACTGTCTGTTAGAGAAGAGTCATCGATCAGTCGGACCGCCCTCCTCTGGATAGCATCGAGCATGGACAATGTAGTCGGGGCGGCAGCACCCCAAATGTGTGAGCAATACTAGAGGCTATAGAGTGAGAAGGTCATGCGGAGAAAAGTACTTCTTAGCCCTAAACAAATAGCCTAGCTTTTTCCCAGCAGCTGCAGCTATTGAAGAGATGTGTTCGTGCCAGGTCAGGTCCTCGGTGATCTGGACTCCGACCAGCCGAAATGAATGGCTCTTTGGTAGAACTCGGCCGTCCATCGAAACTGTATGAGAGCTAGGACGTTTTTTGTTCGTCAAAGTACAGTGCTGTGTTTTGGAAGCATTGAACTGTACAAGATTGTTGCATCCCCAAGCAGTGATAGCCTCCAGGTCTCTTGTCAGAGAAGAAGTCGTCGCTAGTCTTCTTTTTTCCAGCTCAGCGGCAGAGATCGGCTTGTCATTTTGAATTCCTGCATGTAGAGTGCTGTCATCAGCGAAGCTGTGGATTGGGTTGATCGTGCAGGAAAGTAGGTCGTTGATATGTAAGAGAAACAGTGTTGGAGCCAAGACCGATCCCTGGGGAACACCCGCGTTGACGTTGTGGGATGAAGAGGAGAATCCGTCAATTACGACGGATATCTTGCGGCCAGAGATAAAGTCAGCCACCCATCTGCAAAGCTTTTCTGGAAGGTCATAGGATGGAAGTTTGCTTAAGAGGGCAGCGTGCCACAGCTGATCGAACGCTTTCGTGATGTCAAGAGCAACGACATGAGCCTCACCATGAGACTGGATGAGTGTACTCCACAGTTGCGTGACGTAAGCTAGGAGGTCCCCTATGGGTCGTTGGTGCCGGAAACCGTACTGCCTGTCGCTAATCAAGCTGTGACGTTCGAGGTAGTCCAGAAGCTCGCGATTTATGCACCTCTCCATCACTTTACCTATAACAGAAAGCAGAGCTATAGGCCTGTAGTTGTAAGGGTCGGTCTTAGATCCCTTTTTTGGGATGGGCTGTACATGAGCAAATTTCCAGTTTTCTGGGAAGGTGCCGGATTCATAAGATATCTGGAAGAGACGCAAAAGAACTGGAGCAAGCTCCGTTGCACATCTCTCCAGTACAATGGCAGGAATCAAGTCCGGACCAGAAGCTTTGTTGATGTCGAGCGACAAGAGCACTCGTCTTACGGTCTTATGCCTGAAAGTTACCTCCCGCATAGTGTGGGGAACCCTTTGAATTGACGGCACTTGGGCGTTGTTGGGGACGTCCATGGTGGAGTTGGCAGCAAAGATCTTGGCTAGCACTTCCGCCTTGGCCTTTGAGTCGAATACAATAGTTCCATCCTGACACGTAAGTGGTGGAAGGCTACTGTGTGAGAAATTCTTTTCAATCTGCTTGGCCAGCGTCAAGAAAGACCGACTGCCATTGCGCTGCGACATTACCCTGTGCCTAACTTTTATATCATGCTGGTTTTTGGCATTGCGAACCGCTTCGTTATATTTGTTTCTGGACTCGACGTCGGCTTGTCTGTTCTCTACAGTGGGGTTTTGTAAGTAGGTTCTGTGTGCCTTGATCGGTACTGAGGTATTCCTTAACGCGTGCACAATCACTTGGACGGGAAGAAGTTGTATACTGGATACAACAACTTCCGGAACAAGCATTTGCCACGGCCCTCGCTCAGTAGGGGATACTTTGTTTTTTTTATACTACAACTACCACGAAGGCCTAAGGCCTAAGCACCCATTGTGTACCGTGGGGCTACATGGGAAAGGGGGAACGCCACACGGACTCGACGGAACACGTGTGCATGCAACATGCACACATTCTGACTCCGCCTACGAGAACCGCCGGGTGGTACCTCCGCGTTCGACAGTCAGAGACCGTCTACCACCTACGAACAATCACAACATTCATAGCCAAGAGAAAAATTTCTCCTGGGCCGGGACTCGAACCCGCACAGCGCACGGCGACTGATCAGGAGACCGAAGAGTCTACTACTGCGGCCACCGCTGCTGCCTGCTTGTGATAGTGTTTTTGCTGATACAGCCATTCCCCATTATGTTAGTGAACAAATCTTTAGGTATAAATGGATCAACCCGACCACATCAATCAATTTTGAGACTATTACCAATCAACGATTAATGTATAGACGTACAGAGAAATTTATTCTGGGGTATAAACAGTGTTATCTCAAGAACAGTTATCAAAACCATTGTACTCACGCAGAACAGCTCTGCACTTAATAAAGTAAATGAAGTATATTTTTTAGTTCTTACAGAGGCTCGTTTAGGAACTTAGAGCCTGTATGTGAAAGTAAGACCAGTCTGCCATCCCAGTGCATTAATCTCGGAAAGGGAAGTTACACATACGCGGTCTGTAACTTAAGTGATAAGCCTGCCAACGTAGCGTTCGATCTGGCATCACTGGAGGCGCCAGGCTTGGAGGGGAGACAGAGAAACATGTGATCCGCCTTCAGTACAAGATTGAAATCGCTCGAGTCATTTGGTGGTCCGTAGCGTCTTTTTTTTGTGAAACAGTTTTTTCTATTGTGTTCTAAAAATAAAGAACCACCTCCAACGGTGTATGGCTTCACAAGGAAGTTATTTTGAGGGTGTCAATATAAAACTGCAATTACATTTGGGTAAAAAATTAAAAAACATCGGTCTCATCACCTAACTTACAGCCCTCGTATATTATTATAGAATATCGTTACAGCGTTGCCAAATACGGAACGTTGTGCAAACAAAAACTAGGCGTGAAGGGTTAATTACCCTAACAGATAGATTGCAACGACCCGTGTTATACATATATGCCCTTATTTGGAAGGGAAGAGTAATTACTGACAGA
This sequence comes from Acanthoscelides obtectus, assembly GCA_963669975.1. Classification (NCBI taxonomy): domain Eukaryota; kingdom Metazoa; phylum Arthropoda; class Insecta; order Coleoptera; family Chrysomelidae; genus Acanthoscelides; species Acanthoscelides obtectus. The sequence continues at coordinate 27,680,780 of CAVLJG010000002.1, read as the reverse complement.
TTCGTTGCGACGTTGGATAATTACAATTATAACTCTAATTTTCACTCCGAACGCTCGTGAAATATGCAAGATATAATGGGTTCATGTGGCCTCAGCATCACAATTCTTCGCATAATTAGGTAGGAAACCATTTGTAACACTGAACTATTTAAAATAAGTTTTTATCAAGTGTTTCAAGTGTCTGGAGTAAAAGTACCGTATTGCCTACAAAGGCAATCAACCAAAGTAAAACTGTGTGTGCCAGCCTATGAGGGCAAACAAACGTTTATCCAAATTGAGATACGCATACCCTCTATTTTTCAATTTGACTCCAAGAACTGAAAAAATAAATATTATAATCTGTACCAATTGTCAAAACCTAGTTCTTTACTCGACAAATAAAACAGTGCTTCATTTGTATGTTATACTTCTTATGTATTTATCATTATTTAATAAATTTTATTTTCAAACTTTTGTTTTTAAAGTCAGGATATACCTGCCTGTGTTGTTGTATACAACGTAATAAAAATCATCAGCAGTGATTAAGCCATGGAAGTCTTGCATTGACTTGACAAGTTGGAGCCTCATCAGGAAAACTTTCATCAATTTTGAGTCGACGGAACAAGGACTTGCTTTTGATTGAAACAAAGTCATCGATAATTTTCTCTAAAGAAGAATAGCCACCGTCTAAACATACTGTCTCTGTCCGTCCGACCACAGTCGGTCAACAATGGACAGATGTTTTGTGCTTAGCATAGCAACTAACCTCTATCTGGGGTATAAGATCTATCGAAACAAGACAGTATAAAGTGCAATCTATTGCCAGAATCGCTGGCTCATTTTAACAGTTTTAACAGCATATTTTATCGAAGCAGCAAAAGGAGACGAAGTAAAATTTATTCGTCAGACTTACTATAAAGTGGGCCAGAAAGTTTTTCTTTTTGCTGGACTTTCTTTTGTTAAATTAGCAAACAATTTTTACTTTAGTTTGCTCATCTTTGTCATCGTCAAACAGATATAAGACAGAGACCTCATCTGTCAATTATCATAAATGTTGGCAGAACTCTTGTAAAGCTGCTTTTGGAATGGTTTTGTCAATTTTTTCATAAGCCTGCATTGCCTTTAAAAAGCATAAATCCTGGTTAGGTGCTTTTACCGCTAAAGTGCATTGCAACCGCGATTTCAGGTATGTTGTCACGATGAACAGGCAGATATCCAACAGGCCTTATCCTGATTAGAACGTTTGAGCTGGGAACTTAGCAACGCTATTTTTAACACGCTTTTATTAGCTTGGCCTGTATGTATATATATTATACAACCGGATCTTAAGACTGTCTTAAGCGTGTTTTTTTAAAATTATTTTAAAATATGCACTAGTAACATATCAAGGTTCCCACGAAAACAGATTTTTGATATCCTTTTCGTTTGTTCATTATTACTATCCATTTTCATTGGAACACCCCCTGAAAGATCTTACCTGATGATTGACAATTTTACTAGGGTCTTGGTCCTAATTTCCATATTAGCGGTATATAAGGTGAACATTATTTTCTTTGGTGATTTTCAGCTATAATTTATAAAAGTGTAACGTGAATGATGCTTAACATTATAAAGTAAATGTCACAAGCTTTTGAAACACACTTTGAGCTACTACTCATATTGTTTCAATCAGTATCAAAATAGTCGATTTCTGGGCACCCTTTTGCTTACCTTATCTTAAGTAACAGATACTTGTTTAGACACCCCACGATTGAGTCTTTATTTGAGACACCAGTATCTACTTCCGATTATTTATCTCACAGCGAGTATTCAATTAGTTTTTTACTTCTTTGACTGACGCATTGTCTCTAGGGGTGTGATAACAATTCATGTTTAAGTGGCCACTGATTCTGGGACCATACCGATGGTATATTTCGTTGAAATAGAGAACGCAATACCGCTCTTTTCCATTCAGTTTACTACTTTCCATGTTCTCGCCTTTGTAGCTGTGATATATAGTAACATGATTCTACCATTCCACAAAATGGTTATTCTCCTTTCATTTGGGGGAGTTCGGCATGTTTAAAAATAGGATTTTCGTGGAATCACTTTAGAGTCGTTCCCCCTAACGACATTGAAAAAGGAAACAATGATTCACTCCTTCATATATACGGCTAAAATACAGGGTCTGCTGAATATTCGCACAATACTTGACGTATTTTTTTGAAAAAAAGCTTTAAAGACCAGCTTCATTTGATATAACAAACTAGATCTCCAAATAAGCTATAGGGTTGTTATCTAGGCCGTCTTTGAGGTTAAATATAAATTGACAGATATACCAACACACAGACCGAGTTTTTTGTGATGATATGCCATGTAACATCTAAGAAAATCATCTCATTTTCGAAATTTCTCGCGATTACAATACTTACTCTCCAATTGACGTGAAAACTAAAACGCTTAGAAACAATATGAATATTCCGATTACTCTACTTTGTGAAATTACCGTAAAACATGCACGGCTTTATCCACTTCCATGCGATATAAAAATTTCATATTCATGTTATGCATGAAGATCCTTACTTTATCTAAAATCGTGCATTGCAACAGCGAAGTGAGAAATATCGGGACAAGCATAAAACTTCAAGTATGCGCGGTATAACTTTGAGTGCTATTTTATGAGTGGGTTGTGTCGTGTGCTCTAAAGCATTCTCGCCGCAAAATGACTTGTAATTGACCTTATCATTATTTCTTAGCCGGCAACCATTAAGAGGGGCGATTAAATATTATACAGTATGTTATCACGAGCAATCTGTAGTCGGAGCACCATTGTACTAGGCAGAGCTATCAGAAATACGAGTGAACAGTATTTCAAGTACAACCCGTCAAATATAGCTAGAGACTTGGTCTTCCCGATATTAGGCTCCACCTCCGATGCGCACTAGACAGCACCAAAATTTCATCATTAGTATTTCGTGACAACTGGACGCAAGGTGTTGTACAGTCTGCGACAAAAACTATTCTGTTGAGTTTCTTTTTCCTGTACTGGAAGGAAGTTGTTACTGATTTGAGTGTTTAAATAATTAACATGGATTTTCAATCAAGATTAAAAGGCAAAGTTTTGTCTGGACAAACGAGGGAGGTTATAGCGAATGTAATCTTTTTTATGCAACGAGAAGCGATACAAAATCAGCCTATTAAGGATTTAAAAAAAGTACAGGAGCGCGCTGCCCTAGCTACGGGAGTAAGCTTAAGCACTATAAAACGGATCTCTCGTGAAATGAAAAATGTGGAAGAAGGTGGTGCTACGTCATTTTCGACGCCTAACAACAAACGAATGAAATGTGCCCCAAAATCAAACTTGGATGATCTTGACAGAAGTCTACTTCGCCGTATAATAATCAATTTTTATGTCACCGAAAAACGAGTCCCTACCTTGCGACACATAACACACAAACTTAGAGAAAACAATATTTATACAGGGTCACATGAAACTTTGAGAAAAGTGATGAGGGATATGGGATTTCGATGGAGGAAAACGAAGAATAACAGGAAAATCCTAATGGAAAAACCGTATATATAAGCGCTTCGGAGAAGTTTTCTCAGGAATATTAAACATTATAGGGAAGAAAATCGGCCCATAATTTACATGGATGAGACTTATATTCATTCCTCTCATACCCATGCCAAAAACTGGGGAGACAATACCATCGAAGGTTTCCACAAGCCAGTGTCCAAAGGGCCGAGGCTAATTATTGTTCATGCAGGCGGCGAAATGGGTTTCATAAACAACGCATGTTTACAATTCAAATCTGGTACTAAGTCCGGAGATTATCATAGCGAAATGAACTATAGTAATTATAAAAAGTGGATTCAGGAAAAACTTATTCCTAACATACCAGCCCGTAGTGTATTGATTATAGACAATGCACCGTATCACAATGTCCAACTACAAAAATGTCCCACAATGGGGTGTAGAAAAGATGAAATGAAGGAGTGGCTGAGACAGCGGAACATTCCATTTTCGGAAGACATGATAAAAGCAGAATTATATGGCATAATAAAAATGCACAAACCTAGTTATAAAACCTATGAGATAGATCAGATCATGAATGATGCAGGTCACTCTGTCTTAAGACTACCACCCTACCATCCGGACTTAAATCCGATTGAATTAGTGTGGGCTGCTCTAAAACGATATGTGGCAGATAAAAATGTGGACTTTAAATTCCAAAATGTTGAGAAATATTGTGAAGAATTTTTCTCCAAATTTACCCAAGAGGAATGGAAAAAATATTGTGAACATGCTATTTCTTTCGAGCATTATTTCATGGAAAAGGAACCAGCTCTAGATTTAATTGTCGATGAAGTTATAATAAATTTGCAGGAAGATACTGACAATGACAGCGTGGATTCTCTGGAAAATAGCAGTTCCGAGACAGAAGATGAACCTCTTGAACGCCAATTGTAATCTCGTTTTTTGTGGTACGTAAAAAATTGAATTATCTCAAGTTTTTTGTGTAGTTAATTTTTATTTTTTAACAAAGTAATTTGTTTATATTTGGAAGGAACTTTATTGTTATTCAATAACTATCGAAATGTTTTCGTCATTACACTTTTTAAAAATACGTACTTATCTTTGCCTACAACAAATATGTAATTTGACAAATAAGTTCGATTTCAGAGGTTTCTTTACAAATTAACACTCTCGCTGCCACTGGTATTTGTGTCATTTGACTTCCATATGTCACGAACAGTTTCAGATACTAATACTTACGTTTTATCCTAAAAACACTTAAGAAAAACATGTTAGTTTTTATGGCACCATTTTCAATTATAGGCCAAAACTGGTACCAAACTTTGTTGCTTCTAGGCCATTAGAAACAATTATCCATAAGAAATATTAGCAGCGTGTATAGCAAGCCATACACACCGGCTAAAATATTGAGATGCCCGGTATATTGACAGCGATACACGTGGCGGCGCCGGCCGAGAGTGTTAAGATCACATTCTGCAAACTTGTTGCACGGAGTGTACCAACGAGGCGACGAGACACAGCGCATCATGTATCTCTTTTTCTCCGAATGCGTTCTCACTTAATTTTCTACGCAGACGACAACATTTCCAAGTCTCTAGCTATATTTGACGAGTTGTACCTATACCAAAGGTACGAAATTCTTGGCAGTGACTCATCTATGCTGCTGAAAAGCCGCAGTTGCCAGATTTCAAAGATGAATTTACCTATCCCTTTAAAAGAATATATGATGTAAAACTAGTAACAACTAAGAAACGTATATTGAGATGGACAATTGTTAGTAGGATTATGTATATAGTAATAATAATAATAATAGCTTTATTGTCCAACAGTTTCCCATTTATAGGACAATTTATAAACATAATACAAAAGTAAAAAAAAGCGATACATACAGGGTGACTTTGAAGTTGAGTCATTAATTTTCAGATAATGATTGTAGAAGGAAGATAAACCAAAATATGTGTGTAAAAACAGAAAAAAATTAAAAAAAAAATTTACCTTGTTTTATAAAGTATCCTCCCGACAAGTATTTCAGTGCGGACCTGTATTTGATCGTGAGGTCTTGGAGCACCGGCATGCCGTCCATATGTGAGGTCTTAAGTCACCTGATTCACGAACCCGTTGTACTACATTAACAAAGGCACGAGGGGTTGGTTGCACTCGATTGGGAAACCGATCCGCATAAACATGTGCCATTTTTTATTTCGTTTGAGCCACGCAACAGACACCACTATTCACTACCGACTGACACTGACTGTATACAACTGAATGAAATAATTGTAAAAACATCGTTCCAAATTCTTTCGCTTTTTTGTTTCCGATGCGATGAACCGATAAGGCGGATTATATCCGTTGTCGCCAAACACGAGCACATAATATTATTATTGAGACAGGGCGGTACTCAAACTTCCAAAGGGCTATAACTTTGTTACTTTAATTTTACCAGAAAAATGGTAAAGGAAAAAAACATTTCTTTTGATCAGATCTACTCACTGTTAAAATAAATGACTCAACTTCGAAGTCACCCTGTATAACGGTGACTTGAGAAGAATGTTTGTCCTAGCTCTAGGAAGCCCGAATATTTTATGATTGCAAGATGCAAACGTTGGAGTACGAAACTTGATCTGTTCCAGGATCATGGGGCAATCAATTAAATTGTTGATGATTTTGTAGCCAAATATTATTGAGACACTGTACCTACGTTTTTTCAAAGTCAACATCTCTAAGCGACTACTTAGTTCCTCATTACTTGTACCTCTCTCTGGATATGTCCCATCAATCCTAAACAGAACAAACTTCATAAACATCCGTTGTACTCTTTCAATAGCTGTGCTATAGCATTCATAGTAAGGGCTCCAAATAATACTACAATATTCGACTTTGGATCTAACATAAGCATAATATAATAACTTAATAGACTTTATTTTATGAACATTCCTGCAATTCCTTACTATGAAACCATAAGCCGCTAATGCTTCTGATGCTTTTTTATTTATATGCTGACTAAAAGTTAACTTTTGATCATAGATTATACCTAAATCAAGTACATCAGAGCATCTTTCTAGCACAGACCCATCAATAGAGTACGGATATTCGCAAACATCAATTTTCCTGGTACAGCTGACTATTTTACACTTCCTCACATTAAGCTCCAACTTGTTTTCTACACACCAAGACAGCACAAAATTTAATTGGTGTTGCAGCTTGATACAATCATCAGGAGTATTTATCTGCGAATAAATTTTTAGGTCGTCAGCAAAGCATAGGCGTTCACATTCAACTGAGTCACAGAGGTCATTAATAAATATCAAAAACAGTAATGGTCCCAGGTTGGACCCCTGAGGAACTCCAGAAGGTGCCAAGTAGGTCTCAGATTGGAAGCCATTATAGCTAACAAATTGTCTACGATCGGATAAGTAAGATTTCATCAACTCCCTAGCATCATCTGTGAAACCAAGTGCACCTAACTTATTTAATAAAGTTTTGTGGTTAATTTCATCGGAAGCCTTCGAAAAGTCGGTATAAATAACGTCAGCTTGCTCATTACTATCAATAGCTTCCGAGAGGTACTGCGTTATTATAAATAGATTTGTTGAGCGATTAGCGACAAATCCGTGTTGATGCAATGACAGCTGATGCTGGACGGCAGTGTAAATGCGACTGTACAAGACTATTTCAACGACTTTCGAGAACATGCATAATATAGAGATTGCTCTGTAATTCTCAATATTTGACTTATCCCCACACTTAAACACTGGACAGACCTTAGCGATCTTCCAAATATCTGGAAATCTTTTTGTTATAAGACAAATATTAAAAATCCTAGTTAGAACACCAACAAACACTTCCATACAATCTTTGACTATAAAGGACGGAATGCCATCTAGACCAGATGTCATCTTATCCTTTAGTGATTTAATGGCCTTCCTGACTTCATTTTCCTCAATTGGATGAAAATGGACAAATAAATTACTATGATTTAGTGAGGCATTATTGTGGGGCTTGTGAGTGACATAGACGCTGCTGAAAAACTCACTGAATGCGTTTACTATATCCTGACGCTGATCTATAGAATTATTTTGAAATTTCATTATCCCTGGGATTCGTGATGTGTTGTTTTTGGAGTGAACGTATGACCAAAAAGCATTGGGGTTAATTGTTAAAGAATTCTGGATATTTTCAATATATTGATCATACGCCGATTTAATCTTTATCAAGCGGCGCAAACATTTGAATTCTTGTAGATCATCAACAAAAGCAGACCTGTTGATTTTTTTCCTAAATTTAGCTTTAAGTTTAATGTTCTTAATAATAGCTGAGTGAAACCAAGGCGGGTATCGATGACTGTAATTCTTATACAGAGGTATGTGCCTGTCAAAAATTTGGAAAATGTTGCCATAAAATACATCAACAATATAATTAACATCAGAAGAGCAGAATAAAACATCCCAGTCAAATTGAATTAGCTCTTGATACAGGTTGACAAAGTCAGCCTTTCTGTAGTTATAAGTTATTTTACTATGATTGAATGTAAACGTAGACTCTTTAATGAATATGGCAGTCAAATCAACAGCTAGTGCCGGGTGGTGACTATCTTCTGGCACTAGAGGTAGTTCATCACGCTTAACAGTACAGGGTAATTTAGAAATTACCAGGTCTAGCGACCGACCAAGTTGATTTAAGCCATTATTTGACTGCATATAATTAAAAATGTCCAAAAAATTATGGCACAATGTAAAATTTTTACTCTGACTGACGAGAAAGGAGCCATCAGTTTGGTAGTTTCGAACATGGAATTACCGAATATAAGAACAACATGACAACTCTGTCCGGTGTCGGGCAGCCGATGATCGCGATTGGTGTATACGAGGGGCACGCTGTATATTTTGAGATGCGCATTAACTATACTAGTTAAAACCTGCAAGAGTGAACTATTAGAAAGAGCAGTCCTTTATTAGTAAGTCGCCGCATTCAGTTCATTTGCAAGCGTCTGTACACATATTTAAGACGAAACATGGAGCTGTCTAGAGATAGTTATCATGTTATGATTTACCATGACCTTAAAGTCGGTTTAACTGAGCATCAATGAATAGAACGGTTACAACAGGCATTTGGAAATGAAGCTTCGTCCTGGGCAAGTGTGATTCGCCGGTATGCCGTATTTAGAAGAATGCGTATTTCACTGGCTGATAATGAACCAGAAAACATTGCTAAAGTTCAGCGTCTAATTGAAGAATATTCTCGCTGCACATAAGCGACTATAGAGGCAACTCTTGTGCTAAGATCCGCAACAGTGCACACCATTTTGCATGATCATCTTGATTCAAAAAAAGTTGTTGCAGAGGTACAATCCTGCATCACGACAATGCCTCTAGCCACACTGCCCAACTAACTGTAGACTTTTTACGCCAGCGAAACATCAAAACGCTAGGAGATCCGCCTTATTCGCCAGATTTGGCAGTGTGTGACTTCTGGCCCTTCAAGGATTTGAAAAAAAATCTGCATGGTCGATAATTTTCGTCCGAAGAAAAAATCGATACAGCAATCAGCAATGAGTTTGCTGAAGGCATTCCAAAAACTGACTGGTTAGAAGCATTTCATTTGTAGAAGGCCAGCTTACAGAAGGGCACTGATGCTGGAGGAGAATACTTTAAACATAAATAAACCAGTTTTCGAAAAATAGTTTTTAGTTTTCGTGTATCTCAAAATATATAGCGTGACCCTCGTATCTCCGCTCTCCGTACCCCACTACTAAGATGACAACACGCGGATCATTCCAGTGGCGTAGCCTGAGGAGAATAGACGAGACAAATAATGGATGGGCAAAGTGGAAGCTTGACACCAAAAAAGTGTACTAATGAACTACTACATTCTACGGGGGAGAGAGAGTTAATACACAACGTTTACGACGGACTTCGTGCGCCAGAAAAAACATTAGGTGTTCATGATGCTGTTCTACTTTGTAGCATCTTAACAATAGTGTATGGAAGAACAATTTTTCGGATAATCAATAGAAAAGCTTCAACTGACAGAGAAGAACATCCGACGACTATACTACAACTATTTAAAACTGTAATGACTCATACGCGTGATCAACACGTGATCAGAGCTCGATCCCGGCTTCCTTCCAGTACAGCCGTATAGCGTTCGACATATGTCGTTTCTGTGGCTTTGCGGTGGTCAACAGCACAGACAGACATGGAAATAATGGCTGATTGTTCTCCGCCGGTAGAACCAATGAAATCAAAGACGCGCCTCGACCGGCAGACTCATAGGCGTCGGCAACGCAATGGAACGTGTTTCGTTGAGCGATCGCATATTGTGTGTTTTTATAAGAATTGTTGTGTGATTGTTATTGTTGTGGTTTCTGTGGTTACTGTTTTGGTTATACTTAACCATGGAGAGTACAAATGGCACGAGTGGAAGTACTGAAAGCCAGGGAACAAGTAGACGGCTTCGTAAAGCACTGAAGAGGGACGCGAAAGAAATCGTGCTCAACGTGTTCAATTATCTGAACAGAACTATGTCGCAGGGAGATGCACTCGCGCGTTGTGAAAGTATGACAGGCGTTCCAGAGTGGACCATTCGCAGGGTGGTGCATGAAAAGAAGAAAACTGGAGCTACTACTGATCCGAATTTTAATTTGAAGGGACGAAAGGCCGTTAAATTGGATGACGATAGCAAAATGGCGTTAAGGCGAACCGTACATTCATTCTTCTTTAGGAATGAGATACCAACCCTCAAGGCTGTATGTGCAGCGATCAAGGAAAATGAAATTATACCCCAAATGAGCGTCGAGGTAATGAGGAAATCCCTGCACCACTGTGAACTGAACCCAATAGAGCTCATCTGGGCTCAAGTAAAGGGTTGTATTTCGCGCCATAACACAACCTTCAAATTACCAGACGTTATCCGTCATGTTGTGAAGGAAGAAACAAAAATGTGGCAGCTTGACCACCACATCGACACCATCATAGAGCCAGTTGTAGTCATTTTCAACGGAGAAAGCGATAGCGACAGTTTATTACTGTCAGATGTAAGTGAAAGCGACGATGAATAAAGGTAATTCCCAAATTTTTGACTTACACTATGTTTCAAACCACTCTTTATTAAGCATGTGACAAATCTAGTTCACCCATGTTAAACATTCATACCCCGCCTATCAACAGCCGACTACTGGTAGTTAAGTGATGTTCACGTGAACATCGATGAGTCATTACAGTTTTAGATAGTTATAGTATAGTGGTGGTACGAGGGAAAGGAAGAAAATCGTTCCTGATAAAGATACCAAATATGCTTTTCGCAGACACGTACATTCCTTTTTTTCGAAACGAGATGCATACAATACAAGAAATTGCGGCTGAAATCGAAAAGGACGCCAGTATTCCGAAAGTTTCTATGAGGGTTCCAGAAAGAACGATTCATGAGTTGAACTTTAGGTATTTAAAGCGGACGAGGAAGTCATGTCTGATTGAAAAAGAAGAAATTGTGATGTGGCGACGTAAGTACTTAGCGAAAATGCGGAAGTACAGATACGAAAATAGGAAGATATATTATCTCGAGGAAACGTGGGTGGATGAAGGATACACTATGCCAAAGGTATGGCAAGATATAAATATTACCAGTCGTCAAAGGGCCTGCAAGGATGGATTTTCTATAGGACTGAGAGCACCTACAGGTTAGTCTAGACTTTTTCTAGGTCACAACTATACAGTGTCTTCTTATATATAATGTAAATCATTATAATCGTACTTTAATGACCCCACTGATTCTAGCAGACAATCAGAATATCTTGCTACTTTCATTAAATAATTATATATCCATTATTATCCCATCTATTGCTAATCACCATAATCGGATCAAACGTTTCAATCGCCAGGTGTTAAAAACTTAATTTAAATAGTTTCTCGTGGTTAAATACACTTGGGATCTGTTACAGAGCTGCCCATGTGTAATATACTAAGTGACATATAAATCCGAACACCAAGTTTAAATGGTTTTATTTTAATAAAATTTTGTATAAGTACTTAATGAAGCATAATAAGTAAATGATAAAAATTTCAAAATGATTGCACTGCTTTAAAGCCCTTTGACCTTCCATAATGTCTGGATGCACCCTGATGTGCTACTCATTCTCCAACGCGCCTAGGCATGCTTCTGATCAGGTGGTCAATGTCCTCCTGTGGTATCTCATTCCAGGCAACCACCAACTCCTCTCGAAGTGCTTCTAGAGTCTGAGGAGGACGTTGCAAATTGAGCAATCTCCTACCCATCATATCCCACACGTGCTCAATTGGGGATAAGTCGGGAGATCTTGGTGGCCATGGTAACAATGTGACATCATTATGTTGAAAGAAGTCTATTGTGACTCTTGCAACATGTGGTCGGGCATTATCTTGTTGGAAAGTTGGATCTGCCAGGGTGTCAAGATAGGGTAAAAGATGGGGTTCTAGAACTTCGTGGATATAAAGCTGCGCATTCGTGTTACCTCTGATGAAGATTAAAGGTGACCTGGAACCATAAGCTATAGCACCCCAAACCATAACTCCAACAGTGTGATGAACATGTCTTTCAACAAAAAACTGTGGATTCCTCCTTTCACCACGTCACCTTCTAACCCTGGCACGACCATCGTGCATGCCTACACAAAATCGAGACTCGTCACTAAAGACAATACTGTTCCATTCCTGATCCCAGAGTGACCGTTGTCTGCACCACTCAAGGCGATTACGTCGGTGTTCTCGAGATAAAGGGAGGACCCAGTGTGGCCGGTATGAAAACAAGCCAAAACTTCTCATTCGTCGGTAAACACTTCGCATGCCAATAGGTCTTCCGTGTTCTGCAAACCATTCATTTGCAATGGACCTGGTAGTGGAGAAACGGTCCCTTAAGGCCAATAATCTTAGGCGGCGATCTTCACGGTCTGTTGTTCTACACTTCTTTGCACTCTAACTGCAATTGCCCGAAAAGAAAGTCCAGCTTCCCGAAGTCCCACTATATGGCCCCTATCAAACTCACTAAGTTGACGAAATCGTACAGGTCTCCGTACTCTAGGCATCGTAACCGATCGTAAAGGATGTCAAGAACCAAAATCCGCCAACGTTGATTCTTTACTGCGGCTGAAATATTCATTTTTAGAGCGTTAGTGAATTAAAAAAAAGCAGTATAAAAACCGGAATATCCAACTGATAAGGCTGAAAATTTTTTCACTTGTTATTTACAGTAAGATAAATACATTCACCAACTTTTATTAAAATAAAACCATTTAAACTGGGTGTTCGGATTTATATGTCACTTAGTATAATTTATTACCTTTTTCAGTACTTTATGAAACACTGAAGGCCATTACTCATAAAAAAACCAAAAAAAGGATAAACGTGAAGGATACGTGACTTAAATATTAGAATGGATAAAAAGTGTTTTTTATTAGGTTCTTATCAGAAAAAAGGAAATACAAGAAAGTCATTAGAAGACTAATATCCTTCATTTACTGTTTTCCTAGACGCTTGAATTCATTGAATCTTTATTTCAGATAAAGGGCGGGGGCTTATTGTAACACATACTGGCAGCGATGAAGGGTTTCTGGACAAAGGATAACTGACATATGAGTTCAAAACGACTGGAGATTATCACGACGATATGGATGCAAATAGATTTGAAGCATGCTTCAAAAGCATTTTGCCGGATATCCCTTCTGGGTCAGTCATAGTAATGGATCCATATCACAGCCGCCGACTAGAATAGTTGGCTACTAGTTCATGGCGGAAAAGTGACATAATTGGCCCAAGACAAAAAACATTACATACCAGGAACAAATGCTTAGACTTGAACTCCTTAATATCGCTAGGCTAAACAAACCCACGTCAATATTGTACGCTATAGATGAAATGGCTCGCCAGCATGGCATTATTGTTCACCCTATTATTGTGAATTGAATCCAATTGAGTTGATATGGGCGCAAGTCAAAGGCGAAATAGCAAGGAACAATACAATCTTCAAGTTAGCGGATGTCAAGTTATTGTTACAAAATGCCATCAACAATGTATCTAGGGAGAACTGGCAAAAATTTATACAACACGCCATCAAAGAGGAGCAGAGAATGTGGGATCTGGATACTCACATAGACATTATTGTTGAACCAGTTAAATAGCGACGACTCTGACTCGTCTAGTGATGACTCCGATATTGAATAATCAAAGTTTTTAGATTCTAATATAATTTTGTTTTTGTGTTTTTAACAATTCATAATAATTTTATTATGTTTGCTTGAAGTCTTAATAAGTTTAGGTGTTTCATTATATATTTATTATATATACATTATTTATATTGCATTATACAGGGTGACTTTGAAGTTGAGTCATTAATTTTCAGATAATGATTGTAGAAGGAAGATAAACCAAAATATGTGTGTAAAGATAAAAAAAAAATTAAAAAAAATGTTTACCTTGTTTTATAAAGTATCCTCCCGACAAGTATTTCAGTGCGGACCTGTATTTGATCGTGAGGTCCCCTGTGAGGTCTTAAGTCACCCGATTCACGAGCCCGTTGTACTACATTAACAAAGGCACGAGGGGTTGGTTCCACTCGATTGAGAAACCGATCCGCATAAACATGTGCCATTTTTTATTTCGTTTGAGCCACGCAACAGATACCACTATTCACTGACACTGACTGTATACAAATGAATGAAATATTTTCTTTCGCTTTTTTGTTTCCGATGCGATGAACCGATACGGCGGATTATTTCCGTTGTCGCCAAACACGACCACATGATATTATTATTGAGACAGGGCGGTACTCAAACTTCCAAACTTCCAAACTTTGTTACTTTAATTTTACCAGAAAAATGGTAAAGGAAAAAAACATTTCTTTTGATCAGATCTACTCACTGTTAAAATAAATGACTCAACTTCGAAGTCACCCTGTATATATATGTACAATATATATATATATATATATATATGTACAATATATATATATATATATATATATGTACAATATATATATATATATATATATATGTACAATATATATATATATATACAATAATGGCAGTTATTTGGGATGATAACTTTTCTGTTTCATCAATTACATTGTTAAATATCTGCTAAATATATTATATTATATTAACACCTTTTATAAAAATTAGTTCGCACGTACATGAAACAATCCCTCTCCACCCCTCTGCTCAGGGCGGCTACCCTTGGTAACAGCGATGAGTCACTGACAAGAATTTCGTACTTTTGGTATAGTATCAATTATTTGGAATTATTCACCGGAAGTACAATTACTAAGTAGTTTTCCATCAAAATGTATTTCCAAAGAAATAATTCAAATACCTCGTACTTGTATAACTATTTCAAATACTAGAAATATATGTCAAATACTATCTTAGCATCTAAAGTACCTAGAGAGGTAATTGAAAATCTTGAAATATCTAAATTGTAAGAGACAGATTGAATTGATTTAATCTTTGTTGATTTTCTGTAAAAGATATTAGACATTTGATTCTTTAGCAGCGTTTCACCGCTTGATTTCAATATAACTAACTGTTCAAGTTATTATAGCAGAGTTTTTTCGCAACTCTCTCCCAAGAAGTCGAGTTTTTTGTTTGTTTTTAAAACAGGTCATCTCGCATAGTTTTCGAGAAAAACAAAATTCGCAGCTGGTTTCTAAAAAATCTACTTATTACACCAAGTGTTAAAATCTAGTAGGCATCTAGTTTTCCGAAAATGTGGAATGTTATATCAGTGTCATGCAGTTTCAGAAACACATTTTCAATATGCATTTAAAATAAACGTTCGGATGGGGATTACTGGTAGGGTCAAGTGGTGCAAAACCGAGACGATTTTTAAATCTGTATATTGAAAGCCATGTAGTACCTCACGTTAAAAAAAGTTCATAATATTCATAATGAAGGGCGTTTTTGTTAAAAAACCGTGTCTCGTTTTTAACCACTATTTAGGCTAAAAATGAGACAGTGAGAGGTTAAAAACAAGACACTGTATTTTCTGGCCTTTTAGTCATTTTACATCAGTGTGGCAAAATATGAGACCCTGGGGAATAAAAACGAGACACACTGCAAGGGTTTTAAAGTGTTTAGTAAGTCAAATAACATAGTTAGGTTTTAAATTGTGACAACGTTCTTAAAGAAAACTCACATAATTAAATACAAAACTATGTTTATTAAACTAAAAAGAAAACAAATCCAAAAACAAGTTAAATAAACCATGACTAATTCAAAAAAGGGGTAAAACAAGATTTTCAATAGGATCTTAAGAGCTAAAGTAGAAAACTTATTATTCTAACGTATTTTCTACTACATATTATTGAACGACATATTTTTCAAAGTCGATAGGAAACCAATATTGCTGAGAGATACGACAGGTCTTACTTTCTATTTCTGGCTGGGGAAGTTTCATTTCTATGTCACTTTTGTCGATGAAGTACTTTTCCTCAATGACCGGAAAAATAAATATAAATCCTTTGCACCTCAGATATTTTACTTCTACATCGCTCTCAAAAACTTTAAGGATTTGTGCCCCGTAGTAAACTTGCGTCTTTTTAGTATTAAATTTAGTTAGGATAAAATCATTTTCCCCAAGTTCATATGCTTCCGAATTTCATGGTTTGTTTCTCTATTTTCTGATTGGTTGTCATCACATTCATCTTCAATAATATCTTCTAGAGTCAAACCCTCTACATCGCTTTCATCTTGGTAAACTGGCTGTTCGTTAATGCTGCTTTCACTGTCACTCTCAACTACTGTTTTACTCGCCTTTTGCTTCTTTTTTGATTTTGTGGATTTCACACCTTTATGACTTTTCTTATTTTGTTCTTTCTCCTGTATTTCCTTTAAATATTTTTCTGTTGTTAGGACTTTTTCCATAGAGTCTATTTTTCTTCTTCTTGCTGTTATGTTTGGGGTTCTTCGAATTTTCTCCAGAAGTAACGATGCAAAGGAGCTAGATGGCTTGGAAGAAGCACTGTTAGATTGATCTGGAACAGATTCAATAAACTGTTCGGTCTGCGGTAGTGGAGTTTCTTCATCGCAATCTTCGAAAATATCAAGCGGATTTTCAAACACCCCATGTTCTTTATATCTAAGTAGCTTTGCAGGATCTAAGCGATCTTTTGGATATCTATTCTTATCGCATGGAAATATCCCAACCTTTTCAAATGAAGATTTAATAATTTCTGCAGATAAAGCTTCATTCCAGATGCTGCAAATCAATTCACTAAATTCACTTCTAGAGGGTTTTCTCTGATTAAGTCTTTGCCAGTTGATCAAAATAAATTTTGCCCTTGGAAAATTATTAGAGGAGGTAACAAAGTACCACTTACTGAAATTCAGGCCATTCGGTGGTATTTTCTGTTCCTGACCCCTCTATGTTCCGGTGAACTTTCTGACCAATACCAGCAACGCCTTTTATTCTGGTTGGGTCGGAAGAAAAACTGGTCTCGTCTAAATTCCATATGTGTCTAGGCTTGTCTTGCAATTTCAAATCAGATATGCAAATATTCAGGCGATCGTAAAAGCCGAAGATGATGAATGGATCATTTGTAGCTGTCCTTCTGCATCTTTCCAGTTGCTCAAGCTTTTTTTGACTTAGTCTATTGCGCTTACAAACATTTTTAAACCAATCTTTCGCGGGCTTTCCTTCCTTAAACTGGGTAGTAAGGTGGTTTTCTTGTACAAAGGTTTGAACTATTGCTTGTATCTCTGGTTTAGTGAGAGCAAACCCCCATTTTGCCATATTTTTTTATCTTATTACTTAAGTCTACTTCCATTTCTTTGGTTAGAGAAGTTTTTCTTCCCTGTTTACCAAGTGAACGAGTACGTCTAATCGAAAGAGCAGATTTGTCAATTTTAAACTGTTTAGCTGCATTTCTAAGAGATAAAGTGCCATTATCTATTAGCTTTAGGGCTGTTTCTATGTCCTTTTTGTCGTAGGGGCACTTTTTGGGAACGTAAACCTTCGGCATTATTATCAAAGGTATAAAAGCTGTCTTGTTTTTTACCTGGCAGGTGTCTTGTTTTTAAACTTTGTGGTGTCTCCTTTTTGCATCTGTTATTCACGACGTGCCTGCTTGCCAACAAATAAAAATAGACTACATTCGATATGGAATATCATAGCCGCATCTGTTATTTTGAAAACGCGATACTTGCCGAGTCTCTACGATCACGTACCGCGGCGCAACAGGAAAAGTTTGTAAATACAATTTAAAAGTTTTTTTCTCGATGTTTGTGATTACATTTATTCATTATTCATTACATATTTCAATTGTATATATGTGGAAGTAATTTGTAACGTATTTTTTACAATGTTATTGTCTCATTTTTGCACCACTTGACCCTAACTCTTTAGTTGGCCTACGAGGGTTGTCTCCAGAATAAGGTTGTAACACTGTAACTTCGCCGCACGTGATGCTAGGCGAAATCTGGCAACATCGTCGGGTTTTTGCCGGATTCTCCGCTGTTCGATTCTCGTCCGCCGGCGCGCATGACGTCACGCGGAGCGTGATTATCATTTATGGTTAACCTGCATATTCTCACCTACAGGCCAAACGGATAGACGGATTTTCACATAAGAACTGTCGTTGGATTCGTCTTAGCAGTGCGAGTGACACTAGATACATTAAAATTTTATACAAAACAAAATGGCGGATCTTAATAAGAGATTTCAACCTTGTAATTCATATTTCATAGGCTACAGCTCAAACGAATTGATAGATTTTTACATATGAGGTGTCGGTCTTAGCGGTGCGAGTGACACAATCTATATTAAAATTTCATACAAAACAAAATAGCGGATTTAAATAACGGATTTCAACCTTGTAATTCCTATCTCACGGGCTATAGCTTCCACGGCTTTCTAGCTCCACAATAGAGCATGTATCGTCACTTTACTGTAAAAACAAGATTTTTCTACATTACCTACATATATTTTAGTATGTTCTGGAGAGCAGGATTAACATGCTCATGACGATAATACTGCACTACATTTATTCATCCTTATTTCACAGGACATCCTAAGTACTAACTACATGCAAGTATGAAAATGTACGCAACTGGAAAAGTAGAAAAATGGAGTTAAATTTTTCAGCCCATCATACTCAAGCTCATCCATTTCTTCTACTAAAACTTCCTCGTTATAGTCAGCCGATACTTCAGGTGCATTCAGTTTATTCGTTAATGATGCGGTTAGCGGAATGTCCGGAGTATCCTCTTCCTCTACGCTGCAATACTCTGAGATGCGCACTTTTCCGCTTTGCCCCATCAACAGATGTAGACGGTCCAGGTGATGATAGAGACTTGGGTAAATTTTCCATAGGAGTGGCATCATCTTTTAGAGCACGGTAACTTTTAGGGGTGTAACCCAAAAAGGTATGTTTTACATTGACCTTATAGGCATACACAAAAATACTTCGAGCAAACCCTAACGCTTTTTACATTGACTTTGTCTTTTCTTTTTGTAAGATGTAGCTATTTTATGCTAAGGTTTGGGTCTTGAGGAAATCTGTAGAACTTCATGTCTTTGCAAGGATTCCGTTTAGACTGGTTGCCGGAATTACATCCCACAACAGCACACCCACCGCATTTATAACAATTTATCAACCACACAGGCTATATAAAGTATGTATAACTAATAGAACAGGTCACAAAACCACCCAAAAACACCAACAAATCGCACTATATAGTATTAACCACGATACACGTGAACTGCAGTAACGTTACGACAATCCTGCCGCTGGTAACCACGAGCCGACAACTCTCCGGGTGACGTCACTAAGCTCCGTCCACATGCGCCATATCCTATCTTCAGTGTATGTGTATCGTGCCTACCACCGATCCCAGCAACAAGCGGCTATAAGCGATGCCCAGTCAGGTTAGCCAGGTTTTCAGTCACGTTGGTCGCCGAGCTTTGATGAGAAAATCGACAGAAATCGCCAATCCTTAAGGTGAAAATTAACCAGGAATCTCACCATAAAACTCCAGGTTAGAGATTAGAATGCATTTGTCGTCCAAGGAGGTGTAGTAGTGACTGGCCTAAGCGCCTAAGTAGCCTGCCTGTTCACGATAACTGAAGAGCAAAGTTGAGGGGCGTTAGGCATAACTATACTCGAAGAATCCATTGAAAAGTGGGGCGTGAGGATGGGGGTTTGTTAGACACGTGTAATATTAACGAAACTATAAGTTTGTTCACAGAGGGACATTTTGGGGTGGCGAGACTTCTTTCGAATGTCCTTGTGATATTGTGACCAGAGATTATTTGGTGAGAGGGGGTGACCTCTCTCTCTTCTCCCGGTTATCGTATAAAAATTGTAATAATCGTACACCAAGCAACACTGTGTCAAAAGTGTTGATGTCGTTGACACGCTCGGAATATGACACCTTGACGTGACATTCGGCCACAAGCGTCATTGTGCTTAGAGAACAGAACTTCCGATGGTTCTTGTTTCATGTTTCATTAATCTGCACTGAAAACCAAGTATCTATAGACACATATCTTAGAAAGGGATAGAAGCCGGCGGAAGCAGTCGTATCAAGGCAGAGTCACATTCAGGTTCAGACGTGTTACGTATGTCGTGTGCATCATTGCAATTTGATATTTCTTTGGACGTTTTCGTTTGTTATCTTATTAAGTTGTTGAGTTTGTCGTTGTTATTGTTATACCTTGTTATTGATTGTTATTGTTATCAACTGCTTGCGCAAAATGCCCAGTAGTACAGATACTGCCGATGAAGTTGTAAACTCCTGTAGTCCACCTAGGAAACGCTCTAAAAAAAGACACCTGAGTGCAGAAATGAAAGAGGTCATTTTGAATATATATAAGATCGAGCGCGAGGAGAACGAGGCATCAACCATCAAAGAAATTGTTGTGAAGGTTTCTCACAAAGTTGGGGTGTGTCGCGCATCAGTGTTTAATGTGTTAAGACAATACAAAAAAAATCACACCTTTTCTGAGCCAATGACCAGTAAACATCGCAAAAGTATTGTTAAATCATTGGATGAAGCTGATAAGCATGCGATTAGGAGGAAAGCGCATGAATTCTTCTTTAGGAATGAAATACCTACTATAGATATAGTACTGCAGGAGGTAAATGGAGATACAACGTTGCCAAATTTCAAACGATCAAGTTTCCATGCGTTACTGAAGCATTTAAATTTCAAATGGAAAAAACGGGGTCGTAATAGTTTACTACTGGATAGAGAAGAAATTGTGCTATGGAGGAGGGATTATTTAACAAAAATTGGGAAATATAGAAATCAAAACAGGAAGATTTATTACCTTGATGAAACGCGGGTAAACGCAGGACACACTACAAGTAAAGTATGGGTTGATGATTCTGTAACTTCATCCAGGAGAGCCTTTCTAGATGGACTGTCCACCGGATTAAAAAATCCAGCAGGTAAATACGAGTAATAGACAACAATCGGATGTTTTTCAAACCTTGGGAACAAGGTTCTAAACATTAATTCCAGGGGGCAGATAAAACATATTACAAGTAACAAAACTTTTATAACTTTCGATAAAATGCGTGGATGTTTTATTGTCATTTTCATTTGTTAGAACTTTTTTAAGCCATGTTTTTATGTGTTTTCGATATTTCAATAATTTTTTAATATAATCTTAAAATATGTCGAATATTATAAACTTAAAAAAAGTTACTAAGTTTTATATTGTGTACCGTTGCTAATATTTCTAATCATTTTAATTCATACTTTAAGCTTTATAAAGTTATAATTTGTTAATATTAATATTTGCGCGTATTTCAGGTTCCTGATCATTCATTTTTTAAAGGTTTATAACTTTAAATTAAATTGTGAAGCGCTGAGTAATCATACGACGTTCAATATTCTTTCTTTCAATATGACTAAATAATCCCAATTATAGCAATCTGATACTCATGTCTCAATGTTTTTTCGCTGAATGTGATGAAAACATTTGAAAAAGATTCGCTTATTGAAATAAATCTACACCAGTTAGTACTTCGATTTCCAGGTAAAGGGAAAAGGCTCATTATCTGCCATATTGGCAGTGAGGATGGATTTGTTGTTGACGGTCTGTGGTGCTTTGAGTCTAAGAAAACTGGAGATTACCACGAGGAAATGAATGGCGAATCGTTTGAACAGTGGTTTTCAAAAATTTTACCGAACTTAGAGGAAAACGCAGTAATTGTGTTGGATAATGCGCCTTATCATTCTCGAAGAATGGAGAAGGTCCCAACAACGGCTTCAAGGAAAGTTGATGTTCAAAATTGGCTCCGCTCGAAAAATATCAACTTTGAAAAAGCAATGCTGAAAGTACAATTATTAAGAATTTTCAAGGATCACAAGGCGGAATATCAAAAATACGCCATTGACGAAATGGCAGCAAGTCAAAATAAAACTGTGCTCCGTTTACCTTCATACGATTGCGAGCTCAATCCCATTGAGCTCATATGGGCAGAGGTTAAAAATTATATAGCTAAGCACAATACAACTTTTAAATTTTGTGACCTCAAAGGACTTTTCAAAGAAGCACTAGAATTAATAACAGCGCAAAAATGGGAAAACTGTATTAAGCACGTGAAAGACAAAGTTGAAAAGAGAATGTGGGAACTGGACAATATTTTAGAGGAACAAGTCGAGCCATTCATTATTGACGTTGGTGCTTCAGGCAGTAGCGATGATGAAAGCTCATCAAGCTCATCTTTCCAATAATCATCAAATTCGGTAAGTTATAAGTAATTACAAAGCTACTGTATTTTTTAATTAATTATTGACATTTTTGAACCCATTTTGGCAAAACCTATTCAAGAATCTACTTTCTGACAATGTTCAGCCATGCACATTTTTTACGTTTTGAACGTTTTAATTTGGTTACATATTTACCTAGAAATCAAAAATATACTAATCAATATTCTAAAAGCAATTTTAAGAGATATACGATTATTTTTAATTTAGGCTAATTTAAACGCCATTTTGAGATTATATTCGACTGTATTTCACCAAACATCAGGCGGCATCCGAAGCTGGAAATCGAAGCGAAAATTTTGAAACCTTTATGTATATTTACATCATTATATATTTCTTACCCCACCCCCACATGATCCTATATCCATCACCAATCGTATACACATAGAATTGTGCTAATCTACTACAGTTACGCAAAGCAGCATCTAATATCTAAAATATGTACTGCGTGACTCTTAATACGTCCCTGCCGAATGTTACAGCGTTCGATGATCACGTGGTCTTGTTTATGTCCGGTCTATCTCTTATCTGAATATATTGTAGATTTTATTTAAACATTTATTAGTTTCATTAATTAAACAGTGCCTTTATATCTTATAATATAAGTCTTCAATATCAGAAGCGCAATGTTTGCATTTAAAAAACACTAGATCACCTCTTACACATTTGGAGTGAGCCCATAATTTACAAGTTATGCACTGAATCCATTGTTCGCCTGGAACACTATCGACGTAGGATTCAGTGCACTCTAAACAAATCGTACTCTCGTCATCTGAATCTACAGCATTACCGTCATTTTCGTCGACGGTGTCATCAGCAATCTCATCAACTTTATCCGTTCCTTTTCCTTTACCCTTTCCTTTTCCTTTGCCCTCCCCTATTCCTTTTTCTATTCTGTCCTTTGTATCTGTTTTTTTATTCTTATATGTTTCTCTTTTGTTTTTCATATCTAAAAGATTTAGTTTTTCCGGGGTGTCGGTATGTATAGTCCTTTTACGTTTCCGAATATTTCTTCTAGTTTCTAAAAGTGGCGCCGCTTTTGGAAAATGTCTTAGCTCTTCAAATGTTGCTGATGAAGTCGATGAAGGTCTAGATTGTGTAAAGATGGGGGCACATACATTTGCTTCTGTAGAAATGAGCGTTTTCTGGTGTTTTGAGGTTTTCTCTCAGTTCCGGTTCAAATACAGAATCGAATATTTCCTCAAAAAGAGAAGGTGACTCACATTGAGTCCTCAAAGATCTTGTAGGAGAGGGTGCTGTGGTAGTAATCTGGTCTGTATTTACAAATAAACATTGCGGTGCCAGAGAGTGTGTTTCATTTATTGTATGGTGATCAGGAATTGGAACCTCTTCGACGATAGACAACCTGTTAGATGCATCGGAAGTCGATGAAACAGACACTGCTCACATCACTTGCTGAAGGATTATCACCATCAGGGGAAGTGAACATCGGCCTATCTGTCACACAAGAACCACTAAACTTGGAACGAGGAAAAATGTTTTCATTCAATGGTGAAATCCCGGATACTCCGAATCCTGATTGAATATTTTCAATTGTAGCAGCCAATGGTAGTGACGTTTTAACCAGCTCCGGTATTTCATAAATTGTGGTAGTCTTTCCCGGGTTACTAGCCAGCCAGTTGTCACATGCTCGGTTGAAATACTTTTCTAAATGGTGAAATTACTGAAGCTTCTGGGCGACTATAGAGAAAAATAGCATAAAGACAAAAGTTTCCAATGGTGAATTCGTTTTTTCAAATAAAACATTGTGTCTGAAAAAAATGTGGAAACCATATTTTTGAAACAACCCTCGTATACCTATAGGTTGCCTGATAAACGGAGATAGCTATCTTCATTTTCTACAATACGTTTTACCTGGAGCTGCCTCTGAATGCAAAGATACATGTTTTTATGCATGGTGCTCCACCTCACTTTGCGTTTGCTGTAAGAAATTACTTGAACGAGAAATTTGATGGTAGATGGATTGTTAGAAGTCAAGAGGCTCCTATTCGATGGCGACCTTGTTCCCGGATCTTTATCCTTGCGATTTTTTTTTATATGAGAAGCATTAAAAACAAAGACATGCGAGGTTCAGATAGACATCGCCAATCAACTATAGGATCGGATTAAAAATGCGGTGAATACATTTAAGAATAATGACATCTAAGAGAAAAGAGAGTAACTATATTTTTTTGCACCGTATTGTCATGTACAGGAACGAAAATTGTGGCCAAGCAATTTGCATAGAGGTAAATTATGGCCAATCGACTTATTTTGAGTCTAGAAAATACATGATACCCTGTATTGTCATTATAACCGATGGTTGTTAACCCTTATATTTAGCAGACCTTACGAGAATCCGGATTATCTGGTGAGAACCAAGGAGGTTCAAGGTTTCTCAAGATTTTGAGAGGTCTGAGTGGAGGAGATATTTTATTCCAGTTGTTAGCATTTCACTAAACAGTCCTTGAGTCTGTCCATACACATATT
Source organism: Acanthoscelides obtectus (assembly GCA_963669975.1). Taxonomy (NCBI): domain Eukaryota; kingdom Metazoa; phylum Arthropoda; class Insecta; order Coleoptera; family Chrysomelidae; genus Acanthoscelides; species Acanthoscelides obtectus. The sequence continues at coordinate 27,656,055 of CAVLJG010000002.1, read as the reverse complement.
TTAACGCCCCCTCTCGAGTGGCATAACACGCTATTGTTCTTTACACCAATTTAAGCCAGATAAGTAATTTGATAATGACCGTAAAGTGTTATTAAAACACTGTAGATGATAAGATAAGGGTAACATAATTTCCAAAGTCTCTATTATCTGGCATATCGGGTAGGAACATGGTATTAATTACAGAAAAGCGTGGTTTCAAGGCATTACAAATTTGCTTGCATAGATCGAGCATGTGTTTCGCAATATTCTAATTTTGCATTGTTATCTCGAAATTGAATTATAATGGGCCGTTCATGAAAACCGTAGGTCGGGATATATTTCAGCAAGGGTGCGCTAAAGTGCGAAAATGGTATCTAGTAGATTGACTCGGTATTTTCATGCTATTGTAAAAGGTGTTTCAATAAGGACGTAAAATTTTAAAAGGTCTCAAATGGCAAGAGAGTGGCGGCTAATTCTGGTCACTAAACCGGGAGATGACTCGACCAGGAGCAAACTCGTGCAAAACTTCCAATGGTTCATAAGCAGTATGGCACGTGGCACCATACCGCTGAAACCATATGTCATTCAGAGCCTTTATTTCTAAGTGTGGCACAAAAACTGAGTAATCATTGCACGATAACGTTCGACATTCACTGTTAGGGGATTACCCGCCTCGTCCTCAAAAAAAAAACGGCCCAATAATTCCTTCAGAACATAGTGCACTACAAACAGTGACACGTTTTGGAAGCATAGCTTTCTCATGAATTACTCTTGGATTCTCATGCGGCAGTTTTGTCTATTGACGATGTCATCGAGATGAAAATGGGCCTCATCGCTAAAAATGATTTTGTCTACAAAATCACCATTCACATATTGTTGGCCAAGGATCCAATTGCTAGACTCTCTTCGCTGTGCATGGTCTGTTGGCATAAGCTGTTGAGTCAATTGGACTTTGTAGGCATGCAGGTGTAAATCTTTCGTTAGAATGCTCTGGAGAGTGTCTGTTTTAATGTCCAATTCTTGAGCGCGAGGACGAATCGACGTCCTTGGACTGTCGGCCAAATTTTCGAGAACTGCTCCGACATTTTCTTCTGAACGACTGCTGCGAGCTCGTCTCGTATGTTTCACATCATTAGCAGAACCAGTACTTTAAAATTTTTGGATTATTCTTTTCACAGTGGATGGGGTAGGAACATTATTCCGACCGAATATTAGCTGAAACTTTCACCACTTTGATAATAATTTTTCAGAATTACGATACGCTGTTCTATTGTGTAATAATTCATTTTCATAAACTCCCGCCTGTCTAATATCGATCCGTCATGTCACAATCATTATGACATTATGACTGCCAAAATTATGTTAAATTCAAATATTGCGTTCTTATTGATACACCCTTCAGAATTCAGGGCGCCTTTGAAATACCTAAAATACTGTGACTGTTGGAGGAGTTGTCTCCCTAGTTTATTATCTCTGCGGTGCCATGTTGTCTGGTCACAGAACAGATGTAGTAAAACGAACCAGGGATGAATGTTTTGTCAGCCGTGCTAGGGATTAAGATTAACAAATTCCCTCGCGAAAGGAGGCTTTTTTTGTTCAGAACCTTTCCCCTTTTACGCGGAAACACTCAGATGGATTAAGCAATACTTTTGACGGGTATAATTAGGGGAGTTTTGAAATAGGATTATTTCTGAATTTATGGGAGTTTTTCGGCTCCAAACAAATTTTAAACTGAGTTTATCAATAAGCTTCCTAATCAAGGTGTCAACGCGACTAATTTCAGTTGAAACATTCAACACGTCTGATACAGACTTTACAATTGCAAGTTACAACATAACTGAAATTAGATATAAAGCCACAAGTAATCTGTGACAATTGAAAATCAATATTTGTAATCTTTAGAATACGATATCTGTTACAAATATGAGCTAGTTCATAGCGGCAAACTTCAAATACTAGCGCGTGATGTTTATATTCGCGTTCTTTTATTGGCCAGTGGACCGACTCAGAGACAGATCGTACCTGGACGGTGAACAACAAATAAAATTTGCAGAGGGATTTTTTCCGAGGTGTTTACCCACCAAATAGTAGTAGTCATCGTACCTTTCACCAGAAAGAGAAAACTGGATGGGATTAGACCTCCAACAATCCAAGGTGAAAATGTACCGCTTGTAAATGAGGCCAAATATCTAGGAATAATCTTAGATAAAACACTAAACTGGAATTCGCATCTGGAAGCAGTCCTTAAGAAGTGTTTGTGGAAAGAACTGGGGAATGAAGCCTAAACAAATGTTTTGGCTTTATACCATAGTCATTAGACCTATGATAACCTATGGATCTGTAGCTTGGTGGGGCAAGGCAGCACAAAGAACTGTCCAAGCCAAAGTAAGCTCAATACAGAAAGAAGTATGTTGATCACTGGTGCCTATCGTACTACACCAACTGCAGCTATGGAGGTCCTTCTTAATTTATCCCCCTGGAAGACGAGGCAAGGACATCTTATAGACTACAACATGTGGTAAATGGTATAATGGACAATATCACGATGCTGGTGAACTTACAAAACCACCCCAGTCTGGGAACGCCTTCTGATATAGTGCCAAAGATAACAAAATATGCTAAACCCTACTCAGTGACAATTTCACACAGGAATGAGTGGGAACAGCAAGTGAACCTAATAAGGAAAGATATCTATGCATACAGAGATAGGTGTTGGAGTTGGTAACTTCGTGCCGAAGCTAAAGATTAAAAAATCCGCTAGCCTAGGAAACTGTGTATCGACCTTCCAGGCAGAGCTATATATATATATAAACGACAACTGAGACACAGAACTATACTAAGTGACATATAAATCCAAACACCCAGTTTAAATGGTTTTATTTTAATAAAATTTTGTATAAGTACTTAATGAAGCATAATAAGTAAATGATAAAAATTTCAAAATGATTGCACTGCTTTAAAGCCCTTTGACCTTTAATAATGTGTGGATGCACCCTGATGTGCTACGCATTCTCCAACGCGCCTAGGCATGCTTCTGATCAGGTGGTCAATGTCCTCCTGTGGTATCTCATTCCAGGCAACCACCAACTCCTCTCGAAGTGCGTCTAGAGTCTGAGGAGGACGTTGCAAATTGAGCAATCTCCTACCCATCATATCCCACACGTGCTCAATTGGGGATAAGTCGGGAGATTTTGGTGGCCATGGTAACAATGTGACATCATTATGTTGAAAGAAGTCTATTGTGACTCTTGCAACATGTGGTCGGGCATTATCTTGTTGGAAAGTTGGATCTGCCAGGGTGTCAAGATAGGGTAAAAGATGGGGTTCTAGAACTTCGTGGATATAACGCTGCGCGTTCATGTTACCTCTGATGAAGATTAAAGGTGACCTGGAACCATAAGCTATAGCACCCCAAACCATAACTCCAACAGTGTGATGAACATATCTTTCAACAAAAAACTGTGGATTCCTCCTTTCACCACGTGACCTTCTAACCCTGACACCATCATCGTGCATGCCTAAACAAAATCGAGACTCGTCACTAAAGACAATACTGTTCCATTCCTGATCCCAGAGTGACCGTTGTCTGCACCACTCAAGGCGATTACGTCGGTGTTCTCGAGTTAAAGGGAGGACCCAGTGTGGCCGGTATGAAAACAAGCCAACACTTCTCATTCGTCGGTAAACACTTCGCATGCCAGTAGGTCTTCCGTGTTCTGCAAACCATTCATTTGCAATGGACCTGGTAGTGGAGAAACGGTCCGTTAAGGCCAATAATCTTAGGCGGCGATCTTCACGGTCTGTTGTTCTACGGCGGTGTCCAGTGTCCCTTGCTCTTTGCGTACGGCCTTCTCGAAGCCATGCCTGACAACACCTAACCACAGTGTCTACACTTCTTTGCACTCTAACTGCAATTGCCCGAAAAGAAAGTCCAGCTTCCCGAAGTCCCACTATACGGCCCCTATCAAACTCACTAAGTTGACAAAATCGTACAGGTCTCCGTACTCTAGGCATCGTAACCGATCGTAAAGGGTGTCAAGAACCAAAATCCGCCAACGTTGACTCTTTACTGCGGCTGAAATATTCATTTTTAGAGCGTTAGTGAATTAAAAAAAAAGCAGTATAAAAACCGGAATGTCCAACTGATAAGGCTGAAAATTTTTTCACTTGTTATTTACAGTAAGATAAATACATTCACCAACTTTTATTAAAATAAAACCATTTAAACTGGGTGTTCGGATTTATATGTCACTTAGCATATAATTACTTTTTCAGATAGTGAAAACGCACTTAAAGCACTTTACTCCACCTACCCGACATCGAAATTAGTGTGGAATTGCAAAGAAGCTCTCGGTGACATAGGGAAGGAAAATGAAGTCCGTCTCATATAGATCCCAGGACACACAGGTCTAGAGGGAAACGAGACAGCTGACACTCTGGCAAAGAGTGGGGCTAGCACAGCCTTCATAGGACTTGAGTCAGCGATTGGGATACAATACGGCTAAACAAATAATCTCTGCGGAGATGGATAGAATGATAATGGGAGGGATTAGCAGGGTTAACCCATGCTTAGGCAACTATACCATTCTTGACAAAGAAGGTAACAGACTATTTGCTACGGCTGAAGAGGAATAGTCTACTACTTGGAGGTAGTACTCCAAGCAGAAGACCTGAAGGATATTTCTCCAAACAAGTTAATCGACTTCCTCAGGAGGTCGGAGCTACTGGGGAAATATAGGCAAGTATGAGCCACAATAGACCAAAGAGTCGCAGTGGAAGATTGTTATTGATGCACTCACAAGAAACCTAACCTAACCTACCCACCAAATAGAGATTTGAGGAAACTCTGGATGTACCAGAGGTCACCATGAGTGAGCTGGAAGAAGCTACGATGCACTTGAAAACAGATAAGGTACCAGGACTAGAATGAGAATTTTCAAATCTCTCGAGAAGCTAGACACCCCTAGCTATCTATTGAACTTATACTGAGTGACAAAAACAAGGTAAACACCTACGTATATTTATTAAAATTCAAGAATATTTTACATATCGATTTATTTTGCCACGGCCAACAAGTGATAAAATGGTGAGGTTTTTCTGTTAAGTTTTTGTCGTGGCTGCGTGTAATGTTTGGCGATAAAGAAGCACTCGTACATTTACGGTGTCAGTTAAATGTTAAATTTCGTGACAAAAGTCTGAAAGTGATTGGACATATAAGACACACCACTGAAAAGGTAAATAAGGTCATTGCATCCCTGATATGGCTAATGCCATCTGACGGATCCCAGTAGTGAGAGGCGCAAGATTTTTGAAGTGGTGGCAAACTCGATTAAGCTGTACGGAGCTCCTTGAGGAAAAATAAATATAGACAGCTAATACTGCGAAGCCAGCGAAAAGTAGGGCTGCGCGTGGTATGCGCTTACAGAACAGTGTCCACCGATGCACTGTTGGTGGTAGCTGGTATCCCACCAATTGATTTGCTGGATGCGGAGAGATGCGCACTCTATAAAAAGGGCGTCGAAGCTACAAGCGACGAAAGAAAGGCGCTTCTGTCAGATGGCAGGAGAGATGTGATGCCACTGGCCATGGTGCTTGGACCAGAAGACTGATCCCAGATATTAAAACTTGGCTGGTAAAGGGAGCGGTGCGGATAGATGACTATACTGTACAGTTCTCACAGGACATGGTTGTGCTGATAGCTACCTGGAAATGGTAAGAAAGAGAGAGTACGCGAATTGAGTATATTTTAATGAAGAGGAAGATACTCCTAATCACGTATTAGACTGTTGTAGGTGGGTTGACTACCAGACACAGCTAGAACTGACGCTCGGCGAGAGGCTGACTGCTGGCAATTTTGATACGAATATACGCGGGGAAAATGGGTTGATACCCATCCAGTAGAGAGACGAATGATGCTGGGTAAGGTATGGGAGAACAAAAATATACCAAGGAGTCAATATTAGGCTTCTATTTTGCTCGGTTGTTCATGTATATAGGTATAAAAGTATGTATGTGCATGATAGGTAAAAGATGACTAGTACCTTCGAGAGAACCTAGCGCAACGATACCCACTATGAAGAAATGCTGCAAGCATTACCATGGTGGGATTTTTGGCGAACGACTGAGGGATTTTAGAGAGTATGCAATTTTTGGAGATTCTCACACTTCGGGCAGGAAGAGGCGGCAGGGCAATACTGTCCAGTTTTCCTGCTTGAGGGTGGCTATAAAAGCTTTCCCCTTTCAAAAAGAATATGACTGACTTGATGCTCTTTTATACTAACTGTTGTACTGCATATTATCATTTATGAACCGATGACGACATTGCGCGCGAAGTGCAGAGTCAACCTGCTTGAAGACATTTTTTAGGTTGTAGTCGAAACCACACCAGAGAGATGCATATAGAGAATATGAACAAAAACGTAGTTTTCGCTCGTTTTTGTCTATGAGAGAGGGATTTGCATTCACTGTACACTTTGTATTAGTATGTATTCGGTAAGCTTATGTCTATTTGGAGAGCAACACCATTGCCAAGTCCGTTCATCCGAGTTCCAGCGCTTGCAAAGTCTAATAAACTGCGTGTATTAGCTTTCAGAGTGACGGAATGATTCGCTAACAGTTCTATCTGTTTAATCTGGAGCCCTTTGTATTTGTTATATTGAGCTGCTGGACTGTCCAATCCACTTTAGTAGCCATTTATTTCGGTGGCCTTTTCCTGTCACCCCATTTGCAACGGAAAACAGGCGACTGCTCAAATAAGATGGCTTCCCTCGCAATAAGGGCTGCCGCAAATCCTGTATTAATACCCCTTACCTTCATAACTCGACAAAATTATCACTACTTCAAAGTACTTCCAAAGAACGTGATAGAACTTGTTTTTACAATTTTTTTGCCTTGATCTGTTTGTGTGTGGAAGAAATTTTGCAACTTAGTTTTGAACCAGTTAATTTTAACCAGCTGAGCAGAATGCTTGTTTCCACGTTTGGTTTGCGTGACGATGCGAAATTTATTAACGGGCGCCATTTTGAATTGTTAAGAGGTTTCCGTATCAAATTTTCTTTGGCCTAAATCTTAGGTTAGGAACAAGATATCGAGACGCGGTCTTCGCGAGCTTGTTTAGACAGCATTTAGCTACTTTTTTCATACAAAAGCATTATACCAATGCATTTCGTTTTTTTTTTCAGAAAATTAACCATTTCTGTCAAAATGTCGAATAAAGCCCTCTAGCGGCCACATATGAAACTAACAAAACTTCAAATATTATAACGTTTGTAGTCCAAGAATAGCTCTTTTCAACTAGCCCAAGTTTGTTAAAATCGGCGGTGCTGTTTCGAAGATACAGGGTGTTTCTCAACGAAACCTTTGAATACCCGCCCACCATTTTATTTTTAGAGATACAGCAAAAATTGTCATACAAAAAAGGTTCAGATTATCCTCGAACTTAAAGACTAGGTATTTTTTTGTTGGATTTATATAGCGGAATTCACAGAAACAACACTTGGCCATTTCTCTTGGCCGTTTTAGTGACAGTTTTTACCGCAAGCCTCTTCGATAGATTCCCAGATACACTACCTCATATTCTTAGTTGGCCACTCATTTCTATTTATTTTATAATAATAATAATAAATCCTTCTTTTTGATTGAGAGTCCTAAAACTATTTCAATCGTTGACTCCGCTGCGGGTCCACCCATTTCTTTCTGTATAAAACAGAAGACATCGCCAACAATACAATCTGTTTTTTTGCAACCACATAACCAAGAGTTACCATATACCAACTTAATTTAAAATATCAAAGTACGTTTCTCTATTCCTCTTTAAAATTATCTAAAGTAGGTGCTCCATTACACTGGACAACAAATTTTAGTTTTTTAATTGTATCTTGTTGGAAAAGTGCACTTCTTTGTTAATTTTGGGGCGCTGAATCCAAAAATGACAATGAAATAAAAAAATTAGTTGCGGTTTAGAAAAAAAACTTTTTATTTTTAAGGATATATTAAAAAAAGTAACAAGATTCATATACTTATAAGAATCACTATATGCGCTGTCTTTTTGCTGTTCTTTTATGGATCGTTTTTGGAGCATCTCTACCATGAGTCCAACAGTAGTCTGCAAGCATGGAAGGATTCCACTTTCCCTGGTACCTTTTTTCCATTGATGAAATATCCTGATGAAAACGTTCGCCGTGCTCATCACTTACGGCTCCGCAATTGTCAGGAAAACAGTCCAGGTATGAGTGTAGGAAATGTATTTTAAGAGACATATTACAGCCCATCTTTTGATACGATGACAGCATATTTTTGACAAGGGTTTTATAGTTGTCAGCTTTTCTATTTCCCAAGAAATTAGTGACCACCAGACGGAAATCATTACAAGCAGTTTTTTCAATACCTGTTAAAGTGTTTTCAAACTGTGTATCTTTCAAAATATTTCGAATCTGTGGCCCAACAAAAATACCTTCTTAAACCTTTGCCTCACTTAGTCTTGGAAATTTCTGACGCAGGTATTGGAAAGCTGACCCATCTCTATCTAATGTCTTGACAAAGTTTTTCATTAGGCCCAACTTGATATGCAGTGGTGGTAATGAAAATTTTTTAAAATTTACTAATGGCATATGCTGTACATTTTTTTGACCTGGCTCTAGGAATTGACGAACAGGCCAGTTTTGTCTGGTGTAACGAAGTGCCTTTGCCCGTCTGTCCCATTCACACAAAAAACAGCAAAACTTTGTGTAGCCTAGCTGCAGCCCAAGTAAAAGTGCAACAACTTTAAATCGCCACAAATATGCCATTGGTGCTCATCGTATTTTATGCATGTCAATAGGTACTTCATATTGTCATATGATTCTTTCGTGTGAACTGCATACCCTACAGGAAGAGATGGTAAAATATTTCCAATATGCAATAACACTGCCTTTAAACTCAATGTTGAACTGTCTATAAACAATCTCCATTCTTCTGGGTTATAGTTTATATTTAAAGCCGCCAGTAAGCCGTTAATGTTACTGCAGAAAACCAAGTTATTCTCTATATTGAAAAATGGTTCTAAGTCTTTGTGGCGTTTACGAAAAACACATACCGAAACATCGTCTTCTAACAAGTTCCACTGCTGCAGTCTTGATCCAAGTAACTCTGCCTTACATTTTGGATGTTCTAAATATCTTACAAGATCATTTAATTCTGACTGTGTTATTTTGTGCGGTTGGTGGCATGACGTGCTCGGTATAAAATCAGGATCTCTTGACGTTGATGGCATATCTTCTTCCTGACGAATCACTCGATCGCAATGATCTGATTCGTTTTCTGATTCGCAAGTGTAGGATTCTGGGGGTTTTGCAATAGGATTTTCATCACTGTGAGGCACAGGTCTCATCGCAGTTGGTATGTTTGGGTAGTTAATAACCGATTTTTTTTTCTTGGACATATCTGTGGCTTGTCCAACACAAGGTACCATGCAAAAGTAACAATCATTAATATGATTTGTAGGCTCTCTCCAAACCATTGGGACAGCAAAGCGCATAGACCGTTTTTGCCATTTAACCAGCTCCTCAGACTTGAAGCACATGTATTACAGCAGATGTGGGGTGCCCACTGTTTGTCTTGATCACCTAGTTTACAACCGAAATAAAGCTGATATGCCTTTGTTATTAGTGGAGTAATAGACCGTATCTGAGACGCAAAAGTCACATCACCACACACGTAACAAAACTGATCTGGATTGTTTACACACTTTCGAGACATCATGCATGAACGGTGTCAGCCAACTGAGGAAAAAATGGCTAATATAAAACAATATAATTTACACGTATGTATAACGTAACACAATTATGCCGATTACATCATCTTTCCTTGCCGAATATAAAAATGTAGCACGTGCATTCTTGTGAATTACAGTATATTAACACTGTCACAGCAGGAACACATATAATTACCGTATCTCTAAAACTTGAACTAATATTGAAAAAATAAGTTTCATTCCTGTTTTAGCACATTAAAAATAGTAATATTTTGTTAATTTTATTTAGGATATTTTTTGGCTGTTGATCAGTGATTATCAATGATATCCTTATTTTTCTTAAAAATTATACAAGGAGAATGAATTTTCAGGTAGTTGATCGATTACGCAGCGACACTCATCCATGTTTATTTGCACGCACACTACAGCCAGTAATCAAAGCGGCTACTACCGAGCGAGACGTGAGTAACCAAATCAAAAAATGGTAACAAGCCCACATAATAGTCGCAGCGCCCCACGCACTCGGGCGACCGCGATCAGACACGAGCCGGTACCGACGGTCCCCGACGTACTATCAAATCTATCCATAAATGAAAATGGTAACAACCGACGACCAAGTCGAGTCAGCTTCATCGTGTTCGCAAAACCTAGACACTATTACTACTACATATCGCTGTTGGTGAACAAATAAATGAAACTATCTCACAGTACTTAGTCATAAAATATTTATTTTTAAGATTTTTAACTGTTACCAATGGTAACAATGGTTACTTGGACGCTTCGCCACTGATCGCTATATGCTTCCGCAGATTTTTTAGTTCTTTTGAAGACCCTTACTTTCGTAGTAGTAGCAGCATTTATGTATGACCTACCATTTAGGCAGCGTACGCAGTTGAAGTAGCACGATAGTGATTTTTAAATATTTTATTTATTCGAGCAGATCGCTATATGGAAGCTTTCTCCTTAAAACAAGTATTCATATACAAATTTACTCAAGATTATTATAACAAATAAATGAGATCTTGTGAGCATAATATAAAAATAAAATTGTAATAAATAAATGAATCAAAACTGCAGGCCCATATATTTCAAAGTTTGTCAAGATGATTGTGGGACATACGGTTACCCGAATAAAAGGTGTAGTATTAAGTCTGACGCCTCTCGAGAGCCGGTTCATCGCCCGGCGGCGGACAGGCTCTGATCACGCGTACGAGTCATTACAGTTTTAGATAGTTACAGTATAGGAAGGTTTGCTTATTTCCGCAAGAACTATACGCTGTGTACCAACTTTAAGAACACCCTGTATAGGGAGTGTGAAAAGTTGCGATTCTGTAACCCCAAGTATATGGCACCAAGAGCAGTGTCAGAGTTCTTTGCAGAGCTTTCAACAGAAACTGGCTGCAGGCTATCCCCATATGAACAAGCGGCCTGTCGGCATAGAGGTGAAAATGATAAATGGATAGCGCGAAAAAGGGATGATATGGATGAAAAAGCGAACGAAACAATAGGGCTTTACATCATACGTCATAAAATTTTGCTAACGAGGGAGAATCGCACAACGTTTCAAGCGAACAATTAAAAGATCTCATTTTGCGGTAAACGACCAGACGTATTTTACTGAACGGGGAACAGTCGGAGAATTGTCCAAGTGCAGAAGCCGTAACAAATTTATGCGAGAGTTCGGGAATATGCCTACTAACAAACCAAATTTATAGCTCCCCGTTTGCCTATTGTTGTACGAAATAGCTCACGCGTCTGGAACGCCTTGGATAAAGAAAACATCTGCCAATTAATTTTTGCTTTACCAACGTCCTTTCTTTCCTTACTTTTTGGGTTGTCAGGAGCATTTGAATGTACGAGGGCGGTCCGTTAAGTACTTGGCCTCACCGCCCGATGGCGCCATCTACTATCATGAAGTACATTCTCTTGAAAGGCTACTGTTAAAATTCCAGCCGAATCGGACTGTTTTGACCTCGTGTGGAAGCGGGCGTGACCGCGGATTTTAGAATATCGGTCGGTGATTCGATTCTGGTTTTCTGACCGCTTGGATGATGTGTACACCGTCAAAAATGGGTTTCAACGTGGTCGCACATCGGTTTTTGATGAGCCATGCCCAGGTGTCCCGAAAACGGCTACCACGAAGGATAACGTGATAAAAATCGACGATCTCGTATTGGCGTACCGCCGATTGAAGGTGCGCCAGATAGCTGAGACAGAAGGTATCTCGAAAGATATCCGGCATGAAATACTGGGCATGAGAAAGCTGTTTGCGAGATGGGTGTCGCGTTAGCTCACACCGGACACCGTTTCGTGACTGTCGACGAAATATGGATCCACGGGTACACACCAGAGTCAAAGGAATAGTCTTAACAGTGGATTTCACTCAGCGAACGTGCTCCGTAGATGGCGAAGACTATCCTATCGCCCGGAAAGGTATTGGCCACCGTTTTCTGGGATTTACAATGTGTGATCTACACCGACTACCTGGAGAGGGGCAAAATGGTCAGAGGGCTCTACTATGCCAAATTATTGGGCCGATTCGACTCCGAACTGTAGAAAAAACGGCCCCATTGGTCAAATTAGGTACTGCTGCCCCATACACCATTTTGCAGATTTGACCCCGTGCGACTTCTTTTTGTTTTGAAGCAAAAATATTCAAATTCAAATTCAAATTCAAAATATTTATTTCGTCATGAATAAACATCATAAGCAAAAGAAATTCTATATATAGAGTAATGACGAAAAAGGACAGTTTCTCGATTATAAAACCGATACATTGGACCCTTTAATACAAAGAGTCCATGCGAGAAAGCCCTGAATACCCTAAAAGTTCTTAAACAAAATAAAAAATACAATAAAGAGGCAAATGAAGAGGCGGTGAAGCACAAAAAAGGCAAAAACGAAGAGAGAACCCCCGGGAGCTGGCAACGGACGCGAAAAACAAATCTATACAACCTGTCAGCGAGTAGGAATGTAAAAACGATATTTTTGCTCACACAAACGCTGCTAAAGTAGCTGGTGGTTCTGTAACAACGTTTTTGTCAGTTTTGAGAATGTTTTTGACGATGAGCTTTTAACTGAAGTTGGTAAATTATTCCATAAGTGAACCGCCACATAGGCAAACAATTGTCGGAAGGAACGCGTTCTATGCCTAGGTACGATAAAATTGAGATTATTTCTACTTCTCTGGGCACTAGGCAAAGGCACAAATCTTTCTCTTAAATAGGGCGGTTGACCTGTTTTTATAACCCTATAGATAAAAGAATACATGTGATATTTTCTGCGATTCGTCATGTTTAATATGTTGTAGTTATTCAGATAAGGAGTGATATGGTTTCGATATGGAATTCCAAATGCAAATCTCATGCAACTATTTTGAACTTTTTGTATGCATTTTTTGGTTCGCGACGATAGCGAATCACCATAGACGACATCTCCATAGTCAAAAAGTGATAAAATTAAGGTATTGCACAAATAATATTTTTGTTTGGCTGATAAATGTTTTTTTAATTTGTTTATAATTTTTAGTCGCATGTAAGCTAAATTTGTTCTGTTTTTTATATGACTGCCGAAGCCAAGCGAGCTATCAAATATAATGCCTAGATTTTTTGTCTCCTGAACTATGGGGATTCTGTCATTGTTAATAGAAATTACTAAATTTTGTTCAAAATGTTCTCTTTCAGTACTGTTTTTATTCATAACCATTACTTGCGATTTTGAGGCGTTTAGTTTAAGATTGTGATGCTTTGCAAATCTGTCAATTCTTTGGAGATCTGAATTTAGTTGTTGTTGTGCAATATGGATTGTGGTTTTATTGACAGGAAGATATATTTGTGACTCATCTGCATATTGTTTTATCTTTGCGAATTTTACCGATTTGACCATGTCTGATATGTAGATTGAAAATAGCAAAGGAGATAAAATTGAACCTTGAGGAACTCCTCTTTTTATAGGTTTAAAATCGGTTTTGTAAATAGCAGAATCATTTGCTAACATAACACAGTTTGAACGGTTGCTTAAGTATGTTTTTATTAGATTTACGGAGTTCTGCGAAAACCCCTGGTAATGTAACTTAGCTAGTAACATTTCATGATTCAGAGTGTCGAACGCTTTACTAAGTCGAGAAGAACCATGCACGTACTATTTTTTTGTTCTTAATGATGTCTGATATCATCCAAGATATTAACTAATGATGTACTTGTGCTAAAGTTTTTTCTAAAACCGGATTGACTATCTGGTATGATATCGTTTGTGTCACAAAAAAATCTAATTTGATTATAAATATGCCTTTCTAAAATTTTGGATGTAGCGGGTAATATGCTAATAGGCCTCAAGTCTGTAAATTCTTTAGGTTCTGCTATTTTTGGTAAGGGTTTAACAATAGCTTTCTTCCATATTTCTGGAAATAATCCCCCCAAAATACATGTGTTGATTATATTCAGCAAGGCATTCGTACAAAATGGGATACATAACTTTAGGTCTCTCATAGAGAAACCATCCTCTCCAATGGCATTTGATGAGATATTAGTTACAATTTTGATTAGACTGGCCCTGTCTAACAGTTGGAAGCTAAGAGAATCGTTAATGTTTACATTGTTTTTGTAAAAATTGATTAATCCTTGGGAAGCAGTGTCTGGTAAATTGTCGGTCTGCTGGAAGTAATTGTGTATGTCATTTACATTTTGTAAGTGTTCGGGTATAGTTGAGTGAGTTTTCTTGCATGTTATGTTGAGCTTTTTGGTAGTGTCCCAAAATTCCTTACCTTTCTTTGTTGAGAGTAAGTTAAAGAATGTATTTTTTTCTCGGATAATTGCATGCTTTGTATAGTTCTTTAGTTGTTTATAATATTCAAAATGAGCCTGTGATTTTGATTTTTCAAATTTTTTATGAGCTTTATCTCTTAGTCTGATTAAAATTCTTATATTTTGAGTTATCCAGGGTACATAAGCTTTTTCGGTTATTTGTTTTGTTTTTATTGGAGCATGTTTATTCAGAACAGTTACTATATTTTTATTAAAGACTTCTATTTTTCGGTCGATTTGGTTTATATAGTAAATATCCTCCCACCAAATTAGAAACCCTTCATTTAAGAAGGATTCTCTATTTATATTATTGTAGTCTCTATATTTAATAGTCTTTTGTGATTTATTTATTTTGACTTTCGAAAGGCTGAGTAAATTAAGTTATGATCTGAGAGATTTTGAGAAACTGCCAATGATTTAGAATCGATAGAGATAAGATCCTCGCTAGCACAGATTATATCAATGAGGCTAGCCTCTCTTGTGGCAAAGTTGAATCTTGTTGGCTCACTGATCCTTGTGATAAGTTAAAACTATGAATTATATTTTTGAGGCGATTTGTGTATTCAGAATTATTTAAAATGTTAATATTTAGATCTCCTACCAGTAATAAATAATCATATTTGACACTGACAAAACCGAGAAAATTTTCTAAGGAGTCTAAAAAATAAGTGACACTCTCAGAAGGCGAACGATAACTATTAACTAAAAGATAAGTTTTTCCACCTATCTTAAATTCTATACCTATGGTTTCTGCACAGTTAATTTCCACATTTACCCTTGAATATTTCAACCCGCTTTTTTATGTATAAAGCTACCCCTCCTCCTCGACCCTGCCTATCATTCCTTATAAATTTGTACCCAGGCAAGCAAAAACTCTCACTTCTTAAGGTTGGATTGAGCCAACGTATACGTACTTCGTCACGCCGAATTTCTGCTACCAAATTTTAATCAGTTCACAAAATAATCAACTCTGTATATCCCACATATTCAATGAACCCATTGTAAAAAATAGCAGATTCTTTGAAATTTCTGTGTGTTCCACGGGCTGGCTCACGTGTCTGAAACGCGTTGGATGTAAGGCAACATCTGCCAATTATTTTTTGCTAAACCGCCCTCTTTTTCTTCCCTTTCTTTTAGATTAATTCATAGGCGGGATTTCGAAAGCCCACCAAGACGTAGCAAAAAACAAAACGATCCTTCTGTACATCGAAAAGAATATTCAATGATGCTTCGGCCTTTGAGGTAAAAAACACGATTTCTAAGAGAATATCTCATGCATGCTAGATTAAACGAAACCTTGTATCCGTCGAGGGATTTTTCAACTATACTAAGTGACATATAAATCCGAACACCCAGTTTAAATGGATTTATTTTAATAAAAGTTGGTGAATGTATTTATCTTACTGTAAATAACAAGTGAAAAAATTTTCAGCCTTATCAGTTGGACATTCCGGTTTTTATACTGCTTTTTTTTTAATTCACTAACGCTCTAAAAATGAATATTTCAGCCGCAGTAAAGAGTCAACGTTGGCGGATTTTGGTTCTTGACACCCTTTACGATCGGTTACGATGCCTAGAGTACGGAGACCTGTACGATTTCGTCAACTTAGTGAGTTTGATAGGGGCCGTA
Organism: Acanthoscelides obtectus; assembly: GCA_963669975.1. Classification (NCBI taxonomy): domain Eukaryota; kingdom Metazoa; phylum Arthropoda; class Insecta; order Coleoptera; family Chrysomelidae; genus Acanthoscelides; species Acanthoscelides obtectus. Next base: position 27,639,914 of record CAVLJG010000002.1, on the reverse strand, counting down.
TAGTGGGACTTCAGGAAGCTGGACTTTCTTTTCGGGCAATTGCAGTTAGAGTGCAAAGAAGTGTAGACACTGTGGTTAGGTGTTGTCAGGCATGGCTTCGAGAAGGCCGTACGCAAAGAGCAAGGGGCACTGGACGCCGCCGTAGAACAACAGACCGTGAAGATCGCCGCCTAAGATTATTGGCTTTAAGGGACCGTTTCTCCACTACCAGGTCCATTACAAATGAATGGTTTGCAGAACACGGAAGACCTATTGGCATGCGAAGTGTTTACCGACGAATGAGAAGTTTTGGCTTGTTTTCATACCGGCCACACTGGGTCCTCCCTTTAACTCGAGAACACCGACGTAATCGCCTTGAGTGATGCAGACAACGGTCACTCTGGGATCAGGAATGGAACAGTATTGTCTTTAGTGACGAGTCTCGATTTCGTTTAGACATGCACGATGGTCGTGCCAGGGTTAGAAGGCGACGTGGTGAAAGGAGGAATCCACAGTTTTTTGTTGAAAGACATGTTCATCACACTGTTGGAGTTATGGTTTGGGGTACTATAGTTTATGGTTCCAGGTCACCTTTAATCTTCATCAGAGGTAACATGAACGCGCAGCGTTATATCCACGAAGTTCTAGAACCCCATCTTTTACCCTATCTTGACACCCTGGCAGATCCAACTTTCCAACAAGATAATGCCGGACCACATGTTGCAAGAGTCACAATAGACTTCTTTCAACATAATGATGTCACATTGTTACCATGGCCACCAAGATCTCCCGACTTATCCCCAATTGAGCACGTGTGGGATATGATGGGTAGGAGATTGCTCAATTTGCAACGTCCTCCTCAGACTCTAGAAGCACTTCGAGAGGAGTTGGTGGTTGCCTGGAATGAAATACCACAGGAGGACATTGACAACCTGATCAGAAGCATGCCTAGGCGCGTTGGAGAATGCGTAGCACATCAGGGTGCATCCACACATTATTAAAGGTCAAAGGGCTTTAAAGCAGTGCAATCATTTTGAAATTTTTATCATTTACTTATTATGCTTCATTAAGTACTTATACAAAATTTTATTAAAATAAAACCATTTAAACTGAGTGTTCGGATTTATATGTCACTTAGTATATTTTTTTTTCAGTAGCACGTTTGTTGGATGCTCCTTAATCATGTGCAAATATGGTTGTTTTTTTTAAACGAATTACACTTGTACATGAAGTATTCTATACTCTAGATCTAGAGGATGCGTGTGTACCCCATGGCCAGTTATTATTGACTGAATAACGATCATTTGAATGGGGGAAGATTTGAACTTCAATTTAGATACTGGGTTGCTTCAAAAATACCGATTTTGGACTGATTTTTCAAGTACTGAATGTAAATATTCTTACAGTCTTTAATACTGAATCGTTTACTGTTGTAACATTGTGTTTTCAATGTTACTTCCCACAATAACAGGCAACTTTTATAGATGCATAAAAATGGCGTGAAGTAGATTGACTCTATACTTCTTACTCCTTCGTTCAGATTAATGAATTTCAAAGTGCTCCCACACAATGCAACGTTTTTTCCAATAAAAAATTCCTTGTGGCTGAACTTTATTTTTGATACAACCGTCGTATGAACATCACGAACAACTATGTCCCTCATTCTTGGCCTAACTGAAAAACTACTGCTTGGATTGTGATAATTTTCGCACAAACTTGCTAAGCTGTCAAGGACGAAAAAGCTTTATGTTTTTGAAAATCAGTCTAGTAGCCGCGGAGAAAAAAACCAAAAACGAAAAAAAAAGTAAATATCGCTCAGACTTCGTTTTTTGACGTTTCAGAGGATAAAACATTTTTTAGTGGTAAAAAAATTGAGGAGTGGGGGTTGTGGGAGGGTGAGGGAGGGTGTACACTGGTTGTTCTTTTTTTCCATGTCACTTAGTATAGTAGTATAAGAATGCGTGAGAGGTACTTTGTACTAACGTTCAGAATGATCTTTGTCTGGAACGAAAAAACTATTTCCACTGTCTAAAGAGTTGTTTAAAGCAATTTGCATAGGGTTACCACCCGGCAGCCTTTTGATTCAAATTAAAGGACATCGAACCAACGTGATTATAAAAAATGGAACATTTCTTCTCGAATGTGAAGCCCACGTGTTAAATTCAGTTTTAGAAATGTGTTTTTATTCGATAATTTGTGATTGTTTTTTGAACGGAAAAAGCAGACTGAGGGCTGGGACATGTTTTCTGAAGTTACGGAGATTTATTGCAGAATTGCCGCGGGGTGTGTAAACAGGAACATCGATATGTGTAAGCGTGACAAAGGGAGAGCGCTGAAAATATAAGAAATGAAAAAATCGTTTTTCTGTTATCTTGAGGACCTAAATCATCTTCAGCGACTGCTGTAAAGAGCTTGTTAATCAATTTCTTAATTGCCCAAGGTTAGTAGAAATGAAATGACCACCTCGAGCACATTATTCCAAAATCTTGGTACCTTGGTCGAACCGGCCAGTTATGGTTGTACGAAGTTGAATATAAGAAGAAATAAAACCGGGCTTCAGGACCAGATGCTTATCTCTCGCCTGAGAATCGGACAAAACCTTCATGACACACAAGTACCCCTCCACAAGATTAGGCCAACCACAGCGTGTCACGTGCAACACACCCTTAAGACTTTTCCATTGTGTACCGACACTAGACCTCAAAAAATCACTCATTGCGACCCACAATAACACCATTCAGTTCCTTGAAGCAACAAAAAATCATTAATTTTAGGATTGTTCTATATTGCACACAGACATCGAAACCGTATGCATAGTACGCTAGGGCGTTTCTTGTTAATCAAGGTACATTACTGTGTTTTTCAAGCATTCAAGCAGTGACATTTGCCAGATCTCTGGTCAGAGAGCAGACTGTGGATGGCAATGACTGATCCCTAGGTAACACCTAGGAACTGAAGAGGAAGTTAGTTACCAATCTTCAAAACTTTCTGCGAGGCTATTGGATGGAAGTTTGCACAAGGGAGTATCATGCTACAACTGATCAAAAACGTCTGCGGCATCAAGAGCAACGATATGATCCTCACTATTGAAGCAAAGATCAAAAGAACTTAGTTATTATAATAAGTGACATATAAATCCGAACACCCAGTTTAAATGGTTTTCTTTTAATAAAAGTTGGTGAATGTATTTATCTTACTGTAAATAACAAGTGAAAAAATGTTCAGCCTTATCAGTTGGACATTCCGGTTTTTATACTGCTTTTTTTTAATTCACTAATGCTCTAAAAATGAATATTTCAGCCGCAGTAAAGAATCTACGTTGGCGAATTTTGGTTCTTGACATCCTTTACGATCGGTTACGATGCCTAGAGTACGGAGACCTGTACGATTTCGTCAACTTAGTGAGTTTGATAGGGGCCGTATAGTGGGACTTCGGGAAGCTGGACTTTCTTTTCGGGCAATTGCAGTTAGAGTGCAAAGAAGTGTAGACACTGTGGTTAGGTGTTGTCAGGCATGGCTTCGAGAAGGCCGTACGCAAAGAGCAAGGGGCACTGGACGCCGCCGTAGAACAACAGACCGTGAAGATCGCCGCCTAAGATTAGTGGCCTTAAGGGACCGTTTCTCCACTACCAGGTCCATTGCAAATGAATGGTTTGCAGAACACGGAAGACCTATTGGCATGCGAAGTGTTTACCGACGAATGAGAAGTTTTGGCTTGTTTTCATACCGGCCACACTAGGTCCTCCCTTTAACTCGAGAACACCGACGTAATCGCCTTGAGTGGTGCAGACAACGGTCACTCTGGGATCAGGAATGGAACAGTATTGTCTTTAGTGACGAGTCTCGATTTTGTTTAGGCATGCACGATGGTCGTGTCAGGGTTAGAAGGCGACGTGGTGGAAGGAGGTATCCACAGTTTTTTGTTGAAAGACATGTTCATCACACTGTTGGAGTTATGGTTTGGGGTGCTATAGCTTATGGTTCCAGGTCACCTTTAGTCTTCATCAGAGGTAACATGAACGCGCAGCATTATATTTACGAAGTTCTAGAACCCCATCTTTTACCCTATCTTGACACCCTGGCAGATCCAACTCTCCAACAAGATAATGCCTGACCATATGCAGCAAGAGTCACAATAGACTTCTTTCAACATAATGATGTCACATTGTTACCATGGCCACCAAGATCTCCCGACTTATCCCCAATTGAGCACGTGTGGGATATGATGGGTAGGAGATTGCTCAATTTGCAACTTCCTCCTCAGACTCTAGAAGCACTTCGAGAGGAGTTGGTGGTTGCCTGGAATGAGATACCACAGGAGGACATGGACCACCTGATCAGAAGCATGCCTAGGCGCGTTGGAGGATGCGTAGCACATCAGGGTGCATCCACACATTATTAAAGGTCAAAGGGCTTTAAAGCAGTGCAATCGTTTTGAAATTTTTATCATTTACTTATTATGCTTCATTAAGTACTTATACAAAATTTTATTAAAATAAAACCATTTAAACTGGGTGTTCGGATTTATATGTCACTTAGTATATATAAACGGGTAAGCAACTGATAAACTGATTCATTAACATCTGGTCAATATCCATGAAATGCCTTACCAGATTCGTGACTTCTTACGAAGAAAGCAATGAGTAACATTGGGATAAAACTTGTGAAGGTTTTTTCGCTTGCGCCTCTCAATCAGCCCCACTTAAAATAATAGATATATCGTTTATTCTTAGCATCACCTATGCATTAGCTGATTAGGAAATATATTTTTCTGATATTTCTCCCACACACTAAAGTATGATGAAAAGCTAGAACGAAACCTAAGATATATTTGTTCTATGTTTACATAAATCTAGCAAGATTTGATGAAGCGTTCTGGTTCTGCGTTCAACTGTACTAAAAGGTCTTGCGTGTCAAAGACACATCAAAGATTACGACGTGTTGTCTGATAGATAGAGCTACCATTTATGACACACCGTTTGTAAAGTTGTATTGGAGGAACTGACATAGCTTATCATGCATTGTATCTCCTACAAAATAAATAAGGTGGAAGCGAAAACTTGTAGGTTGTGTTCGATACAATAAATTTCTCACTACTAATCTGAGAAATCGCTAGTATTTACCACGTTTCTGCGAGGAGAATTTGCATTCATTTCCTTAGGTAAATAATTATAAAACCAATATTGGTAGATAATCAATGTGAATGGCATAATATACAAATTTCATGACGCATTTTACTTGGCTACGCTGATAACTTTACCTTCATTATATCGGATAACACAGAGACGCTGATTGAGGAAAAATGTTCAGTTTTTGATTTCGTTAACGGGGCTCCTACAATCACGAGCACCATCTGCTGTGGTAACGGGGGTGCATTTTTATAATAACAGAGCCGGATTTCGATCAGCGATCTAGCCTGTAAATCGTTTCCTATTTTGATACTCAGCAAGTGATCATTTAGTATTGTTCTACCCTTGCTCCTGTTCGTCGATATTGTGTTGTTGAATTGTTGTGCTGTACTCTTGTTGGTGTGATTGTTCTTGAGTGCCTTTTTTATCAAGGTTGATAATGGACAATAAAAGGTCATATGCGACAATTTTAATTACGAATGCAGTGAGTTTAATTCATGATGCGGGAGGACAACAATAGTGTGGAGTAGTTCAACTCTATAATCGCAAAATACATTTGGGGTAAGCGAATAAATTATTGCAGGAAGAGGTCATAATACCATGGAAGATGTGCTGGAGCTGTAATGAGCCACAATACCGAGCGACCTGTCTATGTGGTCCAAATACATTTGCGTTCTAAGCTTAGTCCAACCTCGCTTATCACTGAGATGGAACAAAGACGCAAGAATCTTGAAAAGAAACTCAGACCAAAAAAAGCTGATATAAAAATAACTAACAATTCGGATAGCAATTCCAAAGGAAATGAGTAGTTGGCGAATTCAGTCAAACACCTGACATTGATTTAGAGGTTGCTAAGCGAAAATTTATAGAGAAACTTAAAAAAAAGTCACGACGAGATTTTGCAGATCGAACAAGTCACCAACTCACAGGACTGTACTTCTTCAACGGAGGATAAGGTTGACAGCGTCTCGATCTGGTGAAGTTTGTATAAGAAGGCAGACAACAAGCTGTAAAGTTCTAGTAAACTCTATCATATACCCAACAGAGTTTTCTAGTAAGGCAACAAAAAAACGCAATACAAAAATCATTGGACACGGCAGTTCAATGTTGTGGTTTGTTTATTGATCGCACACATCCATTTCTGGCAGCATCACCTCCATCTACCTTGGTATAGTAGACAAGACATGTACTTAATCTAGGTATAAGCCTACCTGTTTATTGCTTTGCAAAAACTACCTAACTGTTTCCTCTTATTTTGACTGCATAAGATATTTCTATGACCCTCGTTCAATTGTTACCATCTATCACATGACCCTTGTAAACATATATATAATATGATATAAAATTATTTGAATACATTTTTTCTTAGTCGGAACGCACCGTCACGACGCTTGGACTGGCAGGACGAAACAGTAGATCAATTTCTACCAAAAACCGATTTGCACTTCATAGCTTACGTTTCATTTTTATTATTTCGAAATGAAACACTTGCAGAGTGCTAAAGACAAAGTCCACAGGGTGCCAGCGATCCACTTTTTCGATTTTACCGACTAGGATCTTTTTGAAATATCAAGAAGTTGAGCACAAATAGTAAGCATTTCAACCCACCATAATTCTTGCGCAAATACAACATTTTGTAAAAAGCTCTGATAGCACCCTAGGCAATTATGTCCTGCTTATATCCAGAAAAACATCACAAACTGCAGAACACAAATTGAAGGTAACGGCGAAATGGATACATTTCACGGGTCATGAAATTCAAATGAAAATGCAGGTATAAAATCTACCAAATTATCATTCTCAAGAACATATTTCCTTGACATATCGATAATTTTGAAGTTCCACGCTAAATTCCCCTATACTTGACTGGAGTGATATCCGAATTTATTCTTCCCTACTGTGAGTAGTTGCAGATCTATTGGCTCTTGGTGTCAAACCTATAGAGCAGATACCGATTTTTTCAAATCGTGAGCACATTATTCGTCGGATTTTCGTTACTTAAATTTCCTGTAATCACTGGGATCCGAAGCTTCTTAACGTGTTTCACTGATATCAACCCCCCTTTTTAAGCAGTACAATTTTTTTATTATATATTTTTTTTTTGCCTATAGCACCGTTGCCACTGGCAATTTTTCGCGATTACAATACTTCCTCGCCAATGGCGTGGGAAGTAAAACGGCTTTAAAATCGAGGAGTATCAGCGATCGCCATTATGAGTACCTATTTGCAGAACGAGTTATCTACGCGATATTATATGAAATAGGGCCACCAAATTATCTGAATACGTCCTTTCTTAGTCCGTACATTGCGCCGCAACGCTTGGGTTGGCAGCACGAAACAGTAGACAAAATTCGTCCAAAATACGATTTTTAGAGGTTTGCGCGCGTCGAAATTGACGTTTTTTGATATTTCTGGATGAAATTTTCACAGTGTGCTGAAAACAAAACCCCACAGGGTGCTATAGAGCCAGTTTCTCATTTTTTTCACTACGTTCTTTTTTAAAAAATCGCGAAGTTGAACAGAAAAAGTGCGCACTTCATCCCATCATAAAACTTGTGCAAAAACAAAATTTCAAAAAGATATTAAAAAATGGAGTGTCAGTTTCGAAGCAGCTGAACCCTTGTAAACGGCTTGAAACTCACTGCGACGGAGCCGCCTTAGCACCCTATTTTGTTAGTAGCTACTTATGTCCTAACAACAAGGCCTTAGGATATAGAACTCCATGTTTTTTGTGACCAACTGAAACCGCATAATTGCTCTTTACTGGCGTTCCGGCATTGTAACAAATTCCATTTCAGTAGCATTATGTTCTTGTCATCTTACTTAAGCAACAGACAGTAGCTTTCATGTGCCGCCCTCAGGGTTTTGTTCTGGATCCACTTTTGTTCTTAATATACATAAATGACCTTTCTAATTGTAATACAAACAAAAGCCTTATACTGTTGGCCGATGACACAACAATGCCCTGTAGTAGCAGTTATATGCAGCCATGTACGGACACACTCATCAACATGAAGATACATACTCTTCCATCTCTATATGTACGAGGGGGTACCACAAAAGACCGGAATTATTTTTTAAAAGCCATTTATTTTCAACTTTTTCACAAAGTAACCCTATCTCCTTCAAGATATTGTTCACTACAATAAATACACTTGTCCAATTGTCTTAAAACCTCCAAATAAAAGGTCTGATTTACAGTGTGACCTAGGAGAACAAACTCGGAAGGGACTACGCCTCTGACATCAACAAAACAAATCAGCATTGTTTTGATGTTTGACTTGGTGTCATTTTTTTGGACGGGGTGTCGATGGCGTCTTCCATTGACTTGACTGTTGCTTCGTTTCTGGGTCATAACCGTAGCACCAAGTCTCATCACCAGTGATGATCTTTGACAGAAAATTTGGATCAGATTCAAGCTGTTGTTCCAAAGCACGACATGTTCCAACTCGGTGTTCTTTTTGATTGCCAGTCAGAGCCCGAAGAACAAACTTGGCAGCAATGACATGCCGCCATTTTTAAATCGAGCAAACCACTCGTACACCTGAGTTTTTCCCATAGCATCATTTTTGTAAGCTATTTTCACAGCTGCACGTTGCTCAATGTAGCTTGCCATCGTAAAAAACGAAACAAGCACAAAACAGCTCTAGCAAAAATAATAACTACAGAGGAACGAAACAAGCCAGATCGACTACTCAACTGGCACAGAACTGGTAATGAGTTGTGCTGTACGCCTCTAGGGGCAGAAATGTGTACTACACAAGCTCCGCCCACTGCAATGCTATTCCGGTCATTTTTGGGTACCTCCTCGTATTTATCTGCTTATGTTATGTACATAACAATTTGGATCTATACAAAACGCATAGTCATGTACATAGTTAGAATACACGTAACATAAGTTAGATATTCCTAAACATCGTCTACAAAGAAATAGAAACGGTTTTAACAACTATGGAATCCACTTTCATGTTCTTCTTGAGGTACTCGGCTTGCTTATGTATAGAATTGAAGCGTAACTCATCAAGAAAGCTTATTATACCCTCGAAAAATGTTTAAGTAATAAGTTTTCCGATCTCTGATAATGGTGTTGTAATGTGCTTGTTCACTTTTACCCTGTTTGTTAATTTGTTCGGATGTGTTTGTTCGATAGTTTTGAATTTATGTTAAATTTATAATTTCATTTTACAAATGTTCTGTTAATGCTGTCTTTTTTACAGTTTTCTGTTAATGTTGTTCTTTCCAACAAATTTTATTGCTTAATAAATTTAGGTGTATCAAGAACCATAAAGAAATGAAGTGAAATGAAAATCACAGGTCTCGTTTCAGATGTTTCATAATGCTTAAGAACTATAGTGATCCGAATCAATTGAGAAATCAAAATGCGGTTCCAGGGGCTAGCATGTCATTACCCATGCACATAAAAATTTGCCTTACCCTGTACATTATTTAAGTCAACCTCCAGTAACGATGCACCGCGAATAAAGCCAGCATTTTAAAACTCTCCTAGTCGCTCATATATTTTCAGGGATCATCGCCCCATTTCGCTGGTGCAACTCATACCCACTAGGGATGGGCAAACATTATGTCTTTATATATGATTCTCAAATATCGAATACTATGTTTCTGTTGTTGATATTTTTAGTAGCGAAACTTTAACTAAGTTGTTTCGAGCAAATATAGAGGTTTTTATCATTTGATTATGGCAGCATTATACAGAGTGGTCCATCCATGTGTGGACGGAATATTACTCATAAACAAAATCTATTTACGGGATGTTATACATGACATTTGAGGGCACATTTCTAAAATATTGGCCATTAACAGGGTGTCCCAATTTCGACCTACATATCATAGTTGTGATTTTTCAAATAAAATGCCTCAAATTTTATTGCATATTTGGATAAACCAGTTCAAAAGAAGAAAATTGGTATAACATACTATGGGGTTTTGGTAATTAGCTACTGAGATATAAGGTGTTTTGTCTAGAAAAGCCCCTACTTCGGCCACCCCTCAGTCCGCCATTTTGAAATTTGGACTACTGAATTTTGTATCAAAAAAAAAAACTTACACACCTCAGCCTTTATCTTATTTATTACTTTTTCGAATTTTAATTTTTGTTCATACATCGTAAATTGTAGTTTATCTCAAAAATTTCACATGCATCAACCTGTATATTTGTGCAAGTTTGGATTCAATTTTTTAAAAACTTTTTTTTGATACTAGACACATAAGGGTTTTAGCTGCTATTTTTTCGGTTCTTAGCACGCCTTTTATGGAACGGCTTAATTCCCTAAAATATCGCATCATCCTTGGAAACAAATAAATTGTTGATTAGTTACAAACTGTCAAAATTAGAAATAGCATCTCGCATTTATAAGCAACGGTACTCTAATATCCGACATACAGGGCCGGAAACATTTTCCACACAACGAAAACGTTTTTAATCAAGTGGAGCAGTGGCATATAGTAAAAGATGTATAAATAATCCAAGTGTCACCAATGAGGCGAATCAGTTGGAGGTTCTACTAAAGTTGCAGGAAAATCCTCATGCATGACAAATTGGAGCAGAGACTGATATACTCGTATGCAGAACTTCTGTCCAACGGATTATTCACAAGCATAAGTACCATCCATATCACCTATGCTTGCATCAAGGCCTTCGTCCTCAGGATTTAGCAGCTCGAATGGAGTTTAGCAGAATAATGCTAAATGAAGTGAGTGAAGACGCTACTTTCCTGGATAAGGTTTTTTTAGCGATGAGGCAACTTTTAACAGCATAGGTGTTGTCAACAAGCATAATCTGCACTATTATTCGACGGAAAACCCTTACTGGGTTAGGCAAATAGTTTTCCAAAATAAATGGAGCTTGAATGTTTGGGGAGGAGTTACTGGCAGACAAGTTATCAGGCCTTTCTTTTTCGATAACAGATGAACAGGTTCAGAATACTTGAATTTTTTGATTGAGCATTTGCTTTTGCTTTTGGAGGATGTCAACCTGCAAACTCGGATGCATATGTACTCCCAACATGACGGCGCACCTGCGCATTATCATAAACGTGTGCGTAACTATTTGGACACCTGGAGTAACAATCGTTGGATCGGTCGTGATGGGCCTATACCATGGCCTCCTAGGTCCTAGATCACCAGATATGACACCGATGGACTTCTTTCTATGGGGCTACGTTAAGCAAGAGGTTTATAGATATCCACCATCTACCCCCTAAAATATGAAGGAAAGGATTAAGGATGCTTTTCTGAACATAAGGGAACACATGATGAGGGATGTGCAACATTTATCCAAAGACTACGGCTGTGTATTCAAAATGGTGGAGAGCAGTGTTTGTAGAATAGGTCTTCAGTAGTGATAGTTGTTTGTTTATGTTGTAGTTATAGTTGTTTTTCCTACTACGCTTGAATCTGATTTATGCTGTTCTGATTGTTATTAGTTTTTATGTCTGTACTCTTAGTGGCAATATGGAACTAACCTACCGTTTGTCTTTTGTTTCCATCAATGATGTGATTTTTTTCCTTAATTTTAGTGTGTTGTTCTATTAAAAGCTTAATAACTCAAAATCTAGCGATTTCATCTGGATCAAACCGTATACCAAAAAAAGCTTATAAAAAACTGAAACCAAAGTTGCACAAATATATAGGGTGATGCATTTGACATTTTTGAGAAAAAGTACAATTTTCATTTTTGACCATTCTGTATGAGCATTAATGAAAATTCGAAAAAGTAACACATAGGATAAACGCTGAGGTGAGTTAAGTTTTTTTTGATACCAAATTCAGCACTTCAAATTTCAAAATGGCGGATTGAGGGGTTGTCGATGTGGACGGTTTTTCTGGACAAAACACCTTATATCTCAGAAGCTAATTACCCATAGTATGTTATATTAATCTTCTTCTTTTGAATTTGTTTATCCAAATATGCAATAACATTTCAGGCATTCTATTTAAAAAATCACAACTTTGTTATGTAGGTCAAAATTGGGACACCTTGTATAATTGCCAATATTTTAGAAATGTGCCCTGTATAACATGCCATAACTGGATTTTCCCAAAATGTTTTTGTTTATGAGTAATATTCCGTCCACACGTGGATGGGTCACCCTGTATTTTGGTTAGTAAAAACATTCCTGTGGCTCCTCAGGCTCATTCGCCCGACTTGAGCCCTTGTATCTTTTTTTTTTGAAATTGAAAAATCACCTCAAGCGACAGTCGCTAACATTCAAACGGCTTTAGAAGAAAGTTATTTTCAGGGTAATAATATAATATTGTAACTATATTTGAAAAAAAATCAGTTTCGTCACTTAATTTACAGACGTCGTAGATGTTTTTTATCCGGTGTTCAACGTGCGCCCATCTCTAGTTCATCTCACGTACGCAAAGCTAACAATGTGGCATACTCGTATACGCGGTCGAAAAAAACCGTACGTAACTCATCAAGGCTCGCGAGTTTTATTCGATAATAATCATAAATGCCATTTTCCCTATGCAAATTTTTCAATTTACATTGTTACACTTTTGTTTGTTCTACTAGAGTTTCAGCTCGCCTTTTACCGCGCTATTATAACGATTCCTCTATCCAGGTTTTGTTCACCGCATCATGGTTTAGTTATTTATAATTGGTTAATCACGAGATTGCTTATTCTGAGAATGTACACTCTGGTGCAAACTAAACGAATGACGTACAAGGGTTGATCCATTAAAATAGCAGTTCAGCTCACAGAGAAATCTAGAAATACCCCAGCCTTTCTGGAGGAGAGAAAAAACTATGGAAATCAAGCAGGCCATAAAGGCGTCCTACAATAATTGCAGCAACGACGGCCATTAGGCGACACATTTAGGTATGTGATAAAACTGCTTTTCAGGATGATATTATCCAAATAAATATAACTGGCGAGGAAGTAACGCAAAAACACAAAGAAAATAAATATCGCTCAAGACTCATTTTGTGACGTTTCAGCGACTCCTGATCATTTTCGAAAAGTTTTTTGTAGGGGTTTGAAACTTCATTGAGAAGCTTTTGATCGGTAACAATGGGAAAGCTAAGTGATGAAAGTCCAAAGTATAATGTGACGTCTGACACTTGCTTTTGTAATTTAACACCATTTTGTTACTTTCTGACACATCATGGCTACTAAGACATACTAACTATAAGTTATAGATATAGAAAGTGAGCATTGCGATTTTTTGGTATCCTTTGGTATTCCAAACGCTGTCCCTCTTTGACATCACTCACGTTTAAATCACAATTCTTACGACTTATACGTATACAGGGTGTCCCAGAAGTCGACGTCAAGCCGAAACCGGGTGATAGGCAAAGTCATAACAGCTATCAGAAAAATATTTAAAAAATTTTTATGTATGTGTTTTGAAAATTATAGGTCTTTGAAAAAGATATAGAAATTTCACACCCTACGGCAGTCTGTCAACTCCTGTTACTAAAAATATTAACTTTTTTTGGATTTTGTTTTTACACTGTAATGATGAATAATGCATCTTCAAACTGGTGTCCCAACCTTACTGCCAACTTTTCTCGTTCAGGAAAAATTGCCACTTATTTCCCAACCAAGTATTCCAAAGTAAAACTTTGCTCAACTTTAACTGGCTGTACTGAAAAAAAAGTACCACGAGAGTTTGGCAAGTAACCTTAAAAGTGCATTTAATAACGATTCCAAAATGGTATAACACTTAGAAGATTACCCGTTAACTTATGCACAATTTTTATTTGAAAAAAAACTGATGAAAATTTTTCAAAATTTCCTAATTAAACAGCGATTATGAAAACGCACAAGGACCCTTAAGGATAACTGTTTGCACAACAGTGGGCGTCAAAATGCTGCTGCTGATGATTTACCTTTACCGCAAACGCTCAAACTGTTTTCCTTCAGCCGCAATACACGCTCGACATCTTCTTAAAAAAGATCGGGTTATTAAACGAGTGAATCCAGGGTTATTAACAAACTCAGCTGCTTCTAATAGTCTTTGCCGTAGCTCAGCTACATTTTGAATCGGCTTGAAATACACTTTTTCCTTTTACAGTTCCCCAGTAAAAAAATCTAAGGATTCAAATCAAGTGATCGGGCTGGCCACGGTATTGTACCAGACCGCCTTATCCATCTGCCTGGAAAGTTTTGATCGAGATACTCTCTCACTAAGAGTGCATAGTGTGCTGGGCAGCCATCATGCTGAAACCACATGTCCCTGTAAATACTCAGTGGCACGTCCACCAATAAATTTTATACATGATTTTTCAAAAAATCCAAATAAACTTCAGCAGTCAAAGTCTCTGGGAACTCAAACGGACCGATTATTTTACCATTTAAAATTCCTGTCCAATGGTTTATCTTGAAGCGATATTGAGATTTATCTTCTCTCATCAAATGTGGGTTTGCTACGTGCCACTCGTGTTGCAGGTTCATGTACCCATCTTTCTTAAATGTGGTCTCATCCGACCATAAAATTTTTTCAAAGAACTGTGGATCTTTCCTGTCTCTTTCTAACATTGTTCGACAAAAAGCAACTCGGGGCTCATAATCCCGGGGCAGGAGAGGTTGAACACGCTGTATGTGGTATGGATGAAGCACATCACTTACTTGCTATTGCACACTTTGATACCGATCAGTACTCCTTCGTTTACTGCGCATCTTTACATGTTCGTGCTTGTTGATTTCGTACTGTTACTAATTTTGGATTCGTGAACTGGACTGTTGATCGCTTGTGATTTGGATTTGGACTGTTTAATTGCTCTTCAAAACAACATTTGCTTTCCTTAGACTATCTTTGATAGTGTGATTGTGCAGTGCCGCTATGTCCGTGTACACCGTACAAGAATATGCTAACATGCACCTCATTTATGGGGAATGCAGATGCAACGCTAGTGCTGCAGCGAGACTTTACTGTGAGAGGTACCCGAATGCAGCTCGTCATCCAGATCATCGGGTGTTCACAAATGTGCACCGCTTACTGTTCTCAGAGGGCCAACTACCAAACCAATCACACGGTGAGGGAAGATCTTTCCTTCCTTACGAAGACGTGGTGCTAGGAGCTCTCGAAGAAGACCCGAGTACTTCAGTGCGTGCAATAGAACTAAAAACAGGTGTGCCCAAAAGTACAGCCCATAGAATCTTGCAAAAAAACGTGCTCCATCCATACCACGTACAGCGTGTTCAAGCTCTTCTGCCCCGGGATTATGAGCCCCGAGTTGCTTTTTATCGCACAATGTTGGAAAGACACAGGGGAGATCCACGGTTCTTTGAAAAAATTTTATGGTCAGATGAGACCACATTTAAGAAAGATGGGTACATGAACCTGCATAACTTACACGAGTGGCACGTAGCAAACCTACATTTGATGAGAGAAGATAAATCTCAATATCGCTTCAAGATAAACCATTGGACAGGAATTTTAGGTAAAATAATCGGTCCGTTTGAGTTCCTAGAGACTTTGACTGCTGAGGTTTATTTAGGTTTTTTGCAAAATCATTTAGAAAATTTATTAGAGGACGTGCCACTGAGTATTTACAGGGACATGTGGTTTCAGCATGATGGCTGCCCAGCGCACTATGCACTCTCAGTGAGAAAGTATCTCGATCAAAACTTTCCAGGCAGATGGATAGGGCGGTCTGGTATAATACCGTGGCCAGCCCGGTCACCAGATTTGAATGCGTTAGATTTTTTTTACTGGGAACTGTAAAAGAAAAAGTGTATTTCGAGCCGATTCAAAATGTAGCTGAGCTACGGCAAATACTATTGGAAGCAGCTGAGTTTGGTTAATAACCGTGGATTCGCTCGTTTAATAACCCGATCTTTTTTAAGAAGATGTCGAGTGTGTATTGCGGCTGAAGGAAAACAGTTTGAGCATTTGCGGTAAAGGTAAATCATCATCAGCAGCATTTTGACGCCCACTGTTGTGCAAACAGTTATCCTTAAGGGCCCTTGTGCGTTTTCATAATCGCTGTTTAATTAGGAAATTTTGAAAAACTTTCATCAAATAAAATAATTCAAATAAAAATTGTGCATAAGTTAACCAGTAATCTTCTAAGTGTTATACCATTTTGGAATCCTTATTAAATGCGCCAACTTTTAAGGTTACTTGCCAAACTCTCGTAGTACATTTTTTTCCAGTACAGCCAGTTAAAGTTGAGCAAAGTTTTACTTTGGAATACTTGGTTGGGAAATAAGTGGCAATTTTTCCTGAACGAGAAAAGTTGGCAGTAAGGTTGAGACACCAGTTTGAAGATGCATCATTACATTGTAAAAATAAAATCCAAAAAAAGTTAATATTTGTAGTCACAGGAGTTGACAGACTGTCGTAGGGTGTGAAATTTCTATATATTTTTCAAAGACCTATAATTTTCAAAACACATACATAAAATTTTTTTAAATATTTTTCTGATAGCTGTTATGACTTTGCCTATCACCCGGTTTCGGCTTGACGTCGACTTCTGGGACACCCTGTATAAGGGCATTGTGACTTGTGACAAATCTAAATCTGAGTAATATAGTAGCTATACAAATTGCACTTGAAAAATGATGTATGTTCTGTTTGTTGCTCAATGGTAATTTGAAAAGTGCGTGATTTTGTTCGAGGTTGATGTTGCAGCGAAGCACTATGTTAGATGAATGCCTCAATTGGAAATAGACAAGTATGAGGGTTGTTTAACGGTGCGCCTGTGACCTATCTAGAAAATGCGTCGATCGATGCTCAAAGTCAATACCACACGTCCCGCATCCCTTCCCGCGTATGCATCTATTTATGTTGCTATATTGAAGTCAGAGAGCTTCTGCACTACACGTGAATATGTACAGCCCTGTGTCCCTGTACATGTTTTTTACATGCATTAGCAAAATAATTACTATCTAACCAGATATAGTTCTTTCCAAAGATTTTCAACTTTTTACATGCGATCAAAACCGATTCGAAAACTGAGAAAACAACAACTATGCCGTAAATCTAAGTTCGACAATGAAAGTATGAAGAATAACTATAACATCTATATTGAATTTCAAAAAATAGTTGACTATACCTATTGATATTTTTGTCACCTGCAGATGTAATAGAAGTGCTTGATTGTGTCAGTATTTGCACCAAATACTTGATTTGTTTAATGGGCAGTTCAGAGCCTTAATCCTTAAGCTTAGTACACACTAGTAGACCCCGTTGCGCACTTTGTCTACATGAAGTCTGGAGACGGTTTCAAGGCACAATCTATAGATGGTTTATAGACATCCTTCTTTGTCTCGCCTGGCGTCCATACGATAATGTGAATTTTTTGTCTCATTTTCGTTTTCGTCATCAAAGACATTGTTGTGTGGAATGGGCTGGGATATGACTCGGGGTCTCTAAGAATGTTTTTTTTTTCGGTTAACAGAGCAATGTTTCTTGTTTTAATCTTTAATACTATTACACTAGCTAACTTTAAATGCGACGTACTTATTTTGTTCTCATATAATAAAAATATTACCTTACTGAGGATTTCTGTGCATTTTCCATGTTTTTGTTTAAGCTGGCATTGACCAGATAGAACACAATGGATTTAAAGAGCAATAATAGAATAAATTCTAGAAGACCACTGAGGTTGAAAAATTACCAGCCTCAAATATCGTTTGCGCCCCCCTTAGACAAAATCCTAAATCTGCCCTTGAATGGGCAACAAACTCCAACTGGTTTGCGGTGGTGTCGTCACTGACACACCGCTACAGGAGAAATTTTGATATATTTTAGTAATATTTGGGTATAAGGAGTACCTGCCACTTTAACGATACTTTTGTAAATGGTACCTCTGAGATGGAATATACACGTTGAAAATTTAATAAGAAAATTAAGAAAATCAAACATTTCCGCGAGCGAAAAATATCTACACATGATATATACCACGGCCTTGTTTAATAATTACTATCTTACGGAATCTTAGCATGGGGGGTTTCAAGAATAATTATTATAAATAAAATGAAATTGTGAAGTGGGTTTTGAAGGTTATGTTGAACAAAAATAATAATAAAATATTTACAGTGAATCTCAGCTTTTCGACTGTCCGCAAATATATTTTTATCATACAATAATATATTTAGCAAAAAATCCAAAATTGTTAGATTCTATCAGCCACAACCATCAAACGCGATTCAAGGAAACATCTGTCCTAATTCCTAGACTAAATTAATCTATTAGCCAAAGGACATTCGACTTTCTATGTTCAACATTTTATAATGTTCTTCCTGCAAACTTTAAACATATAAAATGTAAAAAACGTTTAAAAATTGAATTAAAGTTATGGATCCTAAATCAACGAAGGCTACAAGTCCATAAGTTTGTAAACATTAAAAATCAATATGCTATTTGACAATGAATTGATGCAAATTTATACATTTGACTAGTATACTTATAGGAAATTTGTTGTATTCATATAATTCAAGTTTGGCTAAAACTCAGGCGCAAGTGTATACTTTTTTAGGTATCTTATGTTCACTGGACACTACCGTTATTTTTTATAACAAAACCTTGTAGTTACACCAATAAACATTACTATTATTATTACTATTATTATTATTAATTGTTTTTATACCGACACGTATATTTTTCACGAGTGTATCACCAATTTCGCCTAACCTTTAATTTGTGTAACCTTGACTATGATGGTTCTCTGAATATTTCGTCAAGTAGATTGACTCAGTACTTATGACGCATTGATATACAGACTTCGAAGTTGAGTCATTTATTTTAACAGTGAGTAGATCTGATCAAAAGAAATGTTTTTTCCTTTAACATTTTTTTGGTAAAATTAAAGTAACAAAGTTATAGCCCTTTAGAAGTTTGAGTACCGCCTTGTCTCAGTAATAATATTACGTGCTCGTGTTTGGCAACAACGGATATAATCCGCCTTATCGGTTCATCGCATTGGAAACAAAAAAGCGAAAGAATTTGAAACGCTTATCACGATGTTTTTACTACAATTTTATTCAGTTGTATTCAGTCAATGTGTCAGTCGGTAACGCGTGAGTGAACAGTGGCATTTGTTGCGTGGCTCAAACGAAATAAAAATGGCGCATGTTTACGAAAATGCTGAACTTGTGGACATGATTCTTATTTAAGGGGGGGGGGGAGTCTTTACAAAATCGTGCCTTTGTTAATGTAGTACAAAGGGCTCGAAATATTTCCTATTATTAAGATCCTGCTAATCTCTGTGATACTATGCAACCATAAGAAATCATAAATCGCATATCTTCACTATATCTGTCATGGTTATGTCGAAGATTCATCGTACGAGGGATGTCTTTTAAGTTTTGCATATGGAAATAAAACAACACGGTAGGTAGTTTTAAATGGCTTTATTGTTTTTCGAAGTATTCTCCACAAAGATTAATACACTTCTGCATGTGCTCGAACCAATTTTCGAAGCACTTATTCCACTCGTTTGCTGGCAGATCCAAAACGGCATTTTTGAATGCGTCAACTGCTTCTTCTGGTGACTGGAACCTTTGACCACGCAGTCTGTTTTTAATTTTCGGGAAAGTAAAGAAATCGTTAAGACTATATGGAGGATGGTCCAATAACTCCACATTTTCTTCCGTTAAATACTGCCTTGTTTTTTGGGCAGTGTGCAAGCTTGCATTGTCTTGGTGGAGGATGATTCTTCTTTCGGGGTTGATTTTTCGAAGCTCGGTGATGACTTTTGGCAAACAAATGGTGGTATACCAATCCGCAGTAACAGTTCTTTGCTCATTAAGAGGAATTGTTGCAATATGACCCGCTTTTAACACAAATGTCGCGACCATCTTTTTCGAAACATTTCGAGAACGGATGACTTTTGTTGGCTTTTCTTCACCTTGGAACACCCAAACAGCCGACTGTCGTTTATTTTCTGGTTCATAACAGTAAATCCACGATTCATC
Source organism: Acanthoscelides obtectus (assembly GCA_963669975.1). Lineage (NCBI taxonomy): Eukaryota > Metazoa > Arthropoda > Insecta > Coleoptera > Chrysomelidae > Acanthoscelides > Acanthoscelides obtectus. The sequence continues at coordinate 27,619,909 of CAVLJG010000002.1, read as the reverse complement.
ACCACTAATAATGCTGTACACATTTTTTGAGTTTCCGGAATTGGAACAGTCAAGCGCTTTTTGACACGAATTAACCCTGGCTGCTTTCTGCTCTTCAGTCAACAGGTGGGGTATCCAACGAGAAACTAATTTTCTTACTCCTAATTCTTCATGTAAAATTTTTTGAACTGAGGTCTTTGAGATCTTCAAGGATGCTTCAATCTCGCGATATGTCACATGTATATCTTCAATGATGAGTTTGCGCACAGCATCGACGTTTTGCTGGGTGACTGTCTTTTTTGGTGCACCCACCCTGGGATCGTCGCTAAGACTCACCCGTCCACGTTTGAATTCTCCATACCAACGGGAAATTGTCGACTGATGTGGCGCTTCGTTGCCGAAAACAGACAGTGACTCAGCAAGGCATTCTTGTTGCGATAATTGTCTCTGAAAGTTGTAAAAAATTATGGCGCGAAAATGTTCGTTGAGTTCCATTTTTCTAACGACTTGGTGACACTTAAAAATTCACTGTAGTGAGAACATTGCACGTATTGTTGTGAAACTTTTAAGTTTACTAAAGAGTGGGGTTCAGATTCAGTACTGCGTTCGATCCGCGCGGCCTACTATGTTTCTATATGCAAAACTTAAAAGACATCCCTCGTACCTAAGTAAATCTACCTAATTACCATTCTATTTCGGCTTTTGAAACGATATGACTCATCGCTTTTCTTTGAATCCACCAACGAATGAGTATTTTTTTCCTAGTTTTGCCAGGTTTTATTTCCTTAGCTACTGTGTGGCAGCCGTTTCATGACCTCGAGCTCCCCCCCTGGATCCACCCTTTCTCACCTTGTCTATTGTGTGATGTTACAGTTGAATGCATACGACATTTCCCTGACAGGCATATCGATAATTGGTGTGATACCCGTATTGATAAGGCATCCAGCGCTTGGTCTGCATGGTGTCATTTTTAATCTAGTGAATGCGATAGATACTGATCACACGTGGCATCAGCAGTACATGCATCCTTCTGGTCTGAGTCGTATATACATGCATGCATCAAATCCAATAAGCGAATGACTGTTACTCTGGAATTTTGCGGTGTCGAATTGTACGTTCCTACATGTCCAGATTGCTGGCAACGTGAAGTTTCAAACTGGACATTGTATCTGAATCTATTACCGAGAAACCCGTATATAGAGCTGGAACACTGGGAAGGGTAACGCGCTTTACTTTTATTTGAGAAGCAACGTCAGATAGGCATTTGGGTTGATTGGCTACCCATATAGTACGAGGGTTGTCTCAAGAATAAGGTTCCCACATATTTTTCAGGCACAAGGAATATTTATTCGCCGCCAGCCCACTTGGAAACTTGGTAACTTCTCTTGAACCGTAGACCGCCTAGGTGCTCCTTTAATTTTGGAAACGCTATGTCAAGGCTGTAAGGAGGATGGCCAATGACTTCCCAGCCAAACTGATCGATTCCATCCTTCGTTTGTTGCGAGACATGCGGATGCGCATTGTAGTGGTCTTACGCTATTTTGGATTGCCAGTCTCAGCTTTTTCAGAAGCTTCAGGAATTTCAACCGCATGTTCCCGGATCGGGATTCGGCACTCTTCGAGCAAGATATGCTCTATCTTCGACGTATTCAACAAGCTTTTATGTAAGGGAATCTTTGAGCATAATTTTCAGTAATTTCCAGAAGTTTGATTGATCTGAAATTTCGCACACGTATCAAGGACCGATGACAAAGCAATAATTATATAATAGTTTTATATATATATATATATATATATATATATATATATATATATATGCGGAGAAAGGTATATAATAAAAAGTAGGAAAATAATGGGCAAAATCCGCAAAAAGGAGGAAAGTGGATTCGAGCAGAAAATAGGGTAGGTAACCCGAGCGATACGTATTTCTGCTGGTTGGCTTCATCAGGCCCGCCGAAATGAATGCACATATGAAACTAAAAAAGTAGGTACACATGCCCACCTATCCGGATACGGGTGTAACCTGAGGAAACGAAGATGGAGAGGGAAAAAAACCGACACACGAAGTCCACAACAAGAGCCAACCTACACATTGTAGTATAAAACGGCTAGAAGACCTCGAATTTTGAAGGAGACATCTAACCACAACCACGCGGCCGGTTATAGCCACTTGCTGTGGTACTTCAAGCCCAAAGGATCTACAAAGAGAAAATGACCATGCGGAGAAAGGTATATAACAAAAAGTAGGAAAATAGTGGGCAAAATCCGCAAAAAGGACTAAAGTGGATTCGAGCAGAAAATAGGATAGGTAACCCGAGCGATACGTATTTCTGCTGGTTGGCTTCATCAGGCCCGAAATGAATGCACATATGAAACTACAAAAGTAGATATACATGCCCACCCATCCGGATACGGGTGTAACCTGAGGAAGCGAAGATGGAGAGGGAACATTCGAGGTCTTCTAGCCGTTTTATACTACAATGTGTAGGTTGGCTCTTATTGTGGACTTCGTGTGTCGGTTTTTTTCCCTCTCCATCTTCGTTTCCTCAGGTTACACCCGTATCCGGATGGGTGGGTATGTGTACCTACTTTTGTAGTTTCATATGTGCATTCATTTCGGGCCTGATGAAGCCAACCAGCAGAAATACGTATCGCTCGGGTTACCTACCCTATTTTCTGCTCGAATCCACTTTCCTCCTTTTTGCGGATGTTGCCCATTATTTTCCTACTTCTTGTTATATATATATATATATATATATATATATATATATATATAGGTGAAAAATTAAAGCTTCCGCCTTTTGTTGGGTACTTCGACAAAATTTAAGCAAAGAGGACTCTTTATACTTTTTTTAATTCTCTCTAGCTTTCAATGGACTTTGCCATCATCATCAGGAGCTGCAATTACAATGATAACAGTAGCAACAAAGGTGTAAAATGAATTTAAATTGACTCAACTTACAGTAGTATGTGAGGATGTTGCTAATTGTTGTTTACGTATAAGATGAGGGAAACGTCCAGTAACATGGTGAGAGCTGGATAGATTGTACAGTAGTCAAACTTATATAAAATATGACAAGAACAAGTTAAAAACAGATTAAAAATTATTTAAAAAATTAAAGCATTACATCGTGAAGCCACTTGATGATTGCACAAATTAGTGGTCATGGAATGATGAGTGACATGAAACCCTTTGACAGAAGGCCGAAGGATGTCAATGTCAGTATTGAAAGATGGAACGAATTGTGGGCGTGTGCCAAAACGTTGCCAAATCACTTCAGATGATGAGATTTTCAGAATTTTATGTTAGAATTTGTTAAACCGACCAGAGGCAGTTGAATAAACTATATTATTATTAATGGGAATTTAAATTAACAATTATTAATAAATCGTGAGGAGAGAATTATTATATTTTGAGTGGAATGAAATTTACTGGTGGAATCGGCCAAAACACAGATTCTAATTATGGTTGTGAAGAGTTGAAATTTGGGGAGATATGTAAGTTCTCCAATTTTTCGCAGTTTAGCAAATATGAGTAAATGACACTCAGTTGTTTAACATCTGTCTTTTTGTTGATACAGTTGTTATTCATGAAAATGTGGGACATTTCCAGGAATAAACGTTTGGAAAGGTGTTTTTCTTTATCAAGAACTTTGATACTTGTGTAATTCATAGAATGCCCTGTTGTGTTAACATGAGATGCTAGAGCGCATCTTTCAGGATGAAGCCTAGCATCACTTTTGTGTGATGTAATCCTTCCTTTCAGAGATCTGGAGGTCTGACCTATGTATATTTGGTTGCAGTTGTTGCAATTGATGGAGTAGACTGTGTTGGTTAAGCCAAGCAGCGGGACTTTGTCTTTCATTTTTGAAAAAATGCAGTTTATAGTGAGGACGGATTTGCAAGCAATTCGAAAGTTCAAAGGACTGCACAATCTGATTAGCTTAGGGGTCAGTTCCTTGATGTAGGGCAGGACAGCAAAACCAGGTCTGGAGTCCGGGTTGGTGCTTGTACTGTTAGGATTGATGTTATTATTGGGAATTACATCAGTTCCGTTATTAGGGGTTGTGCGACTATTACCTGCATCACCAGAGTTCGGCAAAATATTGGAAGGTGAACTAAAAATGATCTTGTTAATCAGACACTTCGGATAACCATTATTGATGAGCAGTTTTGATAGTTTACGTAAATTTGAGGTGTGGAAGGTATTATCTGAGATGCTGATTACCCTTGTTTTCATCTGTTTTACCAAATTGATTTTAATCCCTAGCTTATGGTATGACCTAAAATAGTTCAGTAAGCATTGTTAGGACATTTATATTACACAAAATTGTTAGTTGGGCAATTATGTTGATTGCTCAATTTTCGAACTTATTTCTCAATGTCAGGGTTGAATGTCATTTTAGAAAAAGTAATTTAAGTAAGAGCTTGCACTTGCCTAGTCAAGGCTCAATCTTGTCAAATTATCCTGTGGCCACTGGGTAGCGTTCTATGGATGTGTCACTGTTTTTTGAGTTTTTCCGAAAAATGCAAATACAACGTACATTAGAAAAAACAAAGTTGATGCTGGACGAAACGTCATATTGAAATTCGGTTTTTCTGTCTCTCTCCGGTAGGTACTTTGTATTTCAAAACTTTCTACCTGCACTTTGTTAGTTACCTAAATACGCAATTTTGCCCCCATTTAAGCGACTTCGTACCTCTAACCGTTTCCGAGATCCCAACGGTGGGGAACGAATTCGAAACATCCGGTATATTCGCCGTACCTCTTCAAATCTAGAACAAATATGGCAAGTTGTTTCCCTCTCTTTCTATCCGCAAGTCTAGGTTACGCTAATACCTGAAACTGAAAATTTAAGCATCGGCATTCCTAATTGAGGTTGGACACTGAATAAAACCAAACAAGCTTTTAAGACCCTATACACATGCACCGAGTGGAGCTACCACAAAAGCCTTAATTTAGATAATGGCTTCGCGACAACGTGAAAATTGAAAATCGAAGATCTAAAAGAGAGTTCACCATAGTTACTAGCTGTGACCGCATGCAGATTTCATAAAGTTACATTTTCATCACACAGGCAAGGTTGTTTACATTTTTGATGTGTTTGGCGCCAGCACTGCTTCTCTTACACATTATACGAGTATTCTAATCATATTAAACTAAAATACCCCTGGTTTGCGAAATAATTGTAAAGTCTAGTTTTATTGCTGCAAGTTGTTCAAGGGGGTTTTCAAAACATGGACGCATAAAATGGGTATACCAAATTTTGTGGGAAAACTTTTTATTCGACAACAAAAAATGAGAAAACGTGATTTTTGGGATTCAATTGAAAGTGTTGGCAGGAACGAAAAAACTATTAATATAAGATTTTTAGGTATTTATGAGACCCCACGTAAAAAGATCCGACTAATACCAAACAAGTTATGGCCGAAAACTGTTGTTGGTAATGCGACGATGGTTTCTCGCAGATATTTGAAATTCTTCAAATTCATAGGATTCGTACTTCTAAATAACCACAACAAAATTGGAGTAGATTGGTCAAGTAGTTTTTGAGAATTTATAATTGTTTATCCCAAAACACCTATGTTCCGGCCATTACTACTGGTTTATTGAGCAATATACAGGGTTAGTTCAAAGGGCATTTAATTGCAAAAGACACTAGTTTGCCTTGCCGATATTAATCGCAAGCCATACCGGAAAATAAATGTTATATTTATGCAAAAAATGGTGGGTTTTGTTTTTTGTTCTAAACAAATTCAAACATTTCGTATTTGTCAGTAATTCGCAACAAAAGATAATAGAAACATCCGCTTTGTTTTAAGATGTATATAGTAACGTATGTTTTTCGAATACCGTAGCGCATTTGTTCAATCTCTCACAAATACGAAATGTTTGAATTTGTTTAGAAGAAAAAAACGTAACCTTTGTTTTTCGCATAAAAATAACATTTATCTTTCAGAATGGTTTGAGATTCATATCAGCAAGGTAAACACGTGTATTTTGCTATTACATTCTCTTTGACCGAATCCTGTATAACATATTGTTCAATGAACTAGTAGTGAAAAAATTGGAAATTCTCATAAAACTACTTGACTAATATAATCTAATTTTGTTGTTATTTAGAAGTATGAGTCCTACGAATTTGACGAATTTCAAGTAGTTGCGTGAAATTATCGTCGCATTACCAACAAGTACCAAAACCTGCATTTTGCCCCGTTTTAGGCCATAACATTTTTGCGATTGGTTGGATCCTTTTACGTGTCGTCTCATTTTGTGGGACTCATAAATACCTAAAAATCTTATATGAAACGTTTTTGGTTCCTGTCAACATTTTCAATTGAATCCCAAAAAACGCGTTTTCTCATTCTTTGTTGTCAAATAAAAAGTTTTCCCACAAAAATTGGTGTACCCGTTTTATGCGAATTAAGAATGTGCAAACAACGAACGACTTTTTAAAAAAGCGACTTTATTTAACAGAAGACGAATGAGTACTGGTCACCTTGGTTTACATGCATCTCTTACTTATAACCTACGCTAGAACAAAGGAATTGAAAAGTGCAAACCTAAGCAACTCTACATATTAGATCATCATCATAGCAGTGCCGTAATTCCTCCCTCTTCAAGAAGATTGAACCTCCTGGTTCAAAGGAAAAATCTGGTTAAGTTCAATGTCATTTTTGACTGATTGATTTTTTGGTTCTTTTTGCTTCAAAAGAGAGAGCAATTGTTTTTTTAAACAAAGTATAATTACAACAAATGTTAAAATACATAAAATAGTTACAATGCTAAACGTGGACGTTTTGTGTGAAAAATCTAAATTTTTTAATTTATCGTGTAATAAAACATTATTCAATTGTATATCCGAATAACCTTTTACATCAGTATTTTCAAATAACATATTCTTATCATAGTGCACCATAATGTTAGGTATGTATAAAGGTTTCGAAATATCAGAAATCTTCAAATACTCAGTATGATCAATAAATGTTTTACAGTTTAAGCTGATAATAAAAGAGGAATCAATTTCTTTTCTTTCTTTGGTACAATCTTCATATACTGGAATATTCTTGTTAGTATTCACTAAATAGTTATCATGTTTTAATTGAATTACTTCTGAAAATGAACCTTTTGCCAAGAACGTACAATTTTCAACTTTAAGTAAGTTACAACTGGAATGGATTAGTATAGTACAGTAAAAATATTTATTACTCAATAATTTGCATTCATCACAAAAATGTATAGTTTCATTTTCGATAATATTTTTATGTTTCAATACCAGAATATTATTTTGGTGTATAATGGGGTATATATTGGAATATATAAAGTTACCAGTAACTGTTGGTATGTGAAGAACAAATATGATTTCTTCTTCGAGGACTATAATACTTAATTCACATAATTCGAAAAATTCAAAATTGTGCAGTTTATCAAGTGGGAGAAGTTCATTTTTGTCAAATAGATCACTTAATAACGAATGGATATAATTAATTTCAGTCTTACTCAGCTGTAAGAGATTTATGCCCTGATTTGTGCTCAGGTTAATGGTTAACAGTAAGTGTGATAAATAATTAGAAAATCTTTGAATAATTATTATCTCATTCAAGACATACTGAGAATTAGCGTATTCGCTATGCAATTTGTTGAGGTTATCCAAATTATCTCTCAAATTTTTCTTTATAATTAAAGTGTTATTTTCAAACCTGTCTTGTAATTGTTTTGCTACAGAGACGGTTCGGGAATTTTGTAATGATAAATTATCTTGATTTTCCTTCAGAATTTTCATATTTTCCATTATTTCGTCTAGATCAGATTGATCTAAATTGCCTGAAATATATTTTATGACGGAACCAAGACCATTAAATAATCCACGCTTAACTCGTTTAAATTTTAACATTTCATATTTGTCTAAAAGCAAATTGTATTCATGTTCAAGTTGTGTTATCAACGTATCATCTATTCTTTGTTTTGCAAAATAGACATTTGACGTTATTTGCTTGATATTTTCATTAATGAGAGTGAGATTTATATGAAAAAATGTCTTATGGTACGCTTTTAGTAGATAGGCGTTACCTAGCTCTTGCTTAAAATATGGTGCTTTATTCTCGATCAGCTGGATCTCTAGGCCGGCTAGTTGAAGGGCCTGGATTAGGATCCTGAAAGTTAGAAATTTTGCGTTGCGGTTTCACTCTATTCAGTCTATGCTTTTTTCCTTTAGTGCGCAAGTTAATATGGACATTTTCTTGTTCGTAAGAGGTCTCTTTAGAATACAGGGGTTTTGTTTTATGTGAACGATCTAATGCAGATTTAAGATATACTGGACCTTCTAAGGTTGGAATTTCCTTATTTCGATTTTGATTAATTTTTTCTAGTCTTTCCGTTGCCTTATCTAGTACACGGTTCGATAGTTCTTCATAAAAAGGTAGTAATTCTCTGTACCGTTTCTCGTTATATTCATCATATAATTTTGTGGGGGTATCGATCAAATGCTTATTCAAATCGTCGTAAGGACCGTATAATAATGAAAATGGGGTATATGTGGTCGTAGAATGGACACTTTGGTTATAAATTAAGATAGCTGTCGTCATTAGATCAATAATCGAATCGATTTTATTTTGCTGACGTAAAATTTTGAGTTTTTCTTTCAAGGTACTATGAAATCTTTCAAGAGGTGATAATGATGAGGGGTTACCTACACTAGTAACATGACATTCAATTTTGTGCATATTACAGAATTCTTTTATAACTTTTGTGTTAAGTTCACCAGGATCAAAAGTTATTTTGTCAGGATAATTGTGATGGGAAAAGAAGTGTCTGATTTTGTTTAATATTTCGTTAGATAATTTTGATTTTAAATTGTAGGCCTGGGCATATTTACTAAATAAATCAACAAATGTTAAAAATATTTGTTGTTCGACTTGAAAAATATCTAGAAATATATGTTCAAATGGTCTTTTGGCTATTAGAGGTCCTTCCATAGGGAGTTCGATTGGTCGTCTTTCGTATTTTGATGTCAAACAAGTATTGCACTGATTAATGTAATTTGATATTATTTTTTTCATATTTGGAGTGAATGCTTTTTTCTTGAAATGGCTGTAAGTTTCATTGATACCATTATGCGTTTGGCTATGATAGAAAGACAATTGTTCTGTAAATGAGTCTTTTAGTAGGTATATAGGCTTATAAGAAGCTTTAACAAATCTTATACCGCTGTTCGAAAAATACTGTTCTAAAAGTTCGTTAAGTTTAAATTCTAAAAGTTGATTTTCATACCAAATACCATAAGTATGATCGGGCTGAAGATATTCCTTCATGAATTTCAAAAGTTGCTCTGTTTCAGATCCACTTCGGACTGTTACCATTAAAGTTCCATTGCAAGACTTTGTTATTTTGTACTGATTTTTTAACTGAAAATGTATTCGATTTTTGAAAAAATAAAAATTCTTTTCTTGATACAATATATGATTGATAGGATTTTGTGCAGATGAATGTCGAGTAACATCAGATTGCTCAACAATTTTGAGTCGTTCATCTAACGGCATTTCATCTAATAAATCAATTAAAGGTAAATTATCTTCATTCAAGATTTCATCAAGTTCTTGGGTTGTTAACTCTTCTACAGAATCTACTTGTGGTAAAATGGATAAAAGATCGTCATCCTCTAAAGCGTTAATTTCAATTCTACTGAGCGCATCGGCTACAACATTGTCTTTGCCTTTTTTATATTTAATTGAAAAATTATATTCTTCTAACTTCTAATCAATCGCTGATTGGGCACTGATAAAGAACTCAACCAAACTAGGGGCTTGTGATCACATTCGATTAGAAAATTTTGACCAAATAAATAAGGACGGAATTTTTTACAAGAATCAACTATTGCCAATAGTTCTTTTTCAATAACGCTGTAATTGCGTTCAGCAGAATTTAATGTTCGAGAGTGGAAAGCAATAGGCTTATCATTTTGACTAAGAACTCCTGATAGGGCTATATTGCTACAATCAGTTGTCAATGTAAATTTTTTGGAAAAATCAGGATAAGCCAGAATAGGTGGGTTACAAAGAGCTTCTTTACAAAGTTTAAATGCATTGATATAATCTGGATTATTGATATTGATTTTTTCATCTTTACGTAAACATTTTGTGAATGGCTTAGTCAATTGTGCAAATCCTTTAATAAATTTACGATAATAGTTCATAAGGCCTAAGAATGACTGGATTTCTTTAATCGTAGTCGGGAGAGGATATTCTTGAATTACTTTGATTTTATCTGGGTTTGGAAGTATGCCTTGTGGCGTGATGACATGACCTAAGAATGGAACATCTTTTCTCAGGAACTCAGATTTGTCCAGTTGGATTTTTAAATTAAACTGATTCAGTTTTTGGAATATTTTTCGAAGATGCAAAATGTGTTCGTCTAGGGATTTTGAAAAAACAATGATATCATCCATATAGACAAAACAAAAAACGTTGATATATTCTAACAATACAGTATTCATCATACGTTGAAAGGTAGCAGGGGCATTTTTTAACCCAAATGGCATACGGACATATTCATAGTGGCCATTTTCAACAGTAAAAGCCGTTTTTTCTATAGACTCAGGATCCATAGGGATCTGGTGGAACCCTTGTGCCAAATCAATAGTAGAAAAATACATGCTTTTGCCTAAATTTTCCAAAATTTCTTCAATTAGTGGGAGTGGAAATTTATCTTCAATTGTTATTTCATTCAGTTTTCTGAAATCAATAACCATCCTATATTTTTTAACACCGGATGCATCCATTTTCTTAGGAACTATCCAGCAGGGTGATTGATAGGGTGAATTGCTTTGTCGAATGATTCCATCATTCAATAACTTGGAAACTTGATTTTGGATTTCCTTTTTGAGATGATAAGGATATCGATAATTTTTTACATAAATTGGGTCTTCATTTTTTAACCTAATTTTGTGTGCAGTGGCATTACAGAGAGTTAATGGTTCGTTAGGCTTGAAAAATACCTGTTTGAATTGCTTGCAGAGCTTAATAATCTTTCCTTTTTCTTCAATATTCATATGAGACGTACGAATTAAATTTTCAACACGTATATTGGATTTTTCAGTAGAAAATGGAGATTCTTTTTCAATTAGAAAATCATCAAGAGGTTCAGATAAAAATGGGTTGGAAACATCAAGAAGATTTATGTCAATTGGATATTGAATAGCATTATTTTCTACGTTACAAATACATTCAGGAAAATATTCGTCAGAATTTTTGAATTTCAAAGGTGGAATAACAACAGAACCATTATCCAAATTTCGGATAATTAATGATTTTTTCGGGTAACTATACTGAACTGGATTGTTTTCTCGAATTGGCTTAAAAGAAGTGTTATAAGTAATTTTACATTTATCAGTAATAATCTGATGTTTAGTCAAATCAATAGAGCAATTAAGCTTTTGTAAATCATAGAATCCTAATAAGCAGTCATAACGTGAATGCCAAGGAAGAATTAAAAATTCAATTTCAGTTTTATTCTTCCATTCAGAAAATATGGGAATTTTACAGGCATATTGACCTCTAAAATTGGACGTACATGAATTAATTTCAAAAGGATGATCATAAATACGATCTGGAAAATATTTAAAAGCAATTTCTGGATTGATCAGGGAGGATGATGCACCAGTATCGATTAAGATGATAAGATTAAACTGAGAACAAAAAATATACGGAAGGTGGGTTTTTTGATAATTATTTATATCTAAGTCAAATTTTGAGACTGGCTCGTCGAAGGAAAATTTTCTTCGTCATTGTTTTCAAAATAAGATTCATCGGGGATATAGTCTGAATCGAAATCTTGGGTATATTCCTCAGATTCATATTGTGGCGTTCCTGCAAAAGTTTGTTCTTCCTCATTTTCAAGATGAGTAATTTCTTCGACATAATAATGGTTTGGTTTGGGACCTACTTGAAAGGCATTAACTCTAGTGGGCATTTGTTGACGATATGGGTTTTGCTGGGGTTTCGGTGTGCGTGCTGTAGATACAGACATAGGTATAGGATTACTTTTTTGTTGACCTGGAATGGGTTTTTTGGAAAAAACATTCTGTGGTGGTCTGAAAGCTTGAATGTTTGTAGGGTAATGAGGTTTAAAATTTTGTTTAGGTGGTGGTAGTTGCGTGGGACCTGTAGGGAAGGTTTGTTGTGGCTCTAGCCAAGTTTGACTATTTTGGGCTCTAAACTGATTGGGCTTTTGAGAAAAATTAAAATTAGACCTTTGGAAATTTTGATTTGAAGCTTGTACTTTATTCTGAGACTGAGGCTGTTGTCGTTTATATAGGCTCGTTCTTAAGAAATTTTTATAATCAACTTGCATTTGCAAATTATCATAATCACGACAATATTGAACACAAGAATCAATTGTAGTAGGATTTTGCTGTCTTACATAAGACCTATATGGTTCATTCAAACCAGAGATAAAGGAGCTCAAAGACTGTCTATCATAGTCTCTCAATTTAAAAGCGATATGATCGGGATTATCATGGTATTCTAAATTTGCAAATTCTTTCAGGCTCTGTACCTTAAATTTAATTTCTTGATAAAAATCTTCATATTTTTGGTTAGGTTTCTGAACTGACGTATATAAGGCGGTGAGAAGAGTTTCTTCATTTCTAGGATCTTTATATTTGGATAATAATAATGATTTTAAATCTGGCCAGGTTCTCGGACTAGTTAGATGCACTAAATCTCTTACTTCGCTTTTCAGCTGAGAAATAACGTATTGGAAAGCATACGAAACAAAAGGTGTATTAACAAATTCTGCAATAAACTTTTCTGAATTATCCAAAAAATAAATTAGATCTCTGTGACCTCCATGATATTCTGGTACCATATACTTAGCTACATTGAATTTAATTTGTAAATCTTGAAGAGACATGGTTGACTGATTAAAATTAAGACGTGAGGGTGTCAAAATAACTTGTCTAACAGGTGTATTTTCGACTACAGATTCAAATTCAGAATCGGACATTAAATATGTGCAATTAAAGTCACTAAATAAGTTTACTTATAGATAACTTTTACGAGTATATATAAATGTAAAGCAATAGAGGGCGAAAAAGTTTCGAGAAATAAATGGAAAAATCACTGAGTACAGCAAAAATTGTAAATGTTGTTTCTTACGCTACACTGGGCACTAGCAGCTTCATTTGGAGAGATCTGAGATACCTCCTTGGGCCAATACAGCTCCTCCTGGTTGACAGCTTGCCTGCCGTGGATCCAGCACCTCGCTCCTGTCAGTTCCTGTCGTTTTCTCAAGTGTCGTTGCCTGCTCCCAAAATACTTAGCAAGTATTTCGGCCTGGTACTTCGATGGTGATGTGCCTGCTCGGTGTAGCCTTCGAAGTTCTTTGTGATCGACGTCAAAACGATTGAAATCGTACCCGAACACACCGGACGATTTTTTGCACTTTTTCGGTCTCGATTGAGCGATACTCGTGAATCAATACCGCCGATTATCGATTCGGTACGCCGATATCCTGTTCGCAGCGCCAATTAAGAATGTGCAAACAACGAACGACTTTTTAAAAAAGCGACTTTATTTAACAGAAGACGAATGAGTACTGGTCACCTTGGTTTACATGCATCTCTTACTTATAACCTACGCTAGAACAAAGGAATTGAAAAGTGCAAACCTAAGCAACTCTACATATTAGATCATCATCATAGCAGTGCCGTAATTTGCGTGAATGTTTTGAATACCCCCTTGAACAGCTTGCACCAATAAAACCAAACTTTACAATTATTTTGGGGAAATTTGCTGATATGATTAGACTATTGATCTAAAAAATGCCTTTGATACGGTTAACCATGTCGAGCTTCTGAAAGTTATGGAAAGATTGGGATTTAGGGGAGCGTCACAAATCCTTTTAAAAAATTACCTTTCAAGTCGGGCACAGACTGTCAAAATCACTAACACTTACAGTAAAAAAATGTACATCAAGTGTGGTGTGCCTCAAGGAACAGTACTAGGCCCACTATTATTTAGTCTTTACTTAAATGACTTATTCAAAATTAACAGTTCTGGAAAGATTATATGTTTTGCAGATGACACCCTCGTATTATATAAAGCTGATGACTGGAGCACACTGAAGCAAATAGCTGAAAAGGATTTTATAAGGATCATTGACTAGTTTGATACTAAAATTTTAACAGTCAACTTCAAAAAAATAAAATTTATTGCATTTACATCCTATTCAAAATTTTTACCTACCTTCGAACAAATTTCCGTTAATTATCATGGCCAAAAGACCAACATCGATAGAGTTAACACTTTTAAATTCAAATTCAAATTCAAATAATTTATTCAAATAATTATTACATTGACAGGCTCTAGAAATGTTAGACGAGGATACGATGAATTTTAAAATTTGTGTGTATCCCCGAATAACATTTAACATTTAATTTCTTTATCAAAAACTACAACAGTAGAAAAAGCTACACTACAAAATTAATATAAATGATATATACGCACTATCTAATGTAGTAAAGCTATATATTAACACATGTAGCAGCGCAGATACAGGTATTCGTTTACTCAGAGAACCATACTATTTTTTTTGTAATAAGTATATAATTAGTTTTTACCCAGTATCTAATTTTGTTTTTAATGGATTTTGTAATAATTCGTTTATTCCTTATGAGAAGCGGTAATAGATTTAACAATATGGGACCTGTAAAAGAAATATTTCTCTGAGTAAAAGAAAAACTCTGCAGGGAAGAACAGAATCTCGATTCAGTTACTGCCCTGGTTTGTATCGGGTGGTTAACTCTCTCATGAAAGATCCCATACTTTAAAGAAAATTGAATAACTCTTACACAGTAAAGTTGCCTTAAGTTTAGAAATTCTGTTTGAGAAAAAGAAGATCGGTAGAATACATTTTAGGTTTAAATAACAAAATTTTTAATAAAAATTTTTGAGCCACTTTTAATGGTTGTAAAAGGGATTCACATGCTGAACCCCAGCACAAAATGCCATAATTTAAAATAGATTCCGCTAGTGAAAAATACACCATTTTCGTTAACTTAAAGGTTAAGACATTCCTTAGTTGCGAAAATTTGTACACCAATTTCCTAACTTTTTTGCTGATGTAGTCAACATGTATATCCCATCTTAAGAATCTATCAAAATAGACACCCAAATATTTAATATTGTCACAGGATTGTATTTTTAAATGACAGTTACAATTTAATTGAACGCTACATGAAGAGTTATGTAAGGGAATATACACTTTATTAGGCATGTCCCTTCTGGTCATAGAAAAAGATATAAATTTTGTCTTTTCAATATTTAGAGTCAGTTGATTTATGTCCAACCAGCATTTTATTTTGTGTAAGTCTAGTTCAGCTTTAGTAAAAGCATCAAGCCATGAACTACCAGCGATTAAAAGGGCAGTGTCATCTGCGAAGCACACAGTTTTACCATTAACGTTTAAGTTTAAGAGACTGTTAACATACACTGAGAACAGAATCGGGCCAAGCACTGTACCTTGCGGTACGCCAACAACTACTTTTTGAGCTTCACTATAAATAACATCGCTTAACTTAACTTTTTGATATCTGTTCTCCAGGTAAGATTTAAATAAATTATGTACTACTCCACGAATTCCTATGCTTTCTAGACGTTTGAGTAAAATATTGTGATTGACCGTATCAAAGGCTTTTTTTAAGTCTAAGAAAACAGCTACTGGTTTAAGACCCTTATTTATACTATTTGTCACAAATTGGTTAACATTATACAACGCATTATCAGTACTAACCTCTGGTTTAAACCCAAACTGATCCGGAGATATTATTTTATTTTTCTCAAGGTAGTCCCATAACTTTGATTTAATGCACTTTTCTACTATTTTATTAAGCACACTACACAAAGCTATAGGCCTATAGTTATTTATGTCCGTTTTATCCCCACCTTTGTGGATTGGAATGACAATGGAGTATTTAAAAATTTTAGGGTAACAACCAGAAGAAAAAATAATATTGATCAGATGCAGCAATGGTTTAATGAGACTTTTATGATTTTCTTTTATAATTCTAGAGGATATGCCGTCCTCTCCGCATGAGTTGGTATTTTTTAACGAACCAAAGACATTAACAAGTTCCGTCTCGTTAACAGGCTGGAGAAATAAGGATTTATCCAAACAATGCTCATAAGATTGTGGTTTTGGTACTATTTTAGATGCAAGTTTTTTGCCAATTGAACTAAAAAAGTCATTCATTTCATTAGCTATCTCATGTAAGTCTGTGGTAGTTTGACCATTATTTTTTTTAATGATTTTTATGGTATTTTTTTCTTGAAAATCGTTTGAAGCCTCCCTAATATTTTGCCACATTTTTTTGAATCACTTAAGTTCTGCATTATTTTATTTTTGTAGTAAGAATATTTGGTTTTTTTAATAATCTTAGACAAGCAATCTCTATACTCAGTATATATTTTCACAGCTTGTGGACAATGATTGGATGTCACAACATTTCTTTTTAATTTATTTCTATGACAAATACACTTAACAAGATTTGTAGTGATCCAAGGCTTTAAATCTTGGAATATTTATAGACTCACATCTACGGTGGGATAACCATATTAAATATGTTATCAAAAAAATTAGAAATGTTGCCTATAAACTCAAAATGCTTGCTAACATTCTTACAGAAAGTTATCTGCGAATCCTATACCATGCCTTAGTTGAAACCCATATAATATACGGCATCACAGCCTGGGGTGCCGCCTGCAAAACATATATTTATGACCTGAATATAGCACAAAAAACTGTTTTGAAAGCCATTTTCCATAAGCCAAGATTATATCCAACGAACAACTTATATCAAGAAACAGGGATACTTGATACAAGACAACTTTATTTCTTACATGCCACCACCTTATAACATAAGTATTGTAATAAAAAGAAAAAATCCTATAAACACGAGCAGAACACACGATTTCGAATAGGCTCATCTAATATCCAAAGACCACACAAAACATTATTCAAAAAATCATTTAAATTCTTAGCAGCTAAATTATATAAGGTAGTACCAAACGAAATAAAGATACTTAATTTTGGAAAAAAATTTAGAAGAAGATTGAAAGACTGGGTTAGTAATGTGCAGCGAATGACTATACATAATTATATAGAAAACTAAAACTACAAAATTCCAATTACATTAATACCTTTTAGATTTAACAATAATTGTTATACACATATATGATTGATTGTTAGTTATTAAGATATAAACCACACACAGGCGATGCCTTCTGTGGTTTTTTCATATTTATTTGCCCATTTTTTGTATTTTGGCGAATAAATATTATTATTATTATTACTATTATTAATGACGCTCCTTCACTCACGACAAATCCGATCCAAAACTGCGAGAATGACTTAACACACATTCTTTCATATGACCCCATACGAAGAAATCGATGGGGATGACATCTGGTGAACGAGGGGGCCAGGGTATTGTTCTTCCTTGCGTACGGCAGTATCTACGCATCATTTAGTAGTACCTACCCATGTTGGTTTATATCATCTACCCGATTTTATTAATCTATTGGTTAAGTAATATGGCGGGACTCCTGTAACCCTTATACTCGTATTACCCAAAATCATACCTCGGCCGCCCTCTCGTACATTGACCTGGCATTTCTTTGAATTAGATGATTTGTTTCCCATCATATTCAGAAGTTGTAAGGTCACAACAACAGTTAAATGGTTAAGCTTAAAAAATCGGAGTTTCCGGATTTAGAGTATCTGCAGAAGTTTGTCTACTTCGCGCTGAAGTTATTCATGATATTTGGTTATCTAATAAGTGTTTTGAAACGCCATAGTACAAGGAAGTTTTTCATAACTACGCAAATATCATCCGCTTACTAACTTTTTGTATAGGCCTCGTTGAAGATGCTGTAATCTTGTTGACAACAGGCAAACTTGCAGATTAGCCGATTGCTGTACCTACATTGACTTTACTACATTCTCACTCAGATTTTTTCCAGCTACCCATAATTCGAGAGCATGTCCTGTAAATCTGATTAAAAAATAACTAAAACAGATAAAATTAGTACAGTATCGAATGTAGCAATTTTTCACAAATTCTCAAAATCAGTGCACAATCGGATGACATATATGGTTTTTCTGATTGCAAACGCTTCCACCCCCTATCACCGCCTTTCGTTTGCTCCAACACTTTTGGGACACCCTGTATGGTATAGAGAAGCAGCTGTGACAAATCATAGATGACGCCACGGTATCTCATCTTATCATGGATATACAAGTGTAAAGTTTGTAGTAGCATATGTCTGGTCCAAAATTTTATAGTTCAGGACATATTTTCTATTTTGTGAAATTTCGAAAAAAAACGGCATAATGAATTTTCAATCGCAATTACAACTAAACCATTAGGTTTACGGCTGTAATTTTTTTCTGAGATGAGCTAAATGGTTAGTTTTAGTAATGGTTATGTCACTTTTTAAGAGAGCTTATTAGAAATCAACGCAAAAAATCTCAAATTCATTTTTTGTGGAAAATCTCTTCCATCCCTCAACTTTGGAGGGCGGTAAAAAGAACTGAGGTAACACTCCATCATTCATTTTATTGTAAAAACTCCTTCAATCCATTAGAATAAACCCTGGAAATTTTAGCTTGCTACGATGAGTGTTTCATGTCACATTCGTTGTGATGCGATAAACGTATGAAACGCAATAGAATCCTTACCACCTCCAAGTACAGAATGTATTTAACTAATTTTTAAAGAACATGCTCGAAATGGCCTCCATTATTTTCTATACCCAAGCGACACCTTCTAATAAGATTGTCTTTGAAATGAATTCGCGTTTTCCATAATTTTTATTTTTGCTTCATGAATTTTATGGCGCAGTTGGTTGACATTTGTATATCCAGATGTATAGAATGTCGCCTTATAAAACCATATAAAAAATCTAGAGGATTTAAATCGGGTGATCTTGGAGGACATCGTATGTGTCCACCTCTACCTATCCAACGCCTAGGAAAGGCACTGTCTAAGTAGTGCCGTCCAAAGGTACATCCTTCAGCAGCTCAACCAAACTGCTTTGTAGAAAAGCAAGATATGACTGACCATTCAACCTCGCGGGCAATTCATATGGTCCAATTAATATTTTGATGAGTACTCCAGCTCATAAATCAACGCCGAACTAACGTTGAAAGCTGGGTCGGCGAATAGCGTGTGGATTTTCCACGCTCCATAAATGGAAATTGTACATGTTGAATATAACATTTCGGTTAAGTTGAATTCATCTGTCCATAAGATGCTGTCGGAAAAACTTTCATCCTGTTCGCACCGTCTCAACCTATTCTCACGAAATGCAACCCGTTGTGCATAGTCGCTTGGAATCAATTCTTGTACTTTTTATACACGGTAAGGGTGCATGTTCTTAGAGCGTGGTATTCTGTGCACTGAAGTATGGGATATGCTTCTGCTTCGGGAAATGGCTCTGGTGCTTATAGAGGGATCTCTCCCAGCTTCTATTATATCTTCTATCCCTTCTGGGCGCTCCTAGCTGACGATGAGTGCCTAGTATGCGGCACTGCATATACGCATTATAGACGCGTAGAAAAATGCGGTAGTAGAGATATACCGCCGGTTGTGGTACACCTCTTCTAACCACATACTCCCGATACTTGCGAGCAGCTGCTCGAGCATATCCTAGGCAGCACCATAATAGTAATGCATTTATGCATAACCTACCGGAGAATATGTCATGATTCTTCTCAGATGCCAAACTTTAGATACAAATTCCGCGCTGGACCTGACCTAGTAAGTTCGGTCAGACCGAATATTGAACGCTCCCGCACCTGGAATGCCTGGAAAGCTCATTAAGCTGATTTGGCTATTTGCGTAAAAAATCCGTCACTTTGATCTTACAAAATGTATTTACACACAGTATCACTCGCACTGCTAGGATGAGTCTAACAGTACCACTATGTAAAAATTCATCAAGTCGTTTGGACTGTAGCTCGTGAAATAGAATTTCTTGTTTACATGTATAGATACCAACCTGCGTCAAACATACAGATTTTTTAAGGTGAGGCACTTATCGTAGCAAGCTGAAATTTTCGGGGTCTATTCTACATGGATTGAAATAGTTTTTGCAATAAAATGAATAATGAAATACAACCTCAATTTTTTTACCTCCCTCCAAAGTTGAGGGATGGAAGATATTTTTCACAAAAAAATGAATTAAGATTTTTTTGCGCTGATTTCTTATCAGCTTTGTTAAAAAGTGACATAACCATTGATAAATCTAACCATTTTGTTCATCTCAAGGCCTAAACCTAATGGTTTAGTTGTAACTGTGATTGAAAGTTCATTATCCCGTTTTTTTCGAAATTTCGCGAATTGCAAATATCTCCTGATCTATAAAATTTCGGACCACACATATAGGGTTCATTCAACAGGTTTTGAGGCCCTCTATCTGACCTCCCTTGATCCACTACCAACTTTACACCCTGTATGTGTTACGTGATACGCACACCCCTCGTATCGTCGGAAGTCGCGCTGCTGTGCATTATTATATATGCCGTGTTAAAATACATTGATGAAGTTCCAAAGATCATATCTCTGAGCAGTAATAGGATCGACAAAAAAACATGGTGGTGGTGGTCGCACGCAATGATAAAACATGAAATTTGAAAGGTTCATTTAAGAGATTGCATCGTGACGGTGGCCCGTATTTCTTATCTGGGCGAGCTTAAATGCGCCGAAAGAAGAGGAAAATTACCCGAAATTTACAAGTCTGTCGACGGCCATTAATTCTTCCTTGTTTTGGTCTCCTTTTTGCTTTGAAACCGGAGTGCTGATGAAAGCAATTCCTGCCTTCTGCGGGATATCGGCTGATGAAGGGATTTTTGGAATATACCCCTTTTACAGACAACCTATACTATTTTATTAGCTCAGTCACCGTCTGTAAGGAGAACTAGATATCGTTGGAAAATGTATTAACAAGACAAACAGGAATAAAACCAAAGCGAAGTAGATCTAAGTATTCGTTATTGGAACAGCGCAACATGAACTATAAACTGTGAATTGTGAACTATGAACTATGAACCGTGAACAATGGATCATGCATATGAACTTTGAACTACGAACTACGACCTATGAACTATAAATTATGAACCATGAACTATGTATTAAGAACTATGAAAATCCAATTTTACTACTGATGGCTACATATGAGCGAAGGCCTGTACAATAAGGTAATTTGGGGCGCGGAACGAATTTGGAGTGAAAAATCGGCAAAAAAATATTTTTCCGGGGCTACTCGTTAGTCCTAACACTGAATTGGCAGCGAAGTCGAAATCTACGTACCCGATTTCCCTAGAAAACAAGCTTCCACCTCCATCATAAATGCGCAACAGTTTTTAGATATTTTTTATTGGTGGAAAATTGCAAAACTATGCGGTTTTTGCGACCTTAAGATGCTAAAAATCCATTTTTAGTATCAATCCCTATATGGTAGCGAAGGTAGTTTGGGGCGCTGAATATGAATATCATAGTGAAAAAATTATAAGTTGTCATCGGAACGAATTTGGAGTGAAAAATCGGCAAAAAAATATTTTTCCGGGGCTACTCGTTAGTCCTAACACTGAATTGGCAGCGAATTCGAAATCTACGTACCCGATTTCCCTAGAAAACAAGCTTCCACCTCGATCATAGATGCGCAACAGTATTTAGATATTTTTTATTAGTGGAAAATTGCAAAACTATGCGGTTTTTGCGACCTTAAGATGCTAAAAATCCATTTTTAGTATTAATCCCTATATGGGAGCGAAGGTAATTTGGGGCGCTGAATATGAGTATCATAGTGAAAGAATTCCAAAGTGTCATCGGACCGGATTTGAGGTGAAAAATTGGCAAAAAACTATTTTGCCGTCTATGAACTATGAACTACGAACTACGAAGTATTAACTACGCACTGCATATAAAATTTTATGCGAATCAAGTCTTACATAGTAGGCTCCCAAAAGGCTATCAAATTCAAATTCAAATTATTTTATTATCCTAAGAGACATTACAAAATATGTATAGGATTCGTCGAAATAAAAACTAATAAAACAACACAAAATAAATATACTAAGTGACATATAAATCCGAACACCCAGTTTAAATGGTTTTATTTTAATAAAATTTTGTATAAGTACTTAATGAAGCATAATAAGTAAATGATAAAAATTTCAAAATGATTGCACTGCTTTAAAGCCCTTTGACCTTTAATAATGTGTGGATGCACCCTGATGTGCTACGCATTCTCCAACGCGCCTAGGCATGCTTCTGATCAGGTGGTCAATGTCCTCCTGTGGTATCTCATGCCAGGCAACAACCAACTCCTCTCGAAGTGCTTCTAGAGTCTGAGGAGGACGTTGCAAATTGAGCAATCTCCTACCCATCATATCCCACACGTGCTCAATTGGGGATAAGTCAGGAGATCTTGGTGGCCATGGTAACAATGTGACATCATTATGTTGAAAGAAGTCTATTGTGACTCTTGCAACATGTGGTCGGGCATTATCTTGTTGGAAAGTTGGATCTGCCAGGGTGTCAAGATAGGGTAAAAGATGGGGTTCTAGAACTTCGTGGATATAATGCTGCGCGTTCATGTTACCTCTGATGAAGATTAAAGGAGACCTGGAACCATAAGCTATAGCACCCCAAACCATAACTCCAACAGTGTGATGAACATGTCTTTCAACAAAAAACTGTGGATTCCTCCTTTCACCACGTCGCCTTCTAACCCTGGCACGACCATCATGCATGCCTAAACAAAATCGAGACTCGTCACTAAAGACAATACTGTTCCATTCCTGATCCCAGAGTGACCGTTGTGTGCACCACTCAAGGCGATTACGTCGGTGTTCTCGAGTTAAAGGGAGGACCCAGTGTGGCCGGTATGAAAACAAGCCAAAACTTCTCATTCGTCGGTAAACACTTCGCATGCCAATAGGTCTTCCATGTTCTGCAAACCATTCATTTGCAATGGACCTGGTAGTGGAGAAACGGTCCCTTAAGGCCAATAATCTTAGGCGGCGATCTTCACGGTCTGTTGTTCTACGGCGGCGTCCAGTGCCCCTTGCTCTTTTCGTACGGCCTTCTCGAAGCCATGCCTGACAACACCTAACCACAGTGTCTACACTTCTTTGCACTCTAACTGCAATTGCCCGAAAAGAAAGTCCAGCTTCCCGAAGTCCCACTATACGGCCCCTATCAAACTCACTAAGTTGACGAAATCGTACAGGTCTCCGTACTCTAGGCATCGTAACCGATCGTAAAAGATGTCAAGAACCAAAATCCGCCAACGTTGATTCTTTACTGCGGCTGAAATATTCATTTTTAGAGCGTTAGTGAATTAAAAAAAAGCAGTATAAAAACCGGAATGTCCAACTGATAAGGCTGAAAATTTTTTCACTTGTTATTAACAGTAACATAAATACATTCACCAACTTTTATTAAAATAAAACCATTTAAACTGGGTGTTCGGATTTATATGTCACTTAGTATATATGTATAAAACAAACACACAAATAAATCATAACATAACAAACTCAGAGACGGCATAATAACATTTCCACACAAGAAAATCTGTTAGTTTAGCCTTAAAATTATGCATATCTCCACACTCTTTAATATGGTTTGGTAGCCTATTGAAAATTCGTGGACCCAGTATTTCCGGAGATCTGACGCCGATCTTATACTTGGCAAAATACACATTTAAGTCTCCAGCTTGTCTGGTCGAGTACGAGTTAAAATTGTTTAAAAATCTAGTTTTGTTAATAAAAGTAAGCACGGCTTTTCGTATAAAAATAAAGATGGTCAAGTTAAAATCTTAAGGCGCTTAAAGATATCCTTACAAGAATGCCTACTGCTGACTCCCATCATGCATCTAACCACCCTTTTTTGAGCCAAAAACACTTGTTGGGCATTTGTAGACAAACCCCAGAAGCATAGTGCAGTCGTGTCTCAACAGCATAGTATACAGAAACCATCTGTGCTTCGGTAAGGACAGTTCGCAAATTTTTCATAAGATATGATTGGGAGTTTTTTTTTTGAAGCAATGTATACAATTAAATTCAAACCTGTATCTAGATACAAGCCCAAGAATATAACCTGCGTTAACTTGAGCCATTAAAAGTGATATTTAATGTCCTAGACTTCTTCTGGATGTTGTGAAATTGGACAACTGATTTCCGAATTCAAATAGAGCTGATTCCTGCTAAACCACTTGTGAATACCTTGCAATAAAACTCCACAATATCTATCTAATGTAGCCTCACACTTATTCGATATCACCACTAAAGTATCATCTGCATATAAAATGAATCTACCTTCAGAGGAACAGAATTCAATTCACTTTGAAGTTGAGTCATTAATTTTCAGATAATGATTGTAGAAGGAAGATAAACCAAAATATGTGCGTAAAAATAAAAAAAAAATAAAAAAAATGTTACCTTGTTTTATAAAGTATCCTCCCGACAAGTATTTCAGTGCGGACCTGTATTTGACCGTGTGGTCTTGGAGCACCGGCATGCCCTCCCCTGTGAGGTCTTAAGTCACCTGATTCACGAGCCCTTTGTACTACATTAACAAAGGCACGAGGGGTTGGTTGCACTCGATTGGGGAACCGATTCGCTTAAATCCATGATGCCGCGGCAGCATTTTGTAAAGACTCCGCCCCCGTAAATAAGAATCATGTCCACAAGTTCAGCATCTTCGTAAACATGTGCCATTTTTTATTTCGTTTGAGCCACGCAACAAACACCACTATTCACTCCCGCGTTACCGACTGACACATTGACTAACATCGTGATAAACGTTTCAAATTCTTTCGATTTTTTGTTTCCGATGCGATGAACCGATATGGCGGATTATATCCGTTGTTGCCAAACACGAGCCCATAATATTATTATTGAGACAGGGCGGTACTCAAACTTCTAAAGGGCTATAACTTCGTTAATTTAATTTTACCAGAAAAATGTTAAAGGAAAAAAACATTTCTTTTGATCAGATCTACTCACTGTTAAAATAAATGACTCAACTTCGAAGTCACCCTGTAGACTGAATAGCACAGGTCCTAGAATAGAGCCCTGAGGGACGCCTATGGAGATGTCAGCTATGCCGGACTTAATAGGCGCATTTAGACCACTATCGACGATACCCACAAATTGGGACCTATTCTTTAAAAAAGACCTTATCCAGTGATATGATGGACCATTTATGCCATAGCTTGACATTTTTTGCAACAGCACTTCATGATTGACGCAGTCAAATGCAGTGCTGAGATCACAAAAGATCTTAAACGTTTTCTCATATCACGAATCAATTATGCTCAATGAAGAAAAATTCGTATTTTTTGTGAGCGTGTGTCAATGTGTTCTGTATCTAGGCTTCACCACGTATACTCAATCCATCTGCTGAGAGCGTCAATATATTTCCACAGTGCTCTCGCATAATGCTATCTGAAGCGTCCACCTCTTGTCGACAGAATTTGCAGCACTCTGACCGGGGCGATTATACGAACTGAAGCTGCACCATATCATGGCCACCTAGCTGGATATCGAGGACAACAATAATAGTTGTATTAGGAACAGGCCCAGATTATAGTGCATGGATGATTTACTAGAAAGTTTTAATCGTTATTTGGAACACAGCGAGTGTTAACATAAAAGACGCGGATCACTGAACTGATGTGCCGCTCAGCTTGGCGAAGCTTTCATAGGCGATTAGGGAGAGCTGTACACTCTGAAAAGTAGGCTTACTGAAAATCGATAAATTGATTAACATAGCTTTACCACTAGTCAAACCGCTCCATTGAAAAATCCGAGTTAGTAACGACGAAAATCAAAACTCGACACCGTGAAGGACTTCTTCCATTTTTAGTAGGTAATTGTAATTGCGAAAAATGAGATATTAAGTTTTTTGGATGTTTAATGAGATATCACTGAACACCACTCTGTATGTTGCTTACTTTGAGCCACGGCTCATGGGCAGCAAACACCTCTCGCAAATCGGAATCAATGATCAAATAGCACTGAACCTGTACACATCCCTGTTGCTGTGTAAATAAACAGTTAAATGCCATCCTTATACTCGGTCATACATTCTCCGTCATATCTGAAAAAGTATATTCCATATTGTACCCTACGAGCCTGTAACCCACAAACCATACTAGCGAATTGCTGGTTGCAGTAGTTTAGGCAAATAGCAAGAGGCTTGCTGTGTCATTCCTTTATAAGTGGCGCTCACATTAGTGGTCTATCTTTACAGAACAACACCTAGAGCGAATTTGGCAATCCAACTTCTTAGATTACGATTTTTTACTTCCCATGCCATTGGCGAAGACTGTGATTACGGAAAAGTTTGAAAATGGGTTGTGGTGTTTTTTGGATGATGCTGGTTAATGCTGTTAAGTTCCCAGGAAATTGTAAAGAACTTGCTTGTTCTTCCTACAAGCGATGCTGTAATATAATCGCGAAAAATAAAGTAAATGAGACATATCTTGGCTAGTCTATAACATGGAAAGTACCGCTCGTATTTTGATCAAATTTTCACAAAAGGTCACTACTATTTCAAGGACGAAAAGCTTTGTGGTTTTTGGAAATTGAACCAGTGGTGGTGGAGCTAGAGGAATATAGCGCAAAAAACTCTAAAATGCTGATTTCAGACATTTTAGAGACCTGCTCGTTTTCTAAAAATCTTTAAAGGTGGGGGATGTAGAGGGTTCGTTAGAGTGAATCTCAATTTTTTGGCGGTTGTATATTCTTAGCCACCATGACGAACTGCTGTGATGTATGGTGAACGCCAGAGAGGTGTTAGTGAAAAATTATGCTTATATACCTCCAGTCTACCTATTAGACATATTCACACACATTTCTTGTAGACGGCCCCAAATCGAGAAATGGGTAGTCGCTGCCGTTGTGCGGTGACTTGGCGACTGTGTGTTTCGGTATTATCTCCATTCCGATAGCGACGTTGCCATTGCTTGTGAAATGGGTGGGAACTGGTGACGAATCTCGTTGTTACCGAAAATAAATTTTTGATAAGCCCGAACGGTCATTTACAGTGGACTAGATCAGTTCAGCGCGAAGCTAGGCAACATCACATCATTAATTTATTTGGATGAGTGTACTTGACTACTTGACTGCCACTGACAGATTTCTTGTTGTTTTTGTAGCTAAACCAAGTGATTTATCGCGTATTTCCTAATTTTTCTCTAGTTTGAGAGACTTTACAAGAAATCGACCAAATTCATTAGATTCACTACTTCAAAGACACGCCTTCTTTCTGGTCCAATTTGTGGCAACTTTGATTCCTGCCGCTTAGTAGTAAAAAACTCAAAAAACTACTCCAGGCAATCTTGATTTACTTTTCATGTCATGAGAGATTCTACCACTTCTTTCTTATTTTCCTAATTTGGAATTTAACCAGCAGCAATTGTCCACTCACATAAATATTTTATTCAAGATGTATTAAGCATCATTTCTTCGTCGGCTGTTACGTTGCTGTATATTATTGGATATACATATACTCTTGATTCACCATCCTATTAGAAATTTCACCGCTTCTCTGATTTTCTCAATTTGAATCTTTTTTCAACAGTAATTTTCCAGTCAGCTCAATAAGTTATCGAAGAGAGCAAGAAACAATTTTGACATGGATCGGGTAGGAAAAAATGATGGTTCCCATCATAATCGGCTACAACCGGCGGCAAAATAGCTTCAAAGCTGGAGGAGTCCGGTTTAAAAGAAAAAAGAGAAAAAGGCATACTTTCCAAACCCAAATGCACCACAAAATTATTAATCTGAATTAAAGATGGAATAAAAAAGAAATGAATGATTACGTAAATTATATGTTTGGAGGGTTGAGAAATAATGTTTTAACTTTTTGTCGAAAGACAGGTAATGAAAATTCTTTATATACTTTAGGAAGGTCATTATAAATAATAGCAACATTGTAAGAAAAACTGCGTTTAAAAAGTGTAGACGTATGTAGGGGTATTCTAATATTATTTTCTCTGGGAGTTCTACAGTGAACATCATTATTAAATGAAATTTTTTCCTTCAAGTAATAAGGTTTAGACGTGAACAGCAATTTGTGAACAAAAACTGAATAGTGATACTTGACCATGTCATTAATTTTTAACCAGTTTAGAACGGGATATTTCGCCGATACATGATCAAATTTACGTAAGCCAAAAATGAATCGTATACAATTGTTTTGAATAACTTGAATAACGTTTTTAGTGAAATTGTCTAAACAAGTATAGTATACGATATTACAATAATTTAGTATAGATATGACCAATGCTTCACATAGTTTTTTACGCATCTTAAAATTTAGTAAATACCTGTTTGCTATAAGAGTGCGCAGCCGTAGGTAGGTTTTCTGAGATAGACTTTTAACATGTTCAATAAACCTTAATTTTGTATCAAAAACAACACCAAGAATTTTTGCAGAATCAGAAAATTGCAAGATTTGGTTATTTATCTGAATGTTCAAGAGCTGTGTTATAATAATAATAATAATAATAATAATAATATTTATTTACTCTAAAATACAGGGAACATGAAACGAGTGAATAAATATAATATATCCATAGGAGGACAACGCCTGTGCATGGATCATATGTATGTTGAATTGCAAAATATAATAAAATAGAGAGAAAAAAGAAATTATTGGTAAGAATGGTAGAGCATTTATTGTGTAATATTTGAGATTATTTTATTAATTTGATTTCTCCCAATCGTGTTAATAAATTTTTTTAATTTTTTTTTGAAGCCTAATGTATTGCGTAATTGTTTTAAATTATTTGGTAAATGTTCGTACAATTTTGGAGCTATATACAGGTGACATCGTTTCATTAGGGATTTGTTTGGTTTAGGAACATTTTTTGCGCGTAATTTATATCTGGTTTTATGATTATGTTTAATTATGTCGTGTTCACTAATAGTTTTGTGATAATGGGTGATGGTATGTAAGAAGTAAAGTTGTTTAGTATCATATACTTGTGCATCATTATATAAGTCATTAGTTGGGTATAATTTTGATTTGCCTAACATTGATTTTAAAATTCTTCTTTGAAGTACATCTAAATCGTTAAAGTATGTCGGGCATGCAGCACCCCACACTACTATACCATATGTTATGTGTGGTTCGACTAAAGCTTGATATATTATTCGTAGATAATATTCAGTTAATATACCGGTTAGAAATTTTATTTTATATGCTATGAATCTAATTTTCTTTAGTATGTGAGAAATATGTACATCCCATCTCAAGTGGGGATCTAGATAAATTCCTAAATATTTTGTATCATTAACTCTATTGATTTTTATATTTTTATCATTTACCTTAAACCGAAGGTGGTTATATTTTGGTAGATGATTAGATAGTGATGAAAATGGTAAAAAATGAGTTTTAGTAAAGTTAATTGTTAATTTTCGGTTATTAAACCACTGAATAATTTTGCAAAAGTCATTTTGGATAATATCTTTTAAGTCGTTCCAATCCTTACCTTTATAGAGTATAGCAGTATCGTCTGCAAAACTGACTATTTTACCAGTACTGTTAATTTTGAATATATCGTTTAAATAAATATTGAATAACAGAGGACCCAAAATTGTACCTTGTGGAACACCACATTTAACAAACATTTCTTTACTATACGAGCTTAATAATTTTACTGATTGCGGTCTATTTGATAAATAATTTTCCATTAAAGTATACATCTTTCCACGAAAACCTATTCTTTCTAAGATTTCCAAAAGTATATTGTGGTTAAATGTGTCAAACGCTTTTTGTAAGTCCACAAATACGCATATCGATGGTACTTTTCCATCTATATTTTGGGTTATTTCATCTACTATACTTAATACCCCATCTGTTGTAGATTTGCCCGCTATAAAACCATATTGATTTGAATTTAGAATTTTGAATTTATTAAGAAAATTAATCATTTTATTAAGGAGTAATTTCTCAAAAACTTTAGCTAAACTTGATATAAGTGAAATAGGTCGATAGTTAGTGACGTCCGTATTATCATTAGATTTATAGATAGGTATGATGATTGCTGTCTTGAAAGCTGATGGAAATACTCCAGATTGGAAGGATTTATTAATGATATAAGCAAGTGGTTCTGTTATTTGTTTGGCCAGTATCTTTAGATGTTCAGCTCTAATTTCGCCAACTCCAGGGCTTTTTTTATTTTTTAGAGTCATAATGGCATTGAAATCATCCTGATAGTCTACTTCAGTTAATACAAATGAATTATTCAGTCTTGTTTCATGCAGATGAATATCAGCATTTTCTTTGATATTATTTGCTAAGTTTTCTCCTATATTCGTGAAAAATTCTATGAACTCATTACATATTTGCTGAATATTTTCTGTTTTCTGTCCTGTTTTTGTTTTTATTTCATTAATATTGTTTTTTGAATAGGATGACTTATTGAATATATCATTGACAGTGGACTATAGGTGTCTAGAGTCATGTGAATTATTATTCAATTGTTTTATGTAGTAATTTTTTTTTGCTTTTCTCAAAAGTTCTATAAATTTGTTTTTATACTGATTATAATGATCTATATTTTCTTTCGTGGGTAAATATTTCATGATTTTATACAGTCTTTCTTTTTCGTTTGCAGATTTTATTAGTCCTTTACATTGTATGTTTTTCTTTGTGCGCAAAATAATAACATTTTAGATTTTTGTGGATTAATAAGTAGATTGTGATCTAAAGAGTATTTAATTAATTTATTAACATCGTTTTGTAAAATTTGAGTAGTATTATTGACATTATCTGGGTTAAAATAATGAAGCAATTGCGTATCGTCTGCAAATGATTGGACATGAGAATTATCAATACTTTTGCTTAAGTCGAACGTATATATGAGGAACAGAAGCGGCCCCAATACAGAGCCCTGAGGTACGCCTGAGGGAATTATTGTCACTTGAGACATTTCTTGATTGAGAAAAACACACTGAGTTCTTTGATGAAGGTAACTGTCAAAAAATGAAAGGGATACACTGTCAAGACCTATGTAATTTAATTTAGCAAGTAATAATTTATGATTGATGCTGTCAAAGGCTTTCGAATAGTCTATAGAAATTAAGGCTAGTGCCATTTTCTTATCTAAGGCACTTAAAATATTGTCTTGCAGATTAAGTAGGGCAGATGTTGTACTATATTTTTTTCTAAATCCGGATTGAGTGTCGGGAAGTATAAAGAATTTTTCTAAGTAAGCGATCAATTGGAACTTTTATAACATTAGTGTCCAAACAAGTGTTCCACACAATACTGAGTCGCTAAGAAAGATATAGGTGTGAAATTATATTTTCAGGATAAGGTAGTTTCAAGCTTAATAGATCAATATATTATGAAATTTGCCAAAAGAAAGTCATTCAATATTCATTAATAAAATGGTAAGTGATCAAAATAGTAGAAAAAAGTTTATGTGATTTTGGCACAGGACTGAAACAGTGCAATGATTTGTCTGAGTATATCCATAGTTGTAGCAACGTAAATAGTTTTAAAAGAAAAGTTAAGGAGTATATTAAAATGTTAGTTTGTAGTTTAAAGGTGTTGTAAATTTATTGCTAGCGTAGTGCTCCATTTTCAATTCTCTATTTCCAATCATCCAATGCGCGAGCCACATATGTTATAGTGAGGAGTCGTCTTGCTGTGTATTATTGGACATGATGTAGCTACGTTTTTGTTTATTCCATACGAGCTGCAGCTACACTAATCATGACATGGCTAGAAGCTTGAGCAATGCATCCCATCCCGTCTATTGATATTTCACTTCCAGTATCTACCCCTATTCAAAGGCAATGTTTATTCGTACACAACTGTTTCTGTCTGCACTTCATGCGTTAAGCGCAAAGGCGTGTTAATCTCACATTGTTGCATTTGTAATGGGTATTAGAATTAATGTATGGTGCATATTACTGGCAACGAAATTCTCTAACAGTAGTACAACATTGGTCTATATTGTGAATGATAGTAGCAACCTAGTCAGATATATTGGTACTGATACGACACAACGTCAACTAATGACAGTGACACACAAGGTTGCATTAACTAAAACTATTAGATCCTAGGGAACAAATCACAAATAAACAACAGCCGTTGGTGTAATTACCTGACAAGCTGTGCGACAGAGTCACAACACAGAAAAATGTTACCAACATAAATGTACCCGGTAAATTCAAACAATACCAATTTAGCATCTATTTTGCATTAAGGTTGCCACTCAAATTTACTAAATATGACTAATTTGTTTCAGTGAAATGACTATAGTTCGTGTTTTTTTTTAGAGGGATTTTGATGGAATAAAACATTCACATTTTGAGAATATTGGCACAACAACGATACAAAAATGTTGCCTTACTGATGGGTCACACAAAATCTAAGCGTAACAAAATAGCTGTAGCCCGATTTTACTGAGAAATTACGCGTAGGGCACAAACTCTACCAATGAGGTGTCGTTTTCAGGTAATCGATTTCTTGTGAAATATCTCTCAAAGTACATAAAAAATATACTAAGTGACTTATAAATCCGAACACCCAGTTTAAATGGTTTTATTTTAATAAAATTTTGTATAATTACTTAATGAAGCATAATAAGTAAATGATAAAAATTTCAAAATGATTGCACTGCTTTAAAGCCCTTTGACCTTTAATAATGTGTGGATGCACCCTGATGTGCTACGCATTCTCCAACGCGCCTAGGCGTGCTTCTGATCAGGTGGTCAATGTCCTCCTGTGGTGTCTCATTCCAGGCAACCACCAACTCCTCTCGAAGTGCTTCTAAAGTCTGAGGAGGACGTTGCAAATTGAGCAATCTCCTACCCATCATATCCCACACGTGCTCAATTGGGGATAAGTCGGGAGATCTTGGTGGCCATGGTAACAATGTGACATCATTATGTTGAAAGAAGTCTATTGTGACTCTTGCAACATGTGGTCGGGCATTATCTTGTTGGAAAGTGGGATCTGCCAGGGTGTCAAGATAGGGTAAAAGATGGGGTTCTAGAACTTCGTGGATATAACGCTGCGCGTTCATGTTACCTCTGATGAAGATTAAAGGTGACCTGGAACCATAAGCTATAGCACCCCAAACCATAACTCCAACAGTGTGATGAACATGTCTTTCAACAAAAAACTGTGGATTTCTCCTTTCACCACGTCGCCTTCTAACCCTGGCACGACCATCGTGCATGCCTAAACAAAATCGAGACTCGTCACTAAAGACAATACTGTTCCATTCCTGATCCCAGAGTGACCATTGTCTGCACCTCTCAAGGCGATTACGTCGGTGTTCTCGAGTTAAAGGGAGGACCCAGTGTGGCCGGTATGAAAACAAGCCAAACCATTCATTTGCAATGGACCTGGTAGTAGAGAAACGGTCCCTTAAGGCCAATAATCTTAGGCGGCGATCTTCACGGTCTGTTGTTCTACGGCGGCGTCCAGTGCTCCTTGCTCTTCTCGTACGGCCTTCTCGAAGCCATGCCTGACAACACCTAACCACAGTGTCTACACTTCTTTGCACTCTAACTGCAATTGCCCGAAAAGAAAGTCCAGCTTCCCGAAGTCCCACTATACGGCCCCTATCAAACTCACTAAGTTGACGAAATCGTACAGGTCTCCGTACTCTAGGCATCGTAACCGATCGTAAAGGATGTCAAGAACCAAAATCCGCCAACGTTGATTCTTTACTGCGGCTGAAATATTCATTTTTAGAGCGTCAGTGAATTAAAAAAAAGCAGTATAAAAACCGGAATGTCCAACTGATAAGGCTGAAAATTTTTTCACTTGTTATTTACAGTAAGATAAATACATTCACCAACTTTTATTAAAATAACACCATTTAAACTGGGTGTTCGGATTTATATGTCACTTAGTATATATGATTTGCTTGAGATGGTCCTCGATTTCCCATATTACATCAACAAATACTTCATAATCCACCTGGTTTACCCACAAAGCTCATCTTTTCTTTTGAGCCCCGTCACAAAACTAATGACTATTGCACAACTTTCAATGAAAAGGACTTGGGTCCTACTCGAAGCTTGGACCAAATTTGTCAAGGGAGCCATGCATACTGCTCTCGCTGCAGAGTTTTAGGTCCTTCTCGACCTACCACCATTACACATATGTTATGAGGGTAATACTCTTTCCTCACAGACTAAACTAAACAAAAAAACTGCATACGGAGTTGAAGGCAGATCCTATATTGGTAATGCCTATGGTAACAACTGTCCTAGTGTACAATTTTGATAAAAACTATCAAACAATAGTACGAGGAGGGAAGGCGTGGGAGAAACGACCTCCTATACATACCAAAAGCTACTGGTACACAAACGGTTCAAAGCCGAAGACGGAGCTGGAGCTGGGATTTATGGGACAAGGCCAAAAACTGATATCTCTGTACGTCTAGGCAATATTGTAACAATATTTCAGGCTGAAGTAACGACCATACAACTTTGTGCAAAAGAGCTAATAAGGAATGAGACTGCAAATCAGTTGATCTCCATCTGCTCAGACAGCCAGGCAGCCTTAATGGCATTACATTTACGGCAAACAACGTCTAAAGTGGTATGGGGTTGCGTGAAGACTCTCAAAGAGCTGGGAAACCGAAAAAAGATAACATTGCTCTAGATACCAGGACATGAAGGGCACACAGGAAATGAAAAGGCGGACGAGCTAGCCGTCAGGGTGCGGCCAATCGCCTTATAGGTCCAGAGGCTTTCTGTGGCCTGACGAGAACACTCACTAAACAGTCCATGAGAAATTGGACCAAAAAAAGTCCCTAGAAAGGTGGAACAGCCAATTGGGGCAAAGGCAGGCAAAATAGTTTATCAAAAAACAGCATTTACAGAGGATATACTCGGATTCAATGGGAAGGTCATAAGTGCCATAATGGGTCTCCTGACATGACACTGTCGTTTAAATCGACATATATGGCTCTTGAGGCTGGCAGCAGAGGCCACATGCCGTTTCTGCAGGAAGCGTGAGGAAACCCCAGTGCATCTCCTGTGTCACTGTGAAGCCCTGGCAAGGCTACGGCTTCAGATAGTAGGAACTGCAGGTCCAACAGCGGAAAGCTACATGCAAGGCCCTGCGTCAAGCCTATGGGATCAGATTAAAGAATCAAGGCTGGACACAGTGTTTTAGAAAGTATAATCTGCATACATATATATATATATATATATATATAAGAAAAAATGATTTTATACTACAATGTGTAGGTTGGCTCTTGTTGTGGACTTCGTGTGTGATTTTTTTCCTCTCCATCTTCGTTTCCCCAGATTTAACCCGTATCCGGATGTATGGGCATGTGTATCTACTTTTGTAGTTGCATATGTGCATTCATCTCGGGCCTGATGAATCCAACTAGCAGAAATACGTATCGCTAAGTCTTCATAAAGTGCACATATCAAAATCAGGGAAACTACACTCTATTTCATCGACGGATAAATCATCAAAAACACATGAATTTGATTTTTCAAGAATATATGAATATTTTAAAATTTTTGGTAGCAGCTTCTAACCATATTGAAATAACTCGTTACAACTTTTAAACTAAATGTCCTATCATATTGGAATACATTTTGTGGTGATTGCTGGCAAAAGAACGTGCCTGAAAAGTGAAGAATTCCAGGAAAAATAATGACATCCATTTAGAATAAAGAAAATTTTGATGAAAATCTTTTTTTTTCATCATTTTTACAATGATTTCAAATTTTCTATAAATATCGTCAGTGGAACCCTACCTTTTTTTATTTTAAGTTATTCTACATGTTATCAGCTTCATAAAAGTAAAAATTGCACGTTTATTACTCAAATGTAACAGTTTCTATGAGTGTTTATAAAAAAGCCCATGCGCATCGTCTTGCTAGGCACGATTGTTTATCATGTAGATACCTTTTTTTGGTGATTCAATGTAGAGTCGCGCGGGCTGAAGTACGAGTGGGGAGGCGGGCCCAGTTGAAAAACAATTGAATGTTGGGCAGTTAGGCAGCTATTTGTGTTTCTCCTGCCAACTTTATCAGTTTCGTTTGCTACATATCACGCTTTCGCTTTTTGGTCGCGATGCCACGTATAAGTGATTTCCCTCCGGCACACATTGCCGATATCCATTATTATTATGGAATGTACCGAGGGAGTGCTAGAGCTGCTTGCACAGCTTATCTAGCTGCATTTCCAAATCGACGCCCTGTTCCATCAGCCCAGTAACTTCCAAGAAGTACATAGAAGACTGGCTAACACTGGACTTGGTTTGCCTCGAGATCGCCGCGAACCAGGTGTTATTATTCATGTTGCTATCGAAGAAGCCATTTTGGATGATTTGTTTGCTGACCCGACTACTAGTACGAGACGTTTGGCGTTACGTCATGGCGTATCCCAGAAATCGGTTTGGCGTATCTTGAGGAAACCAGGGTTGCATCCATACCATTATCAAAGGGTGCAACACTTGCATGAAGATGTGGATTGGCGTCCAAGGTGCGTTATGTCTACATAGATTTTAATAAAAACAAGAGACAATCCTGAATTCCCGAAAACAATTCTGTGGACAGATGAATCTCAATTCACGAGAGACGGCATCGTGAACTGTCGTAATTTACATAAGTGGTACCCAAAAGATGAAAACCCTAGTCTGAAAAGGGCTTTAACATTCCAAGTGAAATTTTCTGCAAATGTGTGGCCGCACTGATTGACAACTTTTTGATTGGTCCAATAATACTCCCGAGGACATTAAACGGAGAGAGATTTCTGGAGCTTTTGCGGACTGAACTGCCCTTGCTGTTGGAAGAAGTGCCGCTGCAAACCCGTCGAAGAATGATGCTTGAAATGGATGGATGTTGTGCCCATTACTCGCTGATTGTCAGGTCTTTTCTTAATGAAAATTATCCAGGCCGCTGGATCGGTCGACAAGGACCTGTTGGGTGGCCGGCGCATTCCCCAGATCTCACACCTCTCGACTATTTTTTATGGGGGACAATGCAACAAAGGGTGTCCAGCAGTTCCATAAACAGCGAAGCGGAACTTGAAGAAAGAGTTTTGCGTGTTGCAAACGAAATAAAAAATGATCCCGAGATGATTCGTAGGGCAACTCATCAAATTTCACTTCGCGCTACAATGTGCTTGCAGCAACATTTTGAACATTTCATGCATTAAGCCAAAATGATTATCCTATAGACAAGTCTATTTGATTTTATTTGTTAAAGATAATGAATGATTCATGTAGGTTAATACTGTTGTTTTATTCCTACTCTGGCGTTGAACTGAGTTCACTGCTGTTTGAAACGCTGATTTAAAAACTTGTATCTTAGTAATAAACTTGCAATTTTTCACCATTAGGAAGCTAATAACATGTAAAATAACTTAACATTTAAAAAAGGTAGGGTAAGTAGGACAATTTTTATTGAAAAAATAGTCAGTTTCAGCATATTCCTCTTTATTTTAAATTTATAGCATTTAATTTCGTGGAAATTTTCACTTTACTGGTACGGCCTATTATTTGCAATCACTACAAAGTTTATTCCAAAATGATAGGACATTCAGTTTACAAGTTGTAACGATTTATTTAAAAAGGGTTAGCAGCTGACTCTAAAAATTTTAAAATATTCATAAAAAATCAATTATTGTTTTTAATTTTTTTTTGATAATTTTTCCGTCAATAAAATAAGGTGTAGTTTCCTTGATTTTGCTATGTGCACTTTATGAAGACTCACACTGTATATATATAGAGAAAATGATCATGCGGAGAAAGGTATAAAACAAAAAGTAGTAAAATAATGGGCAAAATCCGCAAAAGGAGGAAAGTGGATTCGAGCAGAAAATGAGGTAGGTTACCCGAGCGATACGTATTTCTGCTGGTTGGCTTCATCAGGCCCGATATGAATGCACATATGAAACTACAAAAGTAGATACACATGCCCACACATCCAGATACGGGTGTAACCTGAGGAAACGAAGTTGGAGGAAAAAAAAACGACACACGAAGTCCACAACAAGAGCCAACCTACACATTGTAGTATAAAATGGCTAGAAGACCTCGAATTTTCAAGGAGACGTCTAACCACCACCACGCGGCCGGTTATAGCCACTTGCTGTGGTAGTTCAAGCCCAAAGGATCTACAAAGAGAATATGATCATGCGGAGAAAGGTATATAACAACAAGTAGCCATTTTATACTACAATGTGTAGGTTGGCTCTTGTTGTGGACTTCGTGTGTCGTTTTTCCCCCTCCATCTTTGTTTCCTCAGACCAATTTGGTTTTCTGTGTATACGAGTAAATAAATAAATAAAAAACTGAATCGGACTATTCATTTACCAAGGCGTGCTGGACTATAAGTGATATGACCTTAGCTAACTACCCTCTCTAAAATTCAGAATATTATATGTCATTAAATCAGTCGAGTAAAGAATATTTTAAAGCAACACTTCCCCTTGTTGCAAAAGCAACTTCGAAATATGCGTTTTGTCTTCCGTCTACAATTCACAGAGCTGGTGAGCAAGTAGCACTTTTTGCGAGTTTTCGTCGACGTCGATTTTAGGATGGTCGTTAAACTTAGGGTACCGGTAGCGTAAAAATAAAACTTGGAGAACCTTCCTTTGTGCGGGAAAACGTTTCAGCCCGTGATTTTCTTTTACTTTCAAGATTATTCACCCATTTGCGTACTGAAATTCCTTTTAGACTCATAAGATGTCCATTACCTTCGGCGTGGAAAATATAACAGGCTGTCTGTTGTATGTACGAGCATTTTCTCCTTTGTAGATACTTTCTAGAGCTACCGAGCATACATGCATATAAGATGATCAAACATTTCAGAGTTCAGGGACATAATTGTATTAAGAAAGATTCAGAAGTTAATTAAAAATGGCGTCAGGTAATTTGACTTCCCACACTAATCTGTCATCAGTTTGTAAAGGACTATGTTTAGCACAAGTTAGCCCCTGAGAGGAATTGCTTCAGGCGCACATGATCGTTGCGATGACCAATCCCGCGTGAATGACGATTTTGACCTTCACCATTCATCGTGCACGCAGGCTACAGAAGTGTAGAGCGATTGTCGACTGTAACGTATGACCACCCACGACGACGCTTGTCCATAGGGGGATGATGTCGCACGTATCGAGACCCGACTGTAGGAGTTTTAAGGGTAGATGTCCGGGAACACCTACGATGAGTGATTTATGCCTAATAAGTGAGTAGAATTACTTTAGTTGGAGGCGTATAAGTACACCAACCTTAAAAAATTGAGATATTTATGCCCTCTCCGACCCCCTGCAACTCTAACTCCCAATTTTCAACCGTTGCAAAAATTTAACGGAAAATGATCAGGACCGTCTGAGACGTTAAAAAACGAAATTTGGACGAGTTTTAATTGCTTAAAAAAGATCATTTCCAAAATGTTTCGCGATTACAATACTTCCTAGCTTCTTGCAGCTGGAAAGTAAGAACGTTAAAAATACGTTGCTTTTTGGGCCGCTCATACCGAATCCAGGGCTCATTTAGTCCGACACTGTCCCATTTTCAGAACATTGGTTAGAATTTTAATTAATAAAAAGCGCATGAAACCTTTTAATAATCCTTGTCTATATGTGACCAGGATAAAACACGTTTTTTGAATAAGCCGGGTGCGTAGATTCCGAATTTAATGTTGGGATCTACATGTGGCCCTCGAGCAGCTATTTTTTTGCTTTTCGAATGTTTCACGGTCATATTCGAGTTGTGCGTCCCAAATTACCTAATTGCACCAAGCTTCGTTCTGTAACTAAAGCCTTTGATTTCTGATTTCATAAAGTCCAGTCCACTATGAGTACATCCCAAAATGGTTTTATGAAAGGCAGATCTACGATAAGCAATTCAGTCTGCTTCACTCAATTTGTCTCTGTACTCGGTGCCAACGGACAATTAGATGTCGTTTACACTGACGCCAGTAAAGCCTTTCACAAACTTGATCACATCTTAATGATGAAATTGGACAATGCCGTGTTATCTCCTAGCTTACTGTCATATTTGTCACACAGAAGGCAATATACTGAGTACGCAGGTAGCAAATCGAAGGATACATTTCCAACTTCATGTGTACCACAAGGCTCATGTCTGGGTCCTCTGATTTCATTTTTCTTCTTAATGACATTGTTAATAATATCGATTGCTTCCATTTGATTTATGCAGATGCCTTGACAGTGTCAAAAGCAGCGCTTATTGTGCTCGTCTGCAGGGTGACTTCGACAAGGTATTAGAATGGTGTGTCATAAACAATATCCCAATCAACATCAGTAAATGATACACGATAGAGATCTTTACCATTCAGTTCAATTATCAAGTTGATAATGGTCCTTTGCAGAGGGTACATGAGCATAAGGACCTGCGGTGTGATCTTTGACAATTTTCCAAGCTTCAGTCCTCATATAGAGCAAATTTTTCTAGCTCTTAATAGATCATTGGGGTTTGTGATACGGAATTCGTATTCATATACAGGGTGACTTTGAAGTTGAGTCATTAATTTTCAGATAATGATTGTAGAAGGAAGATAAACCAAAATATGTGTGTAAAAATAAAAAAAAAAATTAAAAAAAATGTTACCTTGTTTTATAAAGTATCCTCCCGACAAGTATTTCAGTGCGGAGCTGTATTTGATCGTGCGGTCTTGGAGCACCGGCATGCCGTTCCCTGCGAGGTCTTAAGTCACCTGATTCACGAGCCCTTTGTACTACATTAACAAAGGCACGAGGGGTTGGTTGCTCTCGATTGGGAAACCGATCCGCATAAATCCGTGATGCCGCGTAAATAAGAATCATGTCCACAAGTTCAGCATTTTCGTAAACATGTGCCATTTTTGATTTAGTTTGAGCCACGCAACAGACACCACTATTCACTGACGCGTTACCGACTGACACTGACTGTATACAACTGAATAAAATAATTGTAAAAACATCGTTCCAAATTCTTTCGCATTTTTGTTTCCGATGCGATGAACCGATAAGGCGGATTATATCCGTTGTTGCCAAACACGAGCACATAATATTATTATTGAGACAGGGCGGTACTCAAACTTCCAAAGGGCTATAACTTTGTTACTTTAATTTTACCAGAAAAATGGTAAAGGAAAAAGACATTTCTTTTGATCAGATCTACTCACTGTTAAAATAAATGACTCAACTTCGAAGTTACCCTGTATAGCTACCGATAACGAAAATGGATTTTTGGCAGCTGATATGAAACAAATAGTGATACCGAAAGAGTTTCTTTCAAGTTTTACTTTAATTGACTAGTTCAACACTTCCGATCCAATACACGCAAAAACTGGAATTTATTTCTAATCCTTGAGTCTGAAAAATCTCACACTGAATACGTAGTAAAACCAAAGTGGCTTGGGAAGTCTCCGTAAGTTAGATCGAGTATTCGTTCATGACAGAAAAAATAAATTGCCGGAAAGGAGCGGTTTCACAGAAGGGTGTTTTTCTCTGGGATATCCAGTTGTGCAAATAAATCGTTCCAACATTAAATTTATACACATCGGAGGAAAATTTGCTAAACGATCCGTGAGCTTCGCGGTTTTCATGCGCTTTACGTTGTTTTTAACATTCTGTTTACTCATTTTCCTCCTTGGGTGACATTCGCGTCACGTTCTTATCGGATTCCTGGTATTAAACAGAAAAATTTAATCTAGCGTTAACTGGAACATGTACCACGAATACTACGCGACTTAAGCGTCATTCAAAGTGTAAATGGCAGCACTGGAACAACACACCCTATACGGGATAGGAGAACTGGGAACAGCTTCCGCTTGTATTTTGTGCCACAATCTCGTTACCCTACAAAGAAGCGGTCGTATCGGCCAGTTCGACACGGTTAGGATGAGAGGACAAAGACAGGCGGGTATTTCTGGCAGGCGCATCGCGTGGCGGCATCATGGAGGAGAGCTCTGGGGACCAAACCCGTTGGCGTGGCAGTAGAAGAGAGCTAGATCGCTGCCGACTCACGGTGCGAGAGGATCTTAAGACTGTCCGTTGGAGAAGAGTCATAAGTCGGACAGTCCTCCTCTAAACTGCAGCGAGCATGGATGATGTAGTCGGGGCGGCAGCGTCCCACATACAACGAATATGTATGCCTTGCTTGTCGTGCGGCAGAAAAATAATGGTTATGGCATTTAACCTAAAAGGATGACAGCAGAAACTTAAGTTATGGTGAAGTTATATATCTATACCCTATATCACGAGTATCCATCACGCTTAAACGTCTACTGAGGTGAACAGCTGATCAGCAAGTAACATTTCTGTTTAGTCTGCATCTGGTACAACTTGTTAGCTTCTGTCTACCTGGCGTTCACGGATCCGTCAGAATTACGTGTCCTGTGCCGATATGGGGAATTTTGAGATATTACTAGATACTCAGCTGTCATTCTACCGCGAGGGATAGGGTATACGAGTATGTATTAAGCAACAAATCTGTGCCAAGCGTGTCTCATTAAAGTTATGATATTGTTGCAGATGTATGGCCTTAAACAGTTACTAAACGACAGTTGTATGAATGCTTCTGCTGGGAGCAAC
Source organism: Acanthoscelides obtectus (assembly GCA_963669975.1). Taxonomy (NCBI): domain Eukaryota; kingdom Metazoa; phylum Arthropoda; class Insecta; order Coleoptera; family Chrysomelidae; genus Acanthoscelides; species Acanthoscelides obtectus. The sequence goes on along the minus strand of CAVLJG010000002.1, from coordinate 27,577,313 downwards.
TTTTTGGCAAAAGTAGTAACCATGCACATAAAAGTAACAAGGCTCGGGTTTGTTAAAATGGATATCACAACACAACCATTTTGACTACCGAGCTAAGATGCCGTACAATATAAAATAGTTGTATAAATATTCTAAATCTATGCTATAAGGTGTTGTATAACCCAGAAAAAAATTTCATCAAGTTATTTTTTTTTTGGCAACATAGTGACTATATATGTGACATCAATGTCAACGTTTTATCTTTGTTTTTGTTTACCCATGTTGAAATGTTATCTCTTTTTGTGAAGAAAGCAGATTTCGAGAGCTGAGTAGTACAGATATTTTTAGGTATTGCCCTTTCATTTACTAGTGTTAAGCATAACAAAATGCTTGTAGTTCGAAGACGTTCGAATTACCACCATGCTAGCGACTTTGACAGGAGTAGAATTATTGCCTATCGAGATGTCGGTTTGTCATATCGCGAAATTGGCCCTTGTGTTAATTGTACTGCAATGACGGTGATGCGTGTGTGTCGTGTATGGATAGAAGGAGGTAGAGGAACACGGAGAAGGCTAACTGGTACCGAGGCCTACCACAGAGCGTCAAGCTAGGCGCCTCAGACAACTATACTACAACTATTTAAAACTGTAATGACTCATACGCGCGATCAACGCATGATCAGAGCTCGATCCCGGCTTCCTTCCAGTACAGCCGTATAGCGTACGACATATGTCGTTTCTGTGGCTTTGCGGTGGTCAACAGCACAGACAGAGATGTAAATAATGGCTGATTGTTCTCCGCCGGTAGAACCAATGAAATCAAAGACGCGCCTCGACCGGCAGACTCATAGGCGTCGGCAACGCATTGGAACGTGTTTCGTTGAGCGATCGCATATTGTGTGTTTTTATAAGAATTGTTGTGTGATTGTTATTGTTGTGGTTTCTGTGGTTACTGTTTTGGTTATAATTAACCATGGAGAGTACAAATGGCACGAGTGGAAGTACTGAAAGCCAGGGAACAAGTAGACGGCTTCGTAAAGCACTGAAGAGGGACGCGAAAGAAATTATGCTCAACGTGTTCAATTATCTGAACAGAACTATGTCGCAGGGAGATGCACTCGCGCGTTATGAAAGTATGACAGGCGTTCCAGAGTGGACCATTCGCAGGGTGGTGCATGAAAAGAAGAAAACTGGAGCTACTACTGATCCAAAGTTTAATTTGAAGGGACGAAAGGCCGTTAAATTCGATGACGATAGCAAAATGGCGTTAAGGCGAACCGTAAATTCATTCTTCTTTAGGAATGAGATACCAACCCTCAAAGCTGTACATGCAGCGATCAAGGAAAATGAAATTATACCCCAAATGAGCGTCGAGGTAATGAGGAAATCCCTGCACGAAATTAATTTTCGTTACGAAACGCGTAATCGGAAGTCAGTATTGATAGAGAGACCTGAAATAGTCGCCTGGCGTCGAAAATACCTACGCGAAATGATTGAATATAGGCGACAAAGCAGAAAAATCTATTATTTGGACGAGACATGGGTAAATGCAGGTCACACAGTTAAAAAAACCTGGATAGACAAAAGCGTAGTGAGTAACCGACAAGCAAGCATTGAAGGTTTGTCAACAGCTCTTCGTGGACAGTCAGGGAAAGGTCAAAGATTGATCGTAACTCATATTGGCAGCGATAGTGGCTTTTTAGAAGAGTGTGACTTGATTTTCGTCTCTAAGAAAGGAGGTGATTACCATGACGAAATGAATGCCAGCTGCTTCGAGAGCTGGTTTCAAGGGGTGGTTCAGCGAGTTGAGCCCAACTCTGTGATCGTCATGGATAATGCTTCCTACCATAGTCGTCGAGCCAAACGTGTACCGACTATGGGATCTCGAAAAAGTGACATGCAGCAATGGTTGCGCGAAAAAGGAATCCCGTTTGACGATTCATGTGTGAAAGCGGAATTGTATGAAAAAATTAAACAGCACAAACCTGCGAACATTAGTTACGTGACTGATGAGATGGCCCGTCAATGTGGTGTCACTGTGCTGCGGTTACCGCCCTACCACTGTGAACTGAACCCAATAGAGCTCATCTGGGCTCAAGTGAAGGGTTATATTGCGCGCCATAACACAACCTTCAAATTAGGTTTTACTTGAGACTTCCATACAGCTAGTAACGCCCGAAGCTTGGCAGAATGCTATCCGTCATGTTGTGAAGGAAGAAACAAAAATGTGGCAGCTTGACCACCACATTGACACCATCATAGAGCCAGTTATAGTCAATTTCAACGAGGAAAGCAATAGCGACAGTTTATTACTGTCAGATGTAAGTGGAAGCGACGATGAATAAAGGTAATTCCCAAATTTTTGACTTACAACATGTTTCAAACCACTCTTTATTAAGCATGTGACAAATCTAGTTCACCCATGTTAAACATTCATACCTCGCCTATGAACAGCCGGCTACTGGTAGTTAAGTGATGTTCACGTGAACATCGATGAGTCATTACAGTTTTAGATAGTTATAGTATAGCCCTACGAGACCGTTTTGCTACTATGCATCAAATCGCTGGTTGGTTTGGAGAAGAAGGTAGACCTGTTACTATGCGTACACTCTATCGTCGCATTCGAGCCTTTGGACTTTTTTCATACCGTCCACGGTTAGTGCTTCCTCTGACTGCCGACCACTGTCGTCAACTTTTGAACTGGAGCGGAGAACGGCAACATTAGGAGGCAGAATGGCATAAAGTCATCTTCAGCGATGAATCGCGATTCTGTCTAGGTACGCACGATGGTTATAGAAGGGTAAGACGACGCCGTGGAGAACGGCGTGATATTGGATTTGTTGTTGACAGGCATGTACACAGGACTGTTGGAATAATGGTTTGGGCGGCTATTGCCTATGATAGCCGATCACCATTTCTCTTTGTTCAAGGCAATATGAATATGCTCGCCATATTACGGAGTTTCTTCAAGAAGCAGGTGTTCATGTTTTGCCGTGGCGGAAATCCCATCGGACATGTGTGCTAGCATTTTGGCAACAACAAAAGAGCACCACTTTGCTAGTTGGGTCCTTAACCCTAAACAAATAGCCTCCTCATAGTAGCCGCGACGTCTTGGTATTTGGGATTTTAACTACACGCCTGCTTTATTATATAACAAAAAAATCTTATATGAGTTAATATCAGCGTTGCGTGGGAATTGCAGAGTCAACCTACTTGAGGCAATTTTTGTGCGTGATAAGCTTTGTGATACTGGGGATCTTTATAAAGTGGCTTCTTAAATCTTCCGTGCTCATTTTATCCAAATATAAATGAACGTTCATCTTCTGATAGAAGGGAAACGTGGATACGAGCGTCGAGGGTACGCTTGACATCTTGATGATTTATTTCAATATTGCCATGTTAGGTAGGAGGTCGCATATGCCGCTCACAGTCTCGCTAGCTATGTCAATCTGAAAGACATATTGAACTTTTAATAAAGTCATACGACCTTCCTATATGGAACATCAAGGCTATATCCCGTAGGATACAAAAATAAGACTCAGTGAACAAAACATTTTGTCAACGTACGGTTCGGTATACAAAAACGGGTATCATACTGGGTGCATACTATTTACGGCGATCCGTATTCATAGGATTCTAGTAATTATACTACGGGCAATGGCCAGAGACCTTAACACAAACTTAAATCGTGGCGTAAATGCAAGCCACGCTTTTTCCTTGTTAACCAGGATCGTGCCCTCTACAGGGATCACATTTTATTTTAATGGCGGCTCTGTAAGGTAACCAACAGTTAAACAAGTGAAGGCGGTTGATACGAGAGCTGATGTTTGCTTAAAATCTATTAGCTAATAGATTGCTTTAGCTTATACCTGCTTTACTTTACTCCACCCTATTCTCCTTATACCTATATACTTGTTAGAATAAAGATTGTACAATGTGATTTTAATACCTCCTATGTACGATATTGCTATTTCATCATTATCTGAATAATTATCTGCTTGAATACGTAGCGAGACGAAAGCATAAGCATCTACATGAATCCCTAAATCCTAAGCCCCAGATGTAACGCAACATCTATGCATTACACAGAATTTTTGCATATGTGCTGAATGATCCCAGCTGGAAGTGCGTAAGTGACATATAAATCCGAACACCCAGTTTAAATGGTTTTATTTTAATAAAAGTTGGTGAATGTATTTATCTTACTGTAAATAACAAGTGAACAAATTTTTAGCCTTATCAGTTGGACATTCCGGTTTTTATACTGCTTTTTTTTTTAATTCACTAACGCTCTAAAAATTAATATTTCAGCCGCAGTAAAGAATCAACGTTGGCGGATTTTGGCTCTTGACATCCTTTACGATCGGTTACGATGCCTAGAGTACGGAGACCTGTACGATTTCGTCAACTTAGTGAGTTTGATAGGGGCCGTATAGTGGGACTTCGGGAAACTGAACTATCTTTTCGGGCAATTGCAGTTAGAGTGTAAAAAAGTGTAGACGTGAAAGGAGGAATCCACAGTATTTTGTTGAAAGACATGTTCATCACACTGTTGGAGTTATGGTTTGGGGTGCTATAGCTTATGGTTCCAGGTCACCTTTAATCTTCATCAGAGGTAACCTGAACGCGCAGCGTTATATCCACGAAGTTCTAGAACCCCATCTTATACCCTATCTTGACACCCTGGCAGATCCAACTTTCCAACAAGATAATGCCCGACCACATGTTGCAAGAGTCACAATAGACTTCTTTCAACATAATGATGTCACATTGTTACCATGGCCACCAAGATCTCCCGACTTATCCCCAATTGAGCACGTGTGGGATATGATGGGTAGGAGATTGCTCAATTTGCAACGTCCTCCTCAGACTCTAGAAGCACTTCGAGAGGAGTTGATGGTTGCCTGGAATGAGATACCACAGGAGGACATTGACCACCTGATCAGAAGCATGCCTAGGCACGTTGGAGAATGCGTAGCACATCAGGGTGCATCCACACATTATTAAAGGTCAAAGGGCTTTAAAGCAGTGCCAATCATTTTAAATTTTTATCATTTACCTATTATGCTTCATTAAGTACTTATACAAAATTTTATTTAAATAAAACCATTCAAACTGGGTGTTCGGATTTATATGTCACTTAGTATAATTAAATTTTCAGCTTGATTCGTCAAGTGACTGCAGAAGCTGGTTAAATAATGTGTTGAGGATCCACGATTTCTTATACACTCGTTGACATGCCTGGGAATCGTGCTGAAGGTGGTCGATATCCGGTTGGGGTATCTCATTCCAGGCTACTGCAATTTCGTGACTAAGAGCTGCTCAAGTCTGTGGAGGGTATTGCAAATTCAAGAGCCTGCGACCTATCATGTCCCAGACATGTCATTGCCTCTGCTGAAAATTAGTGGTGATCTGTTACCATAAGCAATATCACCCCATACCATAACTCCCACGGTGTGGTGAAAGTGACGCTCTCTGTTAAATTGTGGGTCACGCCTTTCACCACGTCGCCTTCTTACTCTGGGACATGCGAGGTTAAAGAGTTTTCCTTTTAATTTACCGTCCCACTTTGAGCGTCTTGTTCTTGATCTTCGCAAATGTATCGGCGTTCTAAAGCTGTTCTATTGCCCTTATCGAGCTCGTAAACGAATAATACGTAATGTGCCAGTTGGCGTTGCCAGCACTCATGATGCTGTTCTTTTCAGTTGGCGGTATTATCGCACTTTATGTACTACACCCACTTTCTTAGTATATTCCTTCTCAGCAGCGCAGCCAGAAAGCTTTTTTTGTTTTTGTTTTAGCAACGAGAGTTATGGTCCAGTTTCCTAATAGTTGCTGCTCTGCCAAAAGACTTACGGTGAACCTCAATTTATAGGCATAAGGGAATTGTCTGGACTATATCTCCTCTATCCCCTTTATGTGAATTAGCCCAGACAATAGACAGCAATACACGCGCATCGAAAATAATTCTCTGTTTGACTCTATAAGTCTAGGTAATATCGCAACAATACTTCATGCTGAAGTAATGTCCATACGCAAAAGAGCTAATATGGAATGAGGTTTCAAATTAGTCGATCGTCATCTGACAGCCACGCAGCCATAAAGGCACTGAGTTCACCGCAAACATCATCTTAACTAGTATGGGAGTGCGTGAACATTCTCAATGAGCTGGTAAACCAAAGCAAGGTAACATTGCTCTGGGTACCACGACATGAAGGGTACAAAGGAAATAAAAGGTACGGGTGAGCTAGCCCCACAGCCTTATAGGTTTAGAGCCTTTCGCTGCCGTGACTAGAACACGCACTAAGACACTGGACCAAGAAAAAGTCCCTAGAATGGAGAAACAGCCAATTAGGGCAAACGCAGGCAAAATAGTTCTACAAAGAACGAAGGCCCGCATTCACAGATTTAATACGAAGCCCATACGGGCTACATTGGGTCTCCTGGCAGGACACTGTCGTCTAAATCGACATGTGAGGCTCTTGGGCCTTGCAGAAGGGGCCACATGCCGTTTCCGCAGAGAGAAGGAGGAAACCCCATTGCATCTCCCGTGTCACTGTAAAGGCCTGGCAATACTACGGTTTCAGATAGTAGGAACCACAGTCCTAACAGCGGAAATCTACATGCAAGGCCATGGAGTCTGAATAAAGGATCAAGGCCTTATAAAGTATATATAGAGATTTGGGTCGCAATGGCGTTAAGGGTTGCAAGTCAACCCCTTTCTTTCATAATCTGTCTCAAGGTCGTTTGAAGATGATGATGGACTGGGAGATGGTGACGGCGTGACTCTGTTTACAGTAGGTGATTCTGATAAACTATTGCCTAAACTATTGCACAAGATCGTGGAAGTAGATGAACCTTTCTAGTGATTGGCATCTGATGGTGGTTGCTGTGAAGCCCATTCACAAAGACCCACTTCATGCGTTGGCTTGACCCTGCCATAATGGTTCAACATCTTTCACTGGAGTAGGATGTTGGGCCTCGCTGTCCCTATTGCCGATAATGGAACTGAACTTCCCTAGCCCAGTCAATAGCTCTTTGAAGATTGCATAACAATTTACCGGTGTGTTTCGACAACAGTTTTGGGAGGGTTTTCCCGTTTTTTGAAGGGCTGGTTACATATCTGGAACATTAAAAAAATCGGCAGATAACCTCATACGCGCTTGTCGTTTTAGGGGGCTAGATGTCCATTTGCCATGCGTTCTTGGCTTCGCGCAATCTCGGAAAGTCGCGGACCTTTCAGTCTATTGTAGGAGTCTTAAAATGAAAAGGAAAGACAAAGTGTCACCTGAACGACAGTTAAATAAAGTGAAGATCTCCGAAACGTTTACTGAATTAGAGAAGGCTGACGACTTAAGCATAGTAGTTAGGGGTCACCTCTGTAGTGTAGTCTCTGAAATTATGCAGGGCGCTCTGTGGAATCGTGGTGTAGGGAAGTCGCTCTTTCTGTCAATGCTGGAAAGACCGAGATCATCCTATTCACTAGGAGAATAATGCTTGACGGGCTTCCCGACATTCTTGAGCACCAGATTAGTTCCATCCCAATCAGTAAAATATCAAGGAATCATCCTGGACTGCAAACTGAACTGGAGAGAGCATGTTGAATACAGGGTTAACAAGGCTCGCAACTCAATGTGGACCTGCAGACGTGTTGTCGGTGCGGTGTAAGGTGGGGGTTTAAACTCAAAGTGGTACACTGGCTCTATGCAACAAAAGTACGTCCATCTCTCTTGTACGGCTCCCTGGTCTGGTGGGCTCGCATTGGAAATGAGACAACAAAGGCCAAACTCAATAAAATTCAGCGTTGCAATGGAAGCTCTGCTGGATCTCTCACCGTTGGATCTAGTGATCCGCGGTGTAGCGAGAGTAGTCATACATCGACTGTGGAGTCAGGGCAGCTGGATCTTCTTGAATCCTGTCAAGGGTCATACTGCCATCTTAGTCGAACTGCAAAGGAAGGACCTTGTCCTCCTTAGCAGAGGAGATCCCATTACCCCTAAATATCGCTATAACCGCTTAATGTGGAGTATCCTACGAGGGAGGAGTCTCTGTGCCTAGAACTAGGCTATCTCTGGATACACCATTATTTTCCAGGCGGAAATATTTGCGATTCTGGATTGTGTATACCGCATTTTGAAGGGGGGAGGGCCTTGGAGAAGAATAACAATCTTATCCGACAGCCAGGCCAATTAAGGCACTAAGGGCCTGTAGGATTACTTCGAGCCTTGTATTGCAATTCAGGGAAGCTCTGGATTGTCTCGCAGCAAGACATCCGGTATCGCTAATGTGGGTACCAGGGCACGTTGGGACAAAGGCCAATTGGACGGCGGATGCTCTGACGAAGAGAGAATCAGCCAACATGCTCGTTGGTCCTGAGCCAGCTTGAGGAGTACCCGCGCAAGGAGTTAGGAGGAAAACTGAGAAGTGGCTTGCAAGACAACACTCTCAGAAATGAAGAAGTACTTCCAGACATCTCCGTCAGGCACGGGAGCTCATTGAAGGGCCCAGTGCTAAGAATGGACGTTTCTGCTTATCTTTGGATAGAGCCAATCTTAAGTTGCTGGTTGGACCGTTGTCTGGCCTTAGCACGTTGAGGCACCACCTGTACGTGATGGGGGTGGCTGAGGATTCCTTGTGTGAGCACTGTGGGATAGAGGAAGTCGCCTCAGCGCACGTTCTGTGTCATTGTGAAGGGCTGAGCTACTACAGGCAGACTATACTGGGGTCCATTACTTTGGACCCCCAGAATGTCAAGGAGCTTAGACTCAAGGCCATACTCAACTTCGATAAAAAGGCGAGACTTGATGTCTAAGGAATGTAGAGGTGCATAAGGGACCGTTTAAGCGGCTTATGCGTTGTCTCCTTATGGTGGCCGGAATCCCTCTAATTTCACGATTCGTTAATTAATTCAAATTAGAGAAGAATTTCAATTATATGTGATTTCATAGGCCAGACAAACGTTGGCGCTTACCGAAATGGAAATCACAGGATAAGCTTCAGATGTTACAATATCTCAGTTTCGAAATTTTTCGCGATTACAATTCTTCCTCGCCCAGTGGTGTAGGAACTAAAAGAAATGTCTCACATGCAATTTAAGATGCTTTCTGATAAATGCGGTTCCAAAACATTTTTCTTTGAATCGAAAATGGTATATTATGTTTATTGGATGTTACATGACAAAAAAACCATGCAACAACGAAACATCTTTATAGTTTTTGAAAACGTTAATGTGCTCTGATCCTTTTTGTTAATTAATGGTGTGAACAGATTGTATAGAAGTCTAGTCTTGGCTGAGAACATACGAGGGCGGTCCGATAAGTACTAAGCCTACAACAGAAAAACGAACATTTTGGAAAAGTAGCATCTATTTCTCAACACTTGAGACAGCGATGCTCCAACTTGCCCATCTGAACAATATATTTTCTGGAGATCTGCAAAGTATGCCTTTAAATTTCTGCCCGGTGAGTGACTTTTTCGAGTTTGGATTTAAAAAGAAGTCGCATGGGGCCAAATCTGGAGAATACGGTGGATGGAGCAGCAGTTCGTAGCCTAATGAATCAATTTGACCGTGACGACGGTGGAGATTTGAGCCGGTGCGTTGTCATGATGGAAGAGCTCTTTTTTTCGCTAAATGGGGCCGTTTTCTCTGCTTTAAGGCATCGAATCCGCCAAATAATTTGGCATAGTATAGCACTGTGACCATTTTGCCTTTCTCCAGGTAGTCGATGTAGATCACACATTGTAAGTCCCAGAACACGGTGGCCATCACCTTTCCGGCTGATAGGACAGTCTCTGCCTTCCTCGGAGCACGTTCACCGGGAGAAGTCCACTGTTAAGACTATTTCTTAGTCTACCAGTGAATCCATGTTTCGTCGACGGTCACCAAACGACGCATAAGGTACTTCGTATTGTGCTTGAACAGCGTCAAACACTGCTCTGAAGCGGTCTGACGGTTGCGATAACTGTTCGGAGTGAGTAAATGCGGCACCCATCACGCAGACAGCTTTATCATGCCCAATATTTCATGCAGAATATGACCCCCGCGGTCTTTTGAGTTGCCTACTGTCTCAGCTATCTCCTGCATCTTCAATACGAGATCGTGGATTTTTTACACGTTATCTTCGTGGTAGCCCTTTTCGGGACACCTGTGTGTGGCTTTCGTTGTGCGATGTCGCTTCCAAAAACAAGAGTTGAATCACCAACCGATAATGCTCTTTTTCCATTTAAAGCCCGCAGACCCGCCCGCTTCCACACGCGGTCAAAACAAAACTAAGAGTTTGATTCGGCCGAAATTTTATACAGTAGCCGTCTACGAGAATCTACTACACGATAGTAAATTTCTCTTTCGATAGTTGGGCCATTGGGCGGTAAGGCTGAGTACTTATCGGATCGTCCTCGTAATATGCAAATTGACGTTGCAGCCGTGACGCAATCGAATATCAAAAGGCCAATAAGAATGTTAGTTCTCTGTTCATGTCAAACTTTCGAAAATGTTTATTTTCTTCTTCAGGACGTGCTACAAGAATAATTGCATGAACTACAAAACTCATTACAACATCAATAAAAAACTACTTACAACGTTGAAGTCCTATTTCAGGGCAAGCAATTTCAAAAGAAGGAGAAACATTGATTATTGTTAAAATTCATTAATGAAGATTCAAACTTATTCAGCTACTTAGATTCCCTACTAAGGGATGGGGAAATTATTAGATATCTGACATGACGGTTTGTCAAGCAGGGAGGAATGTTGTACGGATCCATGATGCTATAACTAGCATAGCATATGTCATTTTACTATGAAAATATGCGTGATAACTGGATAACAAGATTTTTTGGGATACAAACTTTTCAAGATTATGACTTAAATAAATAATTTTTGTTAATGATTTGCTAACATAATTCATCCCAGTTTGTAGCATTTATATATGTACCAAGAAACTTGACTGTCTCCACATGATTATTACTAACATCATGATTCCGTAGGGTAATGGTCATGGACAGAGTTTTGTTTGAATGTTAACTTATTGATTGCATACCATTCAAGGACGTCGGACTTACAAGTAGAAGTCACATTCCAAGTTGGTAATGGAATCGAGAGTTGAAACAAGAGTGGTGTCATTGGCGTATAGAATCAACGAATTTGGACTAGGTTAGAAGAAGCTAAGCCGATTAACAGATTATCGTTTACACAAAATTTGACTTTGAACGAAAATTGTATACTTTTCCCCGAGTAGACATCTGCTTTTATCGCGCTTAGACTGCTTTTACATAACATGTAACACTTCACCATCTTCGAGAATAGTCCAAAATGCTATATATTGCAATGAAATGTTTCAAAATCCTCAAAACTCTGTGAAAATATCACGGAAACACACGTAAACATGACAACATGCGCAAAATGAAGCTTCCCCTGAATTACACAAAGCCGCAGCATTAAATATCAGAAATCAGCCCAGCTTTTCTCAATTTGCCACCACAAGGTTGCCACGTTTAGTACGCAAATATTAGTTTTTCGGTGCTTCGGTGCTTATTTCAGATGTAATTTGAAATGCTGAGTACGAAACCAGAATAATAATAGCTCAATACGTTTTCGGAAATCACTGTCATGTTTTTTTTTGAAAAATTATTTGTTACAATTTTTGCGAGTTCCGTAAAGTTGGTAGGTTTTGAAGCTATGATGACACTGCATCAGTTAGTGGAAACATTATAATATGAAATATATTAGGGTACTGAACCAAAGATTTTCTTTTCGGTGCAGGTGTTACAAACAATTTATAACTGTACATACAAATGAGTTGTTCTATTTGAAAATACAACATATTGGAGAAAAATTATACTAAGTGACATATAAATCCGAACACCCAGTTTAAATGGTTTTATTTTAATAAAAGCTGGTGAATGTATTTATCTTACTGTAAATAACAAGTGAAAAAGTGAAGTTTCAGCCTTATCAGTTGGACATTCCGGTTTTTATACTACTTTTTTTAAATTCACTAACGCTCTAAAAATGAATATTTCAGCCGCAGTAAAGAATCAACGTTGGCGGATTTTGGTTCTTGACATCCTTTACGATCGGCTACGATGCCTAGAGTACGGAGACCTGTACGATTTCGTCAACTTAGTGAGTTTGATAGGGGCCGTATAGTGGGACTTCGGGAAGCTGGACTTTCTATTAGGGCAATTGCAGTTAGAGTGCAAAGAAGTGTAGAAACTGTGGTTAGATGTTGTCAGGCATGGCTTCGAGAAGGCCACGCAAAGAGCAAGGGGCACTGGACGCCGCCGTAGAACAACAGACCGTGAAGATCGCCGCCTAAGATTATTGGCCTTAAGGGACCGTTTCTCCACTACCAGGTCCACTGCAAATGAATGGTTTGCAGAACACGGAAGACCTATTGGCATGCGAAGTGTTTACCGACGAATGAGAAGTTTTGGCTTGTTTTCATACCGGCCACACTGGGTCCTCCCTTTAACTCGAGAACACCGACGTAATCGCCTTGAGTGGTGCAGACAACGGTCACTCTGGGATCAGGAATGTCTTTAGTGACGAGTCTCGATTTTGTTTAGGCATGCACGATGGTCGTGCCAGGGTTAGAAGGCGACGTGGTGAAAGGAAGAATCCACAGTTTTTTGTTGAAAGACATGTTCATCACACTGTTGGAGTTATGGTTTGGGGTGCTATAGCTTATGGTTCCAGGTCACCTTTAATCTTCATCAGAGGTAACATGAACGCGCAGCGTTATATCCACGAAGTTCTAGAACCTCATCTTTTACCCTATCTTGACACCCTGGCAGATCCAACTTTCCAACAAGATAATGCCCGACCACATGTTGCAAGAGTCACAATAGACTTCTTTCAACATAATGATGTCACATTATTACCATGGCCACCAAGATCTCCCGACTTATCCCCAATTGAGCACGTGTGGGATATGATGGGTAGGAGATTGCTCAATTTGCAACGTCCTCCTCAGACTCTAGAAGCACTGCGAGAGGAGTTGGTGGTTGCCTGGAATGAGATACCACAGGAGGACATTGACCACCTGATCAGAAGCATGCCTAGGCGCGTTGGAGAATGCGTAGCACATCAGGGTGCATCCACACATTATTAAAGGTCAAAGGGCTTTAAAGCAGTGCAATCATTTTGAAATTTTTATCATTTACTTATTATGCTTCATTAAGTACTTATACAAAATTTTATTGAAATAAAACCATTTAAACTGGGTGTTCTGATTTATATGTCACTTAGTATAATACTCTTTATTCAGTTATCACCATGTATAACATTTTACGATTATTTTTGCACTGCTCAGTGCATCACCAATCGATTGCGTGAAGGCAGTTGTTGATTTTGAACAAGATGTGGCAACACCGCAGAAAACTGGTAGCCACTCGAGTTTGTGTGTCGCTCTAGATGATGGATAAAGACAAATCCTTTGTTTACGTTTTCTACCCGTATTCGAATTCGTTGTATAGAATTAACTTGTTATTAGTGTTGCTGAAAAGGCAACTGGGCGTCATTGACATACAGTATGAATAGCAAAGGGCCGAGGACAGAACCTTGTGGAACACCGTGCAAAACTGGGCTGATTGAGGATTCGCAGCCATTGTATTCCACTATATGTTAGGTAGGATACTACTTGGATCGAAGGAGTACGAGGTCTGTAAGTTCACTGATGAGACTGGTCTTTTTAAATTTTTTTATTCAAATATAATTACAATTCTATATTGTCACATTTATAATTACTTTTGAAGCCACACAGCACTGGAGATGGTTCTTTTACTTCTCATAGCAGTGATGTAACTCGATACTGGTATAGCCTTTAGCTGGTCCGTTACAGCCGTTTGGATGTTTCCGACTGTTCCAACATGAGGTCCCTTGAGGTGGTTTTTCAACTTCAGGGAGAGAAAAAAGCCATAAGGACTCAATTCAGGTGAATAGGGAGGTTGAGGAGCCACAGGAATGTTTTTTCTGGTCAAAAACTCGTCTATTGACATTGCTGTGTGACAAGGAGCATTATAGTGATGCAACACCCAGTTGTTCTTGATATCATGAACGGTGCTGCAAGTCAAATTTAACACTTTTCTGACCATTCTGACTGTCAGCCGACGATCTGAACATACAAGATTCCATATTCTGTCGATATTTTCATCGCTTCTTGAAGATGAAAGCCTTCTGCTTCATGGTTCATCTTCAGTCGGCTCTCTACCTTCTGAAAATGCCTTAAATTACCGCGAAACCTAAGCTCTTGACATAACACTATTTCCGTATGCCTCATCACATAATTTACAGACCTCGTCGTATTGTACACAGTCAAGGCTGATGTTAAGTAAAAAAAAATTATGATCTATAAATTGTTTATTTTCGAAACCTTCATTAACTAAATCGATTAAGTTATTTATAGCAGACATAGCCGACAAACAGTTTCTGAAGCCATATTGACAAGAATTTTAAACATGGTTAGATTCCAGATAATGACTTAATTGATCTTGTGGGGAAGTATGATTTGGCAGCTTTTTGCAAGCCAAAATACTTTTTTCGCTTATGCCTGGGAAGCGAAAATCAAACATTGTGTTGAAAAACAAGATGATGGGGAAAAAGGATAGTAGGCCTTATACTGAGAAATGTAGATATCTTCAGCACATCTCGTCACGTAAGCCCTTTTGTGAAGCAGGGAAATCGAATCCCCCTAAGATTGGGGTGAATTGAATGCATTCCAGAAATGTCGTAGTGGGAGATCAGAATGATTGATTAGTGTCAGCATATACAGTTACATCATAAGTGAATTTAGGCTCCCGCTTACCTCTCAAAGTTGTGAGTGTGCAGGGTCTCACAGAAGTTACTATACTGAGTGACAAAAAAAGGTAAACATCTACATATGTTTATCCGATCTTAATAATTTTTGGCATATATATTCAGTGTACCTTACTGTACTACAACTATTTAAAACTGTAATGACTCATACGCGTGATCAACACGTGATCAGAGCTCGATCCCGGCTTCCTTCCAGTACGGCCGTATAGCGTACGACATATGTCGTTTCTGTGGCTTTGCGGTGGTCAACAGCACAGATAGAGATGGAAATAATGGCTGATTGTTCTCCACCGGTAGAACCAATGAAATCAAAGACGCGCCTCGACCGGCAGACTCATAGGCGTCGGCAACGCATTGGAACGTGTTTCGTTGAGCGATCGCATATTGTGTGTTTTTATAAGAATTATTGTGTGATTGTTATTGCTGTGGTTTCTGTGGTTACTGTTTTGGTTATACTTAACCATGGAGAGTACAAATGGCACGAGTGGAAGTACTGAAAGCCAGGGAACAAGTAGACGGCTTCGTAAAGCACTGAAGAGGGACGCGAAAGAAATCGTGCTCAACGTGTTCAATTATCTGAACAGAACTATGTCGCAGGGAGATGCACTCGCGCGTTGTGAAAGTATGACAGGCGTTCCAGAGTGGACCATTCGCAGGGTGGTGCATGAAAAGAAGAAAACTGGAGCTACTACTGATCCAAAGTTTAATTTGAAGGGACGAAAGGCCGTTAAATTGGATGACGATAGCAAAATGGCGTTAAGGCGAACCGTACATTTATTCTTCTTTAGGAATGAGATACCAACCCTCAAGGCTGTACATGCAGCGATCAAGGAAAATGAAATTATACCCCAAATGAGCGTCGAGGTAATGAGCAAATCCCTGCACGAAATTAATTTTCGTTACGAAACGCGTTATCGGAAGTCAGTATTGATAGAGAGACCTGAAATAGTCGCCTGGCGTCGAAAATACCTACGCGAAATGATTGAATATAGGCGACAAAGCAGAAAAATCTATTATTTGGACGAGACATGGGTAAATGCAAGTCACACAGTTAAAAAAACCTGGATAGACAAAAACGTAGTGAGTAACCGACAAGCAAGCATTGAAGGTTTGTCAACAGGTCTTCGTGGACTGTCAGGTAAAGGTCAAAGATTGATCGTAACTCATATTGGTAGCGATAGTGGCTTTTAGAAGAGTGTGACTTGATTTTCGTCTCTAAGAAAGGAGGTAATTACCATGATGAAATGAATGCCAGCTGCTTCGAGAGCTGGTTTCAAGGGGTGCTTCAGCGAGTTGAGCCCAACTCTGTGATCGTCATGGATAATGCTTCCTACCATAGTCGTCGAGCCGAACGTGTACCGACTATGGGATCTCAAAAAGTGACATGCAGCAATGGTTGCGCGAAAAAGGAATCCCGTTTGACGATTCATGTGTGAACACTAGTTACGTGACTGATGAGATGGCCCGTCAATGTGGTGTCACTGTGCTGCGGTTACCGCCCTACCACTGTGAACTGAACCCAATAGAGCTCATCTGGGCTCAAGTGAAGGGTTATATTGCGCGCCATAACACAACCCTCAAATTACCAGACGTTAAGGTTTTACTTGAGACTTCCATACAGCTAGTAACGCCCGAAGCTTGGCAGAATGCTATCCGTCATGTTGTGAAGGAAGAAACAAAAATGTGGCAGCTTGACCACCACATCGACACCATCATAGAGCCAGTTATAGTCAATTTCAACGAGGAAAGCGATAGCGACAGTTTATTACTGTCAGATGTAAGTGGAAGCGACGATGAATAAAGGTAATTCCCAAATTTTTGACAAACCACTCTTTATTAAGCATGTGACAAATCAAGTTCACCCATGTTAAACATTCATACCCCGCCTATGAACAGCCGACTACTGGTAGTTAAGTGATGTTCACGTGAACATCGATGAGTCATTACAGTTTTAGATAGTTATAGTATAGTAAAATGATTACATTTTCAGCTTGATTCGTCAACTGACTGCAGAAGCTGGTTCAATAATGTGTTGAGGATCCACAAACATATTCAATTGGAGATAGGTCTGGCGATCGATGGCCAAGGTAAACGGTTGATGCGATGTTGATCCACGAAGGCTAACAATGCTCTGGCAACATGTGGTCCGGCATTGTCTTGTTGAAAAATCGAGTTTTGTGTGGTGTTTAGGTATGGAATAAGATAAGACTACACTACTTTCTGAATATAGCGTCGAGCAGTCATATTGCTTATGATGAAAATTAGTGGTAATCTGCTACCATAAGCAATAGCAGCCTATACCATAACTCCCACGGTGTGGTGAACGTGACGCTCTCTGTCAAATTGTGGGTCACGGCTTTCACCACGTCACCTTCTCATGCTTGCCCGACCATCGTGCATCCCCAGAAAGAAGCGGGATTCGTCACTAAAGACCACCTGATTCCATTTCCGGTACCATAGTATTATTTCTCTACACCAGAGCAAACGGTTACGCCGATCTTCAGCTGTGAGAGGTAGCACCCAATGTGAGTGATTTAACATTTAACTGATACAGTAAATGTACAAAAACTGAATGCTTCTTTATCACCAAACAATACACGCAGGCACGACAAGAACTTAAAAGAAACACTTGACCATCTTATCACTTGTTGTTCATGGAAAGATAAATCGATATGTACAAAATTAAATTCTAATGAACATACGTAGGTATTTACTTTTTTTTGTCATTCAGTATATAAGGAAGTATTCTGAGGGGCTCGCTACGAAGATATTGGATACACTTTAATAGCTTTTGAGAGTATAACTCAACGAGACTCAGTTTTGGAGCATCAATTGATTATAAACACTTGATCCCCAAGCACAAACTAGCCTCTACACAGTATTATTGATGTTTTATACCTTGTAGAGTAGATATCCCAAAAACAACATTTGCAGCCGTACTTCAATATTGTTCAACAAATCAATTTACATTGCAACCAATCCCCAAAAAGTTCAACAAAAATTCTCGGAAAATGTATATCCTACACTGGAAAAATACACGATCGACATAGAAAAATGACTACGAATATTTCAATGGCGTCTGTTCAAGGTTTGTCTGGCGTACTTGTACTTTTGGGTTTCTCCACAGCTTTTCACATCACCAATCATAAATTGTTGTGTTCAAAGCTCAAGTACTATGGTTTCACTGACTCCTCACGTTTTTTGGTATGGAGCTACTTACTTAAACGCTCCCAAAAAATCTATATTGACGGTCCTTATTCAGAAAGCATAGATATTCTATCAGGAGTGCCGCAAAGATCTATACTTGGGCCCTTGTCATACATAATACACACAGCAGGTATTTTGAGTAAAATACAAAATGTGTAAGTGCAAGCGAACGCTGAAGACATTCAAGTTCATTTTAGCTTTCTTGTAAAAGTCAGAGCTGCAGCAGAAGAACCCCAATGAAGAGCTTCAATCAATCAATACATTACCCAAGCATCACAATAATAAGAAGACCTTTGAGCGTAACATAGCCAGGGCCAGATGCCTTAGTGACGATATCAGGTGGATTATTATAGGTAGCCACCACTGGTGCAGCATGGCAGTAGTTTTGTTTTTTCAATTGTTGTGAAAACATTGGTGGCTTGTTTTATATACCAAAAAATTAATTAATATGCAACGGAAAAAATACAAATCCCCTGCACGTGTGACCTAACAACGTTTATTTTTATCCAGAAAACATGGGATGAAATATCGCCTACCATTTAGTTACACGTGATATAAAATAATTGTAAAATATCGCATGAAAAAATCATTGAACGGTTATTTATACTTTTAAACGCTAAATGAAACTCAGTTGCGGCGTGAACGGTTCATAAAAATTGCATGGTACAAGCTCCCGATGAAACCAGCGTTATCCCGATGGACCAATAAAATAGTATGGTAAAAATGGTTATTTTCTGCAAAAGTTCCATGCACTGTTTTATAGCAAAGCTGTCACGTCCCGCAGTGGGTTTACCTCAGAATATCACTGCTGGGTTATTCACCAATTCTAATCTGTCTGATAGCCTCCCTATTTGCCCTACTGATAAGTATTTATCTTCGATATAGCAGTATTTTTCTGAACCCCCCGCTTATGGCATTATAAAAGCTTTGTTGAGACCTGCTTTTCGACAGCCCAGAAATAGATGTTTGAAGTCAAACATTGCCTCCTAATTTTTAATAGATATTGATTATTATTGTTAGGTGTCCAATTACAACGTATTTTCTGTGGTAGTAAGGAATCGAGCGATATGGCCGGGAAGTGATTGCCCATCTCTCTTACAGCACGTTTCCGAAATTGAAGGGGCACCTAGGTCAGTGGTCGCCAACCCGCCGATCGAGAGCTACCGGTAGCTCGCAAGGGCAATTCTGGTGGCTCACAACTTCTTTTAAAAAGGTGTACAAATCATAGAAGCTTCCGTAAATTTATTTAATTCTCATAATAAACACAAGTAGCGGCAACACTGTGGTGAGCGATCTATTCGAGAACGATCTCGCTTAGCTTTAACGGGATAAATACGCAAGGCGCGGCGACAGTGCGCACAGTTTAAGCCTGAACGGCAACGTCCAGCGATTGCGTTAGAGTTGCCCTGCAATTAAAAACATTATAAGCAGTAGAAAGAAGATGAAGACATAAATATTTCTTTACAAAAGTTAAAGGTAAAAATGTATGTTTGATATGTAATAGATCTGTTTCCGTTGCTAAAAAGGGAATATCGAGAGGCAATATAAATAAGTATATTCGAATTTTGAAAAATCATTCCCATTACGTTATGCAACCAGAACGGAAAAACTGAAACAATTTATTTAGACAAAAGACAATGTTTTTAAAATCAATCGACAAAAGTAAGGCTTTAACTGAAGAATCATACCCCAGATAATTACTCAAAAGAAGAAACCTTATGAAGATGGGGAAATGAGAAAACAGGCGTTTTTAGAAGCAGCAGATTCATTATTTGCCAACTTTAGAAATAAAGACGAGATAGTGTCTGCTCTAAAATCTTTGCAACTATCTGCTAATACAGTGATGAGACGAGTAGATGTAATGAGCAATGATATAGTTTTACAGTTAAGAAATGACTTGGATAACTGTGCTTATTTTTCACTGCAGCTGGATGAATCCACAGATGTTGTTGACACTTCTCAGATGGCCGTGTTCGTTGGGATGGTTTTAGTGATTTTACCACTAAAGAAGATCTTTTGAAGTTTATTCCACTAAAAGGGCAGTTTACTGGACAGGACTTGTTCTCTTCTTCTAAAACTATTATTTCTTCTGAGAAAATATCAAAAATGGTAGGCTTGACAACAAACGGCGATCCAGCTATGGTGGGACGTGATAAGGATCTCGTGGGGTTATGTCGTAAAGATGAAAGTTTTCCGCAATATCTCTGTTACACTGCAAAACTAAACAACGTTATGAAATTGGTAGTAAAGATTGTGAACAAGATTAGGGCTCAAGCGTTACAAAGAACATTATTCAAAACCTTGGCCGATGAAATTGACTGTCAATACGGGGAACTACTTATGGTAGATGGTTAAGTAGGGGACGAGTGTTGAAACGTTTTAATGATATCATATCTGCCACAGTTTAATTTTTCAAACAACCTGATGAACCGATTCCGGAACTGGAAAATTGAATCTGGCTTAGAGATTTTGGTTTTCTTGTTCATATTACAGAAACATGAAATGAACTTAATTTGCAGCTTCAGGGAGAGACAAAGAACTAGCAGAAATGGTATCTGATATAAAAGCGTTTTTCAAAAAGCTTGAGTTTTGGAAACAAAACCTAGTAGATGGCGATAACACATTCTTCCTGTTCTTTCAGAAACGATATCTCAAAGTACATTAGAACCATACGACAAACAGTAAATATCATGTAGAAATAGTCTCCGACTTGAAGGATAATTTCAAAAATCGTTTCAAGGATTTCAACGAAATTGCTATAGCGGCGCAATATGTAGTTTCACCTTTCATGGAAATTGATATCCAACAATTTGCAACTTCTGTTACACAGAATTTTAGCGAAGACATGCTGCGTCAGAAATAGAAGCGATTGCGTTTCAAAATGATTTAGCTTTAAAATTACTAGTCTCAAATACAAAATGTATCTGGCCTTCGGTAAGTAAATAGTCAGCTTTATGTCGTGTAGCCTTGAACATGAAAGCGTTATTCAGTTCAAACTATTTGGGTGAATCTGCTTTTTCAAATATAGCTTATTAAAAACATATACCGTAATCGATCTACAGATGAACATTTGGATAATTGTATTCGAATGGCGGTATCAAATTATACTCCAAACATTAAAAACATTTTCAGTGAGTCTGAGTATCAGTGCGACGCTTTTTTATTTTTAGTTACCTTTATTAAATCGTATGTGACATGCCATTGTAGCTGACAATTTTTTTTTCAAACACCTACGATTGGTAGGAATAGACGTAGTTATGTAGTATGTATAAGTTCATTTAAGTTTATTAGTATGTATTAGTATTAGTACAAGTGTACAGCTGAGTATAATTTCATTTAAGTTGGCTTACAGTGCTTACGACTAGGTAGCTCACTGTTTATTCCAAAATTATCAAAGTAGGTCGACAAACTGAAAAGGTTGGTGATCACTGGCGGTCAACGGTTGGAGACAGACGAGGCGTTGCAATGAGCAGTTACCAAGTTTCTAAACGGGCTGGCAGCGGACTTCGTTGAGGCGGGGGTACAAAGGTGGATTTCACGTCTAAAAAGATGCTTCGAACAAAATCGCGACTATGGAGAAAAATAGCTTAAAGATCAACGTTTCCAATGGTGAATTTGTTTTTTCAAGTAAAACATTTCCTGTATTTGAAAAAAATGTGGGAACCTCATTTTTGAAACAACCGTCGTATCTCATTTTCAAAGTTGTTCACGATTACAACGGTTCACCACCAACCGGGAAGGTAAGATCGCTCTGCCCTGGAAAGTTGTTGCTTACTGCTAAGTCTATCTGAAATTCCATTATCTTGGCAGGCTCATCGCACCTAATGAAAAAATTTGAAAATCTATCGCTGTGAAGGACTTATAGGTAATAAAGAACTGCCACACCGTGAAAATGGCAAATCCCCCGGGCAAAAAACCGTTATTACCTTGCGAAGTGTTTAAAGGCTCCAATGGAGTATTAGCTTATTTATTCTACTACGCTCAACGCCACCGAAACAAAAAAAAACGGCATATTTCCATCTCTCTTTTTCCGATATCGCTGAATGAATCAGCTGAACTGGATGATTGGAAAACTGATAGTTCGGAATAATTCTTTTCCTATGCAACAAAATTACTGAACAAGTGCTTTCACGTCTCCTATAGGATGTTCCAAAAGTTTGCACTTTCCTTTTACTTACCGCGACTATGCTTAATAATTTATATCTGCGTACGAAGGCTGTCTCAAAAATAGGGTTCCAAACGCTGTATCTTTACCGCGTGTGATGCTAGGCGGCATCTGGCAACAGCGTCGTGTTTGTTGTCTCCCCCACCACCGATCTCAACAAGAAGCGCCTATTTGCGATGCTCAGTACCGGCCCCACAGCCATGCGCATTGAAGCACTTTATTGCCGCCACCGCTAGGTGCGAAATTCGTGCGGACATCCGGTTTTTGCATGCAAAAACGTTACCACCAATAGAAATTATTCGCCACTTGAGTGAAATATATGGAGAAACGCGTATAAGCATTCACGATGAAGAACGAAGCAGGAGGCCGTCGATCTCCGAGGAAGTTGTGGCGAAGATTGAGCGACTGTGGATAGAAATAGCTTAAAGATCAACGTTTCCAATTGTGGATTCGTTTCTTCAAATAAAAAATTCCTTTTGCCTGAAAAAAAATGTGGGAACCTTATTTTTAGAACAGCACTCGTGAAATTTGTTTGAAGTTGAAAAATACAGGGTGCTTGGAGGGTCGATACAAAGTCTTGGGGAAGGGATAGGGCAGATCATTTGGAGTCTTTTAAGCCAAACATACCTCAGTACAGAGTCTTACGGTTTTCGAGATATTCGGATATCCAAATTTAAATCATAAATTAGTAAACGAAACAAAATAAACTGATGAAACATGCTTTATTGGTGTTCAAAGTGAGAAGCATTGTTTCTAGTACATGCTGGAGCTCTACGTGTTACTTCGGTAGTTGTTGTATTTAATAACCTATCTTGCTGCATTAAATAAAAAGCTTCTCGAATTTTTCTTATTAAATGGTCTCTTGATACGATTTTTTCAATGTAAACTAACTGCTTAGCCCGCCCCCAGACATAGAAATCCAATGGTGTCAAGTCCGGGGATCTAGCAGGCCACGGAATTGGCCCACCTCTGCCTATCCAGCTATTTGGAAAAGTATCGTCCAAATATTGTTTTACGTCTAAACGGAAATTGAGCTGGACAAACAATTTGCATGTCATCTGGACTTACTTATCCTATAAGTAATTCGGGAAGATCATTTTGCAAAAAGTGTAGATATCTAGGGCCGTTTAATCCTTCAAGCAAAACATGAGGGCCGATTAATCTTTGTCCCATGACGGCGGCGCATACATTAACGGAAAATTTGTGCTGGAAAGACACCTGTTTTTCCAGTGTGGATTTTCCTGCTTATCAGCCCATTGATGCAAATTGTGAAAACTCGTAATGGCCTCCTTTGAAAAATTTGTTCGTCCTTCCATAGAATGCTTACCAGGAACCGTTCTTTCTCAATGTCACTATGTAAGAGAAAACAACAAAGTTGGCTTCTGCGAATAGGATGACCATCTTCAAGGCCTTGTACACCGATACCATAAAAAGGATATTTTCGTTCACGGTGCACGATACTCCAAACCTTCCAGGGTGACAAACCAAGATCAGCAGCAACTTTCCTAGTAGCTGGGATCATTTTCAAACGCTTGGAGTATTATATCTTCGACTTCAGGAGGATATCGACCTAGATGAACACCAGGTTCATTACGTGTTACACTTCCAATCTCGTAAGTATTGTAAAACACTCTGACATTAGGCAATCTTCTCCCAAGAAATCGCTCTTGGTACAACGGTCGTGCTTCTAGTCTATTACCATCTGCTCTGCCATACATGTAAACGATATTTGCGTATTCTTCGTTAGTAAAAGCGGCCACTTTACAAACTAATTAATTCATTGCTTTTGGACTGAAATTCATGAATTACTCTTGGCTTGCTTGAAAAGGAATTTAGTTTTATCATGCACGCAAACACGTTCCTTCTTATCAGTATCACAAAAACAGGAATACCTGTATATATTATTTGTTTACAGTCAATTTGTTCTTTTTTTTTCTCCCTTCGGAGGAAAAAACCACACTGTCAGGTATTTAAAAACTTTTTCATATTTTTCAGTGATAACAGGAACAAAAAGCATACTTTTTTTCAATAAAAATTTAAAATCTCGAATAACCGTAAGACTTTAACCAGAGGTATTTTTGGCTTAAAAGATTCTAAGCGGTCTGCCCTATCACCTCCCCAAGGCTTTGTATCGACCTTCCAAATGCCCTGTATACTCTTTGATACTTCTTTCTATGGGTGACCGCTTACTATACAAACCATCTTAGGTTCCAATCCCGCTGCTGTTAGTGTTCTTTCTCTGCTTTCTGACTTACAATTAGATTTCCAGCCGCCCTTAAGAGAGGTGTGCGGTTTCATGGAGTATACGTCTACATTTCGCTTAATTAAATAGAACAAAGTAGTTTTGATTATGAAATATCCGCATGCTTCCTGTAGTGCATTCACCGTGAGTATGTATCGAGTTTATAGAGATATAAATATGTGCGTAATTTCTTGTATAATGGTAGCATCAGCAATAGCTAAACCGATTCACTTCAAATAACATTGTAGTTTTGACAAAACGTATTCCATTTGGAAACATTATTATGATCATATACTGAAAATGTTAAATATTAATTACGTCTATTTAAAACTACCCGTTAAATATATGAGTGGATTATAGATTTCGAATTCAGAACTTCAACCGGATAGTAATTGTAAAATAACTGTTGTGATTATTGCTGTGTGGATTTAATATAAATAACTGATAAGCAAGCCATGCAGTACTGCCGAAGCTGATTTGTTGGTCAAGTTCATATTGAAAATACATGTTTAAATGGTGGGGATTAATGAATTGAAGTGGATAGAAAATAAGCCCACCCGGTAACTAACAAATAAGGTGAATTTTTGTTTATTTATTTTAAAAAATGTGAATTTGGACTCTACCGTTACCACCGAGAGAACAAGGTCTGACAACAGACGCGCGACGTCACCTCGAGTAGGCGAGCCGGCCGACAGCACGGCGTGCCGTACATCTGCACTAGCGAGTAACATACGATGGTGCTCCACCACACTACTAAGTTAGGAATTATTTAGATAACAATTTCCTCGGTCGTTGGATTCGCCGTCGAGGTCCTGTGGTATGGCCAGCTCGCTCGCCCGATTTGACACCTTTAGACATTTTTTAAGTGCAAACGAAAATAAGTGTACCTTAAGACATTTCCCGTAATTACCGGCACAATTAGAAACAATCCCGATACACAAAAATAAGTTTAAAACTATATTTTCCAGTTTACAAGGCAAAGAAACACACATAATAGCACCTCAGAATTTGAAGTTAGTTGGGTCCTAGCTACCTGTTGGATGTTAGCCGTGTCGCCAAGGTTGCCACATATTCCAATCCTGAATGGAATATTAGACTTTATAGGTGACAGATTGAACGAAATATCGAAAATGTATCTTGGCATACAGAAGCATATCATCATTGAAGCTGCTCAGTTGTTTGGCCTTGTTCTCTAGATGGTAACGACTACGCTCGATGTCACATCCACCATATTATTAAGGGTCCATTCTTTAACTTTGACGACACATCCACCATATTTTTAAAAATGAAATTTAACCCTAGAGTACGGGACATTCGTAAAATTTACGATCGACAATATTCGTCGTGGGTTTTCGTTCATTTTCGGTTAGCGTATCGGAATGAGACTCTCGATACCTTCCTATTTAGTTTTCGGCTAGACTTCGGTGTACGTAACATCGTGTATTTGTCAAGCGTAACGGAGATTTTGCACTTCCGTCGTAAATTTTACGATAGTCCCGTGTCACTGTTTGCTATTTTCGCGCAAGCTGATTTTTATTCTATTCTTTGAAAAGCGGTTTTGCTGACATTTATTTGTGAGGTAAGGTGTTTTCTATTTTTCATACTTATAGCGTTCTGAGTACATCCAGCGAAATGACTTCAAAACGGTCCTTATCTCAGGCAGAATTGGAAGAAGAAGTGAGAAAAATTATGGAGTGAGGAGACAGTGATCCAGATCCATTTGAGGATAGTGGCAGTGATTGGGAAGAAGATAATATTGAAGTAGAATCGATGCAGGGATCAGATGATTCAAATGATGAATTCTATTTGGACGAGAATGTTCCTATAAATGAACAAGAAACGACTACTTCGGCAGAGAAAAAGAATGATGACGGCCATGTGAACTCCGACGATCTCGTACATCAACCTCAACTTGAACCTTGTAAAACAAATCACTTTCTAGTTAAACCCAATATTTTGAGTTTGAAAGGAAAGAATGGTCAGAGATGGACATCAACACAGCCCAGCAGAACTAAAAGAACTGCTTCAAGAAACCTCATCCATTTTGTAGCAGGCCCGAAAGGTGAAGCGAAGGAGTATGTGACACTGGAAGAATATTTTTTGCATTTCTTCTCTGATCCTATTCTTGATATAACATTACTACACACTAACGAAGAAATTGTACGACAAAGGCAAAATTACACGGGTAACAACAATGTGTCACCTACCACTAAAGAAGAACTACAGGCGCTGTTTGCAATTTTGATACTCTCGGCTGCCAAGAAAGACAACCATCTATCTGCCAGACATATGTTTGATACGACGATTTCTGGTTCCTTCTATAGAGCCTGCATGAACTGTGACAGATATATGTTCTTACTGAACTGTCTCAGATTTGATTCAAGAGAAACAAGACAGGAAAGAAAAATTAATGATCCTTTCACCCATATCCGTGAGTTACGGGATATTTTCATTGAAACTTGCAGATCATCATATACACCATCTTCTTACCTCACTATAGACGAACAGCTTTTGGGATTTCGTGGACGATGTCCATTCCGCATGTACATACCGAATAAACCTTCAAAGTATGGTATAAAAATTGTCATGCTATGTGACAACTCAACATGCTGTATGGTTGATGCTAGTCCATATATAGGAAAAAGTACCAGAACGAATTTGCTACCTACTTTGTAAAGGAGCTTACAAAATCTGTCCATGGAAGTAACAGGAATATTACCATGGACAATTGGTTCACGTCCGTCAGTTTGGCAAATGAACTACTCCAAGATCCTTACAAACTGACAATAATTGGAACACTAAGAAAAAATAAAAGGGAAATTCCTCCCGAACTGCTTGACATAAGGCAGCGAAACGTAAATACATCAATGTTCTGTTTTGATCAAGAAAAAGTATTACTTTCGTATGTGCCTAGGAAGCAGAAATTAGTACTGCTATTGTCTACAATGCATGAGGGTGCTGAAATTTCAAAACAAACAGGAAAACCAGCAATTGTTCAGAACTACAATGAAACTAAAGGGGGTGTCGACACATTCGACCAAATGTGTTCCAACATGAGCTGCAACAGGAAAACTAGAAGATGGCCCCTGTGTATGCTATATGGTATGGTGAATATAGCCAGCATCAACTCCTTTGTGATTTATACTTTTAATGCTTTATCAAGAGGAGAGAAACCCCTTTCACGTTCCCAGTACATGATAGATTTAAGTCGTCGCCTTGCTGAGCCATGGATGAGGCATAGATTATCGACTCCTACGTTGCGTCGAGAGTCAAGATATTGCCCTTCTTCTCAATATTCGAAAAGATACAACACCTGAAATCCCTCTAGAAAAAAAGCGTAAAACGTGCTTTTTTTGCCCTTCTCAAAAGAGACGGATGACAACGACGTATTGTGGACAGTGTGGACATCCGATCTGTGGTGAGCATCGAGGAAATGTATGCAAGGAATGTAGTGTCAAATAATATATATTGACTTTTTATTGATATTTTGTTCTTGCATTTTATTGTAAAGTCCTTAGAAATATATTTTTTATTTTTCATGAGTTTTTTCATAAGAATTTTATTGTACAATGCAAGTTTTATATTATCTTCGTATATTTTACGATAGTCCCGTATTAAAGTATTTTGAAACAAGTCCCGTAATCTAGGGTTAAAGTTCATATTGAAAATAAATATTTAAAGGGGATTAACGTGGACACAAAATAAGTCCACCCGGGAAATAAAAACCAAGGTGATTTTTTTTTATTTATTCTAAAAATATGGACCTGGGACTTCATGCTCGGTAACACATCCACCATATTTTCAAGGCTATGTTCTTTGACTACGAAGACACATTCCCATGTTTTTAAATTTGAACTTCAAAGTTCATATTGACAATACAAACATGTTTAAAGGGGATTTACTCTGGATTAATGTGGACACAAAATAAGTCCACTCAAGAAACTAAAAATTAGGTGAATTTTTGTTAACTCGTTTTAAAAAATGTGAATTTGGACTCCAAGCTCGGTATCACCATCCAAATTTGAACTTCAAAGTTCATATTGAAAATACATATTTAAAGGGAATTAACTCTACACTAATCTGGACACAAAATAAGTCCAGCCGCAAAACAAAAAATTAAGGTGAATTTTTGTTTATTTGGTCTAAAAAAAAATGTGAATTTGGACTCTAATCTCGATGTCGCATCCACCATATTTTTAAATTTTGTTATTGAAGTTAGATCACTCATTCACTATATTGTTGAATTTAAATTTTAAAGTTCATATTGAAAATACATGTTTGAAAGGGATTAATTCCAAAATAATCAGAAAATAAGTCAATCCGGGAACTTCACCGATAGGCAGCTTTCCGAAAGGGTATAAAATATAATAATTAGTGTGAATGCAAATTCCTATCTAGTACCCAATTAGAGAGATTAATGGTCAAATAATAATCCTTTGACGAATTAATAATTAATTCAATTGAATGCATCTATAGTTCAAAAACTATGCTAATACGAGCCGATTAGTTGCGAGTGGAAGTCTGCATTCACTTTCTTGTTTCTGCTTTTGTCACATTTGCGGTTAAAAATGTTCTTACTTATTTTGCTTTATTTACTTTGCGCTAGAGAAATTGCTCGAGTATAACGGATTCTTTGAAGTCTACCTATCTTCTCATGTTCTGTATTTTCGACGAGTAGCTCATTAATAACCCCAAAGACGTGTAAAACTTGGCAATTAGGCAAGCGATATCAATATTTTTGTCTTTTTTAACTCTTGAGTATAAACGCACAAAAGACACTATCGTCGTATTTAAAGAATTGATAGCTCCAAAATTTTCAGCGTCTGTGGAGCTGTGAAAGACCTACATATTGAAAATACGTGACATGGGTAGTCATCAGACATCAAAGAATAAATTATATTTCCTTCTTTAGCGCATAGTAAATAAGGCAAAACAAATCATAAGTCCTTTTACTACAGAGGTGACAAAAGCAGGGGTTAGAAGGTGAATTTGTTTTGTCTGGGAGTAAATCGACTACGAATGGGGTATAATAGATAATCAGGAATAACTTCTTATTTGTAACCGTATCCGAAATCAATATAGAATTATTCATATATCTGTATCAATATCCAGGAATTCAATATCCATAACAATCCTAGTTTTATCAACAGAAGGGAACGTTCTTGGTGGCTGATGATCTAGCCCCTATTAACTTCTGTAGAGGGAGGACAAGGGGTCCAATAGGACATAAGTCCTGTGATCTTGGCTGATTACCTTTCCTCCAATACAGAATTGAGGTCAACCCTCCCTCGGCAAAGAACTATGATTATATTTTAAGCTGGGGAGATATCAAGTGCTATAAACGACTGTATTGTACGTCCCTTTTAAACGTGAATTATGAGTCCTACTAGGGTAAGAAATATATTATTGGTCCCAAAGGACGCAGTTATTTTATAATATATGTCTTTATATGGACTGTGCACTGTCAAATGCCGTGGAAATTCCCGTATTTAAAGCTAGCTCTACCATGAGACATCAATTCAAAAAATTGAATTTATGATAGACATTACCTTTATTTTACAGATGACGAATATGGTAACGTTGAAGCTGAATTGCTCCGAGGAAAATTTTACAATAAGAACAAGGCCAGGCTACCTAGATAACCGGTAATCATGTCAAATACAGTGATGATTATGAGTAAATAGGATTTATCGCCCAACAGTTAAGAAACCCATTTACAGGACAATCCTAATATTAATTAAACTAACAAAAATAGAAAACATACAAAAAGCAGGTGGTTCCATCTGAGGGAAGAAACAATCAAGAAAAAAAAAGCAAGAAACGTATTTCACTCGAGTGAGAAACATGTAAATTATTCATGTAAAACGTATACTAAGTGACATATAAATCCGAACACCCAGTTTAAATGGTTTTATTTTAATAAAAGTTGGTGAATGTATTTATCTTACTGTAAATAACAAGTGAAAAAATTTTCAGCCTTATCAGTTGGACATTCCGGTTTTTATACTGCTTTTTTTTAATTCACTAACGCTCTAAAAATGAATATTTCAGCCGCAGTAAAGGATCAACGTTGACGGATTTTGGTTCTTGACATCCTTTACGATCGGTTACGATGCCTAGAGTACGGAGACCTGTACGATTTCGTCAACTTAGTGAGTTTGATAGGGGCCGTATAGTGGGAAGCTGGACTTTGTTTTCGGGCAATTGCAGTTAGAGTGCAAAGAAGTGTAGACACTGTGGTTAGGTGTTGTCATGCATGGCTTCGAGAAGGCCGTACGTAAAGAGCAAAGGGCACTGGACGCCACCGTAGAACAACAGACCGTGAAGATCGCCGCCTAAGATTATTGGCCTTAAGGGACCGTTTCTCCACTACCAGGTCCATTCCAAATGAATGGTTTGCAGAACACGGAAGACCTATTGGCATGGGAAGTGTTTACCGACGAATGAGAAGTTTTGGCTTGTTTTCATACCGGCCACACTGGGTCCTCCCTTTAACTCGAGAACACCGACGTAATCGCCTTGAGTGGTGCAGACAACGGTCACTCTGGGATCAGGAACGGAACAGTATTGTCTTTAGTGACGAGTCTTGATTTTGTTTAGGCATGCACGATGGTCGTGCCAGGGTTACAAGGCGACGTAGTGAAAGGAGGAATCCACAGTTTTTTGTTGAAAGACATGTTCATCACACTGTTGGAGTTATGGTTTGGGGTGCTAAAGCTTATGGTTCCAGGTCGCCTTTAATCTTCATCAGAGGTAACATGAACGCGCAGCATTATATCCACGAAGTTCTAGAACCCCATCTTTTACCCTATCTTGACACCCTGGCAGATCCAACTTTCCAACAAGATAATGCCCGACCACATGTTGCAAGAGTGACAATAGACTTCTTTCAACATAATGATGTCACATTGTTACCATGGCCACCAAGATCTCCCGACTTATCCCCAATTGAGCACGTGTGGGATATGATGGGTAGGAGATTGCTCAATTTGCAACGTCCTCCTCAGACTCTAGAAGCACTTCGAGAGGAGTTGGTGGTTGCCTGGAATGAGATACCACAGGAGGACATTGAGCACCTGATCAGAAGCATGCCTAGGCGCGTTGGAGAATGCGTAGCACATCAGGGTGCATCCACACATTATTAAAGGTCAAAGGGCTTTAAAGCAGTGCAATCATTTTGAAATTTTTATCATTTACTAATTATGCTTCATTAAGTACTTATACAAAATTTTATTAAAATAAAACCATTTAAACTGGGTGTTCGGATTTATATGTCACTTAGTATATATCACAATAATTATGGCATTGTAAGTTTGATACATTACATATAAGGGTGCTTTCAAAAATAAATATGTGCGAGCCCTGTCACTATAAAAGGTTTAAACAGTACGAGTTTGAATAGATGGGGCATTAAAGTATAGTTGAGTTACAATCTCATTAGCATCAATTTGATTATGCAGCAGTTTATGCAAGAAAATAATTGATGCACAATTCCTTCTCAGCTTTAAATACTGCATTTGGAACCTAGACAATAACAAACTTTCAGATATACCCTGCTCAGGATATGCACCGTCAAGTTTGAAAGATAAAAGTTTCAGAAACTTTCTCTGAACATCAACATAGCAGTTGTAAATTGGGTTACAAGTTAACGACACATATTCCAATTTCGATCTAATATATACAGAATACAAAACAGTGTCTCTGGGCGGATGAAGCTTCTGCAGTTTCTCACAATAAAACCATACGCCTTCACTCATCTTTTGAGCTACGTGGAGTGAAAATTTAAGTTTGGTCAAAAACAACACTCAAATCCTTAATTGAGTTATAACGATTTATGTAAACATCCCCAATCTTATAATTAAACGTAAAAACAGAAGTTTTCTTGGAAAAGCTGACTACACTACACTTAGACGCATTAAAAAATAAATTATTCTCGTCGCACCAAGCTACTGAAGCATCAATATCACACAATACAATCAGCCTTGGGATCAATAATCCTGAATAATTTTAAATCATCCGCAAAGAGGAGTTTATTACAACTTAAATATTCCGCCATATCATCAATAAATAAGGTAAGCAATAGCTTTGAACCCTGAGGATAACTTTGAATGAGTGCTAAAGCTGATGAATGGAATCCATAATGAGAAAGTTTATTTAAAAGTATGCCATGATCCACCCTATCGAACGCTTTAGCAAAATCAGTATATATTCCATGATCGGCCAAATAAGCAAATTGAGGTTAGAAGAAATTTTGCTTCTCTTTTGTTACTAAACTAAATCGTGTGATACGAGGGTGGTCCCAGAAGTACCCGTCCTGACCTACAGATGGCGATCGTTGTTTGAAAAATCTCATTGTATTAGCAAGTATGCAACCTATAAGCATATGTGACAAGTTTAAACGAGGCCGTATGAGCTGCCAATACGAGCATCGCAGTGGTCGACCAAATGAGGTGACAACTCTAGAAATGGTGAAGAAAATTCACAAAGCGGTACAGAAGGATCGCCGACTGAAAGTGCGCGAGCTAGCAGACATACTAGACATTTCAAAAAGTGCGGTTCATCGCATATTATCTGAAAATTTGGACATGAGAAAGCTGTGTGCAAGATGGGTGCCGCGACTGCTCACAATCGAGCAAAAACAGTGTCGTGAAGATGTTTCACTTGAGTGTTTAGCGAAGTTTCACAGCAACATAGCAGAATTTTTGTGTCGTTTCATCACCATGGATGAAACATGGGTCCACCACTTCACACCCGAGACAAAAGAACAATCAAAACAATGAGCTCAAAAGGGACAACCGGCTCCAAAGGAGGCGAAGATCGGTTCATCTGCAGTTAAAGTTATGGCGTCGGTTTTTGGGGATGCGCGTGGGATAATTTTCATTGACTATCTTGAAAAAGGTAAAACTATCAACGGCGAGTATTATGCGAACTTATTGAACCTTTGAGCGATGAAATCAAGCAAAAACGGCCGCATTTGGTTAAGAAGAAAGTGTTGTTTCATCAAGACAATGCACCAGCTCACAAATCCGTTATTGCAATGGCCAAAATTAACGAATTCAAATTTGAATTGCTACCTCATGCACCCTATTCACCAGACTTAACCCCCCCCCCCCCCGAAACATTTTCTGTTCCCAAACTTGAAAAAATGGCTCAGTGGTCAAAGATTTTCCAACGATGAAGAAGTGATGTTGGCAGTTAATGGCTATTTTGAGGAGCAAGACAGTTCTTATTATGAAAAGGGTATCGAACTTACTGAACATCGCTGGGAAAGGTGTATAGAGCTCAAATGAGATTATGTTGAAAAATAAATACATTTTTTTACAAAATTTGTATGTTCTCTTCATTGGGTCGGGTACTTCTGGGACCACCCTCGTATTCCTTGTAGGGTCCCAAAAGTTAAATAGCTATGTGATAATTGACAGGTTTTCAGAATAACTTTCATGGCAACTCCCAAGATGGTGGAACCAGCTGATTGCTTAAGTCAGTGAAATAAACTAATGTCATAAAAATAAAGCTAAATACGCAAGACTCTGAGAGTTCTCCATCTGAATAAGAGTCGCGAGTATTTAAAACTGGCGTCATAAAAGCTTTTGTTCTCAGAAATGTGTGCACAAAACATGCAGAAAAGGAAGATACTTCTATCTGCAGCTATCCTAAAGATCTATCCATATCGCTGTCTTCCAGGCGACAGATAAATAAAATATGTCATTGTACTTGAGACGATAGTCTTTGTGATTGGAAGAAGCATTTTAAATAGATGTGGTTTTATTGACCAGACGGACATGGGCGATTATCGACATGAAAACTATAGGATAAGTTTCAGACGTTACATTTAGGGCCAATTTCACCAACATTAATATTATGGAAAAATGGGAAAATACCTTATCGAAATGCAATTTGACGGAAGCTGTCAAAGGTCTCTGAATATTAGTGATTTCTATTGAAATATTGAATAAAATCGTGAAAATTCGACTGTATTATAAACAAGACCACTTTTTGATTCCAACATTATGCTTCTGTACAGAAAAAACAGGACAACTTTCATGTATTTTGATATATGTTATAGGTTTACATTTAACAATCCGTTATCCCACCCAGCGAATGGGAATGCGGCAAATAATACGTCGATTTTCTAGCTGTTAAATTTGGCAGCGGATTTGGACGATTGTTAATGCATGGCACTCTTGAATTTACCAACTTCAATATACTGAAAGTTATCATTACATACCTGTTGAATAGTGTGGATTTGTCTGTATTTTGCAAGAAAATAGAATATAAAATACATTCCATCCAATTCCTCATCTTCCTTTACGTCATAATAGTAATCATTTATTAATTTATGGGTTAATGAATTTCTTCAAAGCAATAAAAACATTATGTCCTCTCCTTCTTAAAACACAGATATGTGTAAGACGTGTCAATCCGTACATCTCCCTGATGCATAATGCAATTACTATGGACATAGACAAAAAATTATGAAACATGTTTCACAAATAATGTCCTTTTAAGTCCAAAAATCATCAAAACTAGTAATGTCTAATATAAATATAACCTAGAATGTGTACTCGTGAAAAAAGAAAAATATGGCAATATATATTTGGAAATTTATTAATCGTTGTGAATATAGTGTGGATGTTTGTTCAGTTCCTGAACAACGAAAAGTATTCAACTTTATGGATGTAAGATACGTAATACCTCTGCGGGTCTGTCTGTTGCTTAGCGGCTGCTGTCGCTTAAGGCGGGTTCTCATTAGTCAATCGTATTGGTCAATAATAATGAATCTATGCCATTGTACATAGAATTGATCCCTGAATATTTCATATGCACTATATAATGTTGGTTTAAAAATGAATTCAAGGCGAAAAATTGTGCATGCTGGCGATCGTATTATTTGTGATTTTTTAAAAAATGTAATCAGAAACAGGACAAGTACACCTCGTCGATGGTGGATCACTTTTTACATAAAATAGAATTTCGTATCTCTTAAAAGAGCAAAAAAACATTCGGAACAACACGAGAGCAAAATATAACCCCAAACAACCACAACGGTCTTCCAATGCGATTGAACACTATAGTTCTGAAGGCGGGTTCTCATTAGTCAATTGTATTGATCAATAATAATGAATCTATGCCATTGAACATAGAACTCAATGGTAAATCTCATCATACTGTGCAAACGGATAGAGCAATATGCTTGACGGGATTTTCACATTAATGGCATAGATTCATTATTATTGATCAATAAAATTGACTAATAAGAACGCGGCTTTAGGGCCGTGTGGTCAGACGTACCTACAATTGTAGGACGTCTTTGTGAGCTCCTTGATTTTTATCGTTTTCTACTCTTCCGTGTAAGCGCTCAATTTTAGAGGTTATGTGACAATATCTGTTTGGATCGAATTGTTCATGTTTTTGATTTTTATCATCTGTTATATAGCCTTAAATTTCCTACCATTCTAGCATTTCTGAAGGAGAGAAAATATATGAAATCGTGGAGGCCATGAAGGCGTCTTAAAATTGTAGGAACGACTGACGATACGGCCCTTAGAGAACGGCAATCCGACTAATCGTGACACTACTTTAACAACAATCTCTAGTCTCTTTTCCAGCATCCAGTAACGAATGGAAATTTTTCCAGCTCCCATACGGAAGGTTTGGTCTGTCAGCAGATTACGATACATGCGAGTTTCATTTAATGATGCGTATTGCAGGAAGAACAAAGGGCTAACCCAGATTAAGTTCAGGGATACCGATTTTTATTCATGTATGGCTAGGAACAGATAAGGGGTTGGTTTCCACAAAATTTACGCTCTCAGATTGCATAGCTACAACAGTTAGAGGAAATGGAAGGATATAAAACAAGGCGATTCCGTAACCCCATCCAGCTTATTTCCATATTTTTACATGGCTCAGTCACTCTTAATAGCCACAGGTCTCATTAGTTCCAACAGATTGCTTGCTGTTTTCACTTTCGGAGTGGTCGACTCTGGTAGCAGATGGCACTTTGTTCTGTCTTATTTCGACAAATCTATAGATGAATTAAACTTATTAATTTAGAAGCTTAATTTGCCCTAGTAGAGATTATGTCCCGGATGACATATTTGAATTGAAAATAAATGCGGACTTGAGTATGAAGTGAAAGAAAATTATCACCAGGAAACTGTTCACAACAGTAAGTGAAACTGAGTTTTCAAACGTTGTCTACACAAGCCAGCTCAACCAAGTTCTTTGTAAATATTTCCGTTACATATTCGACGAAGCCCCAAATTTGATCATGGGCTATTTTGGAAATTAGAAGTAACTACACATCTTATTTTTAATTTAGTGTAGATGATCTCGTGTTTTATGGCGCTGGTACACTCATGAATCATTGATACATTTTGGATGAATCTCCTTCGTCAATTACATCTTGACCTCAGCTCCTGTATGAAATAAATAATAGTTTAAAGAAACTAAAAAAACACGCTTTTATAAAATGCATCCCACGCTTTTCACTCTGAATTGAGTAATTTTGTTAATAACTTAAATTCTGTTGTGATTAATGGTTCGACCATCGCGGCTAGATAAATGATCGATTGTACAACCTTGCATCTTGTGGACGGTCGAAGCCCAACTCAGGATTAATGGCAACATTCGCAATGAACAAGGTGAGAATGCACCACCTTGAAAAACTATCTATTATTAAGATATGCTCATATGTTTTCATAAATGGAGGAACATATTAACTAACACATTTTGAAAGCGAATTAATGTCAAGACGTATTTTTTTGTATATATAAAACAATAATTAAGGAGCAATCTTACCCATTGTCGTGGGTATTTTCTCTCCTAAATATTTTTTACAACAGATCTTGGTTAGAAAATCCTTCGGAGCAAAGTTACGCTTTCTTTATTGATACTATGGTCCAGTTATAATTTCCATTCCGTTTTATGACTATGTGGGTTGCGACGTGGACCAACTATAATATAATAAAGAGAATTTCTTTTGCAAAATCTCGTTTATTGTATTTATTTTGAAAGAAAATCACATTGTTCGCTCTATACTACTTTCATCTGAACGCAAAACTTAAGAGCTTGAA
This sequence comes from Acanthoscelides obtectus, assembly GCA_963669975.1. Lineage (NCBI taxonomy): Eukaryota > Metazoa > Arthropoda > Insecta > Coleoptera > Chrysomelidae > Acanthoscelides > Acanthoscelides obtectus. The sequence goes on along the minus strand of CAVLJG010000002.1, from coordinate 27,539,830 downwards.
AATACTTATGCGATAAAAAACTTATACATATTGTACACATTATATGTCTTAAAGTTACTTCAACAAAAAGTAGGAACTGTAATTTCTTTAACTTTAGACGTTAAGTCAGTCGTTGTTATAAACTTTCAAGAACAAAAACATAAAAATGTTTCATAGCAATATAACATTTTGTACACAAATATTTAAGACCTCCAAATTTGGTTTAGTTCGGGGACTGAGTAGATGTAAGACTGACTTTTTTAGGCGGATCAATACATCCCAAAATTTCCTCCCAATGATACTGGATTTCATCCGGAAGCTCAGGCCATTTCCAGGATTTCAAAGACTTTTTCATTGAAGAAACGTATGGTCCCTGTTCACAGATTTTTGTAATTTTACCAGGAAAAATTTCTCCTTCATACGTGCATACTACATATTGCCCAACTGCCTTCACGAGTGGCTTAAAATTAATATTCTTGCCACAACCTTCAGCCTGTGCATTAAACTGAACTTCAAGATTTTCTAAATCATCAGGAGAAGCAACATCTGATGAGTCGTGAACTGACATGTTGACACTATCTGCGTAGCTGCTTTCGCTACTAGCTCTACGGTGACGTGGTCTTCGTGCCGTTGAAGGCTTTGCTAACTCTCCATTTTCTTTATCATCCGAAAGTGTGCTTAACTCTTCAGTTGGGCTTTTCCCACGAGTGATATTTAGTTTTGTTCGACGTCGTTTCGTAGTTCCACCTTTCGTCCATTCTAGTCTCTTAGCTTCAAGGCTTTGTAGAAAAGAATCTTGTAAAGCAGTCTGGTCAACAGTTCTAAACTCTGGGCGCTGAAGAAAGACATTAAACGTAAACAGTGATCAGCACGTGAACAGATCCCTCGAAAGCATCCACGGATATACTCCAGTCACTTTAGGTCTAAACATCCTCGGCAGTGTATTTCTAGTGAATCCACAGACCCTTTTTTGTGTCATCTTGAGACTAGAAAAAGGATGACTGTTAAAATAAGTTACCTTGATCTTTCATGAGCTCCCAGTACAAAACATCATCGATATATTTTTGATGTAGGAACAACAAATTGGTTTAGAAAACATCCACTTTGAACCTAAATTGACTGGAGTAACATCGATCTACAGACAAATTCAAGGTCACTAGCAGTCGTCGGCGCTCTACGAATCTGCACAGGTATGGACTTGTAAACGTGATTGTAGATGACACGACAGGCATCTAACAGTTAATTCACGCACAGGATTCCATTGCATACGCATTACGCATTCAGTAGCGTATACTCGTTTTTCGCGAGTGGAACGTTTTGTTTATATATTGCCTAAGATACGATGTCTGACACAGATACAGCCGACGAAGTGGTTGACATCAGCGCAACCCCACCCAAAAAAAGGGCTAAGAAGCTACATTTAAGTGCAAATGAAAAAAAAATAATATTAAATATATACAAAAACCAAATTCAAGAAAAACCCGATTTGGTCGTGGACGAAGTTATATGTAAGGTAGCACATATTTCTGGAGTATGTCGGTCCAGTGTTTATAGGATCATTAAGGAATATAGGAGCACTCACTCACTTTCTGAGCCAAAACCGTATCCTGCAAGAAAAAGGATAACGGGCGGAGTAGATGACTTTGAGAGAACTGCCATCAGGAGGAAAGTGCATAATTTTTTCTTCCGAAATGAGATACCTACAGTAGATAAGATATTAAGATTAGTTAATGCTGATGAGGATCTTCCATCATTTAAAAGAACCACATTCCGAAAACTTTTGAAGGAACTTAATTTTCGATTCTTGAAACGGGGAAGAAACAGTATGTTAATAGAGAAAGAAGAAATTGTTGTGTGGAGAAGGGAATACCTTAGGAAGATTCGGAAGTTTCGCGATGAAAAAAGAAAAATTTACTATTTGGACGAAACGTGGGTGAATGCTGGACATACTCAAGCGAAAGTTTGGGTCGACAAATCAGTAACATCATCAAGGCAGGCTTCTCTAGACGGTCTTTCGGCTGGATTGAAAAATCCTGCAGGTAAGCTCCTTCATCTATCCGGCAATTTAATTTTGATAAATTCGGGCAAATAATATGCTGTGATAGCAGATAATGTGTGATATTCTCCAAAAATGGTGCATTCGCAGTGTAGTCATTAGGAAAAAAACTTCGACCCTCTTTTAAGCGTTATTTTGAAATTTATTATCATTTTTGGGTGCAGTCAATTTGCTTTGAATGGGTTTTGAGAAGTTGCAAACTTCAATTTTCTACGTTTTTCAGTTTTTGATCAGCATTCCGTGACTCTTAAATTCAGCTAAATGAACTCAATTGCCTCATTCCTTCAAATTTAATCAATCCATAGTGTAAGGAATAATTTATTTCCAGGAAAAGGCAAACGGCTGATCATTTGTCACGTAGGTAGTGAAGACGGCTTTGTTCCCGAAACACTGTGGGCCTTTGAATCAAAAAAGACAGGGGACTATCATGAGAAGATGGACGGCAATTCCTTTGAAAATTGGTTCTCCAAAATGTTACTAAAGCTGGAGAATAACGCTGTTATTGTACTGGATAATGCCCCGTACCATTCTAGAAAAATAGAAAAAATTCCCACAATGGCAACTAAAAAAGCAAACATACAACAATTGCTGGCCTCAAAACAGATCGATTTTGATGAAACAATGGTCAAGGGTGAATTGATAAGTATAGTCAATAGACATAAATACAAATACGATTTTAAAATGATCGACGAAATGACCAAAAAACAAAATAAAACTGTCTTGAGACTGCCACCCTACCATTGTGAGCTGAACCCTATTGAGCTGATTTGGGCCAACATAAAGCAATACGTGGCGTCGAATAATAATACTTATAAATTTTCTGATGTTAAAAATCTCTTTCACATCGCAGTCAATAGAGTTACGGCAGAGGAATGGAAAAACTGTATCCGCCACGTTCGGGAGAAGGTTGAGGTCAAAATGTGGGATTTGGACAATGTCATCGATACCCAAATTGAACCTCTAATAATTCATTTAAACGATTCAGAAGATTCAAGTTCCTCTTCTGAATGAGTGCGCGCAGCTTACTTACTAATAACTAAAAAGTGTGGTTAACTCATTTGTGAATCTCTAACTGAAATTTACTGTAAAAGATAATAATTATCTTGTATGAAATTTTTGATGACTACCCATAATATCTTGATGCGGTCCTGTAATGTCTCCTGCGCCTAAACACTCACTCACGAGCAATATGCGTGTATTTGTTTGGGTTTAGTTTCTTTCTTCAGCGCCTAGAGTATAGGCAACCTGTCCAATAATGGATTGACGTCAAGAGGAAAAATTCCACATTTTCGGAAACCCGAAATGAGATTAGCCTCCCTCGTTGGTTCCAAGATATCAATGAGTCTGTTCAACAGAACTGGAAAACTGCTTTTTTGAACTACTGTTTCTCGACTGCCTTGTACACTTGCTTTCCATTCGGTGAGAATTTTCCTCCATGCCACCTTCATTGGGTGAAAAAAAGCAACATCTAATGGCTGAGTTAAATGGGAGCTATGAGGAGGCAGGCAAACAAATCTAATATTGTTCTGGTCACAGGCTTTCAAGACATCTACAGAAATATGAGATGACAAATTGTCTCCTATAATAACTTTGGGACACTCTTGTTTCTTCAGTCTTGGCAATATCTGGGTAAAAAACCAATCATTAAATATATTCATGTCAAACCAACCTGAAGGACTTTTGTTGTATCTGACATGTTTTCGTCCATGCTCTGTCCATGTACTCCACAGTTGCTTGGACTTGTACACTACGTATGGTGGTAGTAATTCCCCCACAGCATTTCCAGCAAACATTATAGAAGTTGAACTTTTGGATGTGTTCCTTATAAGCTCCGGATATTTTCCACCACGCTTAGTTATAATTTTCTTTTGACCAGGATCATCTGAAAGGTTAGTTTCGTCAAAGTTCCATGTTTTCGGGAAGGACGTCTCTAACCACGTCTTCCAAGTTTTTTATGTAGGCAATGACAGTCTCTTTGTCAACTGCTGCTCTGCTACGTTTTATGTTGGCCGCAAATCTCTGTGTTAAACATGGACGTCTTTTCAAGAAACTTGAAACCCATTCAGTACCTGGACAATTATCTCTAAATTTTGTAACTTTCCGGCCAATTCTATCCAAATATGTTCGAATGACTATTCTAAGGTCGAAGGCTGTCAAAGGAAAACCGTACTCGCTTAGTCTTAAGATGCAATCTACAAACAATTCTTCTACGTCCGAAAATGTTGTTGGAGCTCCAGGTGGTCGAGATGGCATTTTAGATCGCAAGAGTTTTAGCTGGTTGATGATAGTTCTTCGTGGAATACCACATTCTTCACTGGCTCTTCTTTGAGTGGATACTTTATTTTCTATAGAGGCTAGACATGCTCTTAGATTTTCTTGGGTATAATTCTTATAATTCCGGGAGCCTAAACGTCTCTTGTAATTTCTCCGTATCTTTTCTGAAACAAAACAATAGTTTTATTTATAAAAAAAGTCAATATTACTATTGAAAATGCATATTTCTAGTTTATTCGCTTACCATATAATTTTGGGTTTACTTTGCTCCAGGCGCAAAGTTACCCCAGCATGTATAGAATAATGAGAGCGCAAGAAAAAGAGAGGTTATATAATAAACAACTTAGTTATTTCTTTTAAATATTCACATTTTTTATTAGCTGAATATATACAAAGCAACATGAAAATGTACTTACCATTTCACGCTATGTGATTTTCAAGATAGAAGTGGCTTTTTTGGATACAAATCGAATGACAATTTCAGCTCCCGCACAAAAATGGCACCTGCTATTGAAAAACAATGGCGGATTAAATCTTTCTGTTGCAGTGTTGCTACTCAAATGTCAGATGTTTAGGGTGCGTTCACAATTTAATGCCATGCCTTGAAGAAATCGACGTACTAGACGACAAAGTATTTTACAGAACTGGAGCATAATTACCCATGTAGGACCATTTTACGGTACGTAAAATGTTACAAATGAAAAAAAGGGCGCTATTTTAACGATTTGTCACAGAAATATGATGGAATAACAAAACTTGCCTAAAATGGTTATTTTGCAACCAGGCACAACTTGTCATAGTGAATCACCCTGTACACATCTACGCGACCCACTTCGGAGGGGATCGGATGTCGGCCATGAACTACCTGGGTACTTCTTTTTGGTCGTGGTACTATTTATGTTTTGCCGTGGTGACTACTTCAGTAAAGCATGTGACAGCTGATTATCACAAATAATAAAACTTACAAGAAGTCAGATGTGTTAATCCGACCGAACTGCTGAATCCTAGAAATCTACCCGGCAGGAGAAATTTTCTTGGCGCTAAAAGGAACGTTCATGGGGGCAAAAAACTCAATTACACAAGAAAGTAATGTGAAGCGTCCTATTATTCGTTCTCCCAAGCAGTTGGCAACCATTTTACCGTTCGGATTATTAGCAAGAGCAGTTTAAAAGTGCATCGATTGCAACAAAAAGTAATTTGTAAGATAACGTCTTCACGAGCCGCTCTTTATGGAGACCGTAAAGAAAGCTCAAACTAACGTTACAGATATGTTAGATAATTCTCCATGTTGGACAGAGAGCAATTTTATCCCTAATTAGAACACTTTTCTTACAACCGCTTGAATGTTTGTTGCTCGCAATTGGGCACGCAAAGTTGACGTTTGCCAATGACCGAGCCAAATTTACAATTTTGCCACTCTAAGTTCAGTTCAGTTCCAGCTCTTATACAGATGTTCTAGCAAGAATCGTCAATCTCTCGTAGCCGTATAAAGAAGATATAAGCCTAAACTAAACGTTGACTGCTTAGTTTCGTAAACAAGTTATTTGAGAAAAACTTTATATTCTCAAAAAAATTATACAAAGACGATAAGTTGGCACTGGGCATTCAGGTTAATGCCTGGGACTTGGCATAAATGCCCGGGCAATGTTGTTAATATTTTATTTATTTGTATGCTATTTTCATTTTCACCCGAAACAATTTCAATTTATTGTGATTGAAGAACAAATACATATTCGTCTTTGTCCCAGGCTATTGAAAATAATCGAATAGAAGGGCTGGGCAATGTGGATACATGTGCAGCCAGACGAAAAATACTAACCAATGAAAAAGCAATATTAAAACCTGAATTCTGGAGTTGACAGAGCCTTCGCTTGCTTATTATCAGCAATACGGTAGTTGTTTTATTCAACGTTTCAAATGTAAACGTTGTTGCGTTTACTTTCTGCAATGACATCAAAATAATGGTTTGAATAGTGAAATTGGCTTTAAATTAACAATATGTGCTTCTGTAAGCAATACATAAAACATAACCACACATTACCTTACATCCCACTATATCATGATTGGACGCTGTTTGACAAGCATTAACGTTATTTCCTGGTTAATCATGTTAACAGCGCCCGTGCATTGTTGTTATAAGAATATTACTGCCCGATTTAGCGCAATTGCCTCTTACATATACACATACCGGATGTTTCAAATTCCACCCAGTCACTTAAATGGAGGGAAATTTGCGTATTCAGGTAAGTAGTAAAATGCCGCTTAGAAAGTTTCAAAATTCAAAGAACTTCCGGAGAGAGACTGCAAAAATGGATTTTACAAAAATCGACTTTATTTGCGGTATGATTTTAAAATAAATTGCACATTATCTTCCACTTTTTCTACAAGATGGCATGATTAGAATTTCAATATGAGGTTTCGTCTCTCGTCCTCTAACATCAGCTTAATTTTTTCTAATGGATTTTGTATTTGATTTTTGCACAGATGAATAGAGTTTTTAATTCTGACCTTGGAATTATCAGATAGTAATTTTTTAGTATATCGCACTTATCGTAAAATCGTTGTTTATTTCATGTTTTTATTTGAAATATTATACTTCTTTCAAAGCTATCGTATTACTCAATTGATCCTTCTGCTGTACTTCTAAAATCTTATTTAGAGCAAAGACAACAGCTCGCTGAATACAAGGGTTGTACATCTATACCCAGCACAGCTTCGCAAGGCGTGCCACAAGGATCTGTCATTGGCCTTTTGGTTTGTATCAACGACCTGATAAATTGTCTTTCTCATAGTATGAATAAGCTCGTTCTTTGTGCTGATGACACCACTCTCGTCTCAACCCACAATTCATTTACAAACTCCAGCCAGTATATCTAGTATTCAGGATTGGTTTATAGATAACAAATTAAAACTGAATTTAAACAAATCTCAAATCATTACAACTACTCTCCGAAATATTGATCAGAATGATGCCCACGCAAAAGTAGTGAAGTTTCTTGGTATGTATATCAACTCCTTTCTGGACTAGGATGACCATATCAGTCATGTAATCAAATCCTTAAAAATAATGTAGTCAATTTGCAACTTAAAACTCAATAAACGTCTTGTTGACCAGTTATTAAATACAATCGACTTTAGAAATGATGAGAAGGTCAACTGCTTAGACAACCCATGCTCCTCTATGTGTCTGTAGAAGACTCCATGCATAGACTTGTCTCTATTATTGTTGTTATTATGTTGCTTTGTGATACAATTTCACAGTCATAAATAGCGTTACTCTGTCTGCATTACGAAACTGTTCATAATTAAAAAATGACCCTTAGTCTAATCATATTAGCAAATTTTCTCTAAATAATTATAGTCTGATTTTACTGGGGCAAGTTGTTCAAGGGAAATATGGACGTATAAAATGGATGCACCTATCTTTGTCGGTAAAGTTTTTATTTGACAGCAAAGAATGAGAAAACGTGTTTTTGGGATTCCATCGGAAGTGTTGTCAGAAACGAGAAAACTTTTCATACAAAATTTTTACGTGTCTATGAGACCACACGTAAAAAGATCCGACTAATAGCAAAGATGTTATTTCCGAAAAACGAGGCAAAATGCAGGTTTTGGATTTTGTTGGAAATGCGACGATAATTTCACACAACTACTTGAAATTCTCCAGATCGGTAGGATTCATACACTAAATAATAACAACAAAATTGGTAAAGTAGTTTTTTGAGAATTTATAATTGTTCATCCTAAAAAACCTGTTTTCCGGCCATCACTACTAGTTTATTGAGCAATATACAGGGTTCATTCAAAAAGTCTCTAATAGCCAAATACACGTGTTTACCTTGCCTATATGAATCACAAACCATTCCGAAGATAAATGTTATTTTTATGCGAAACAAAAAGGTTTTTTTTGGGATAAACAATTAGAAATTCTCAAAAACTACTTGACCAATCTACTCCAATTTCGTTGTGGTTATTTAGAAGTACGAATCGTTTGAATTTGAAGAATTTCAAATATGTGCGTGAAACCATCGTTGCATTACCAACAAGGGTCAAAACCTGCAGTTTGCCTCGGTTTTCGGCCATAACTTTTTGTTAGTCGGATCTTTTTACGTGTGGTCTCATTTTGTAGGTCTCATAAGTACCTAAGAATCTTAAATCAAAAGTTTTTCCGTTTCTGCCAACACTTTAGATTGAATCACACAAAACACGTTTTCTCATTCTTTGTTCTCGAATAAAAAGTTTTTCCACAAAAATTGGGATACCCATTATATGCGTCCATGTTTTAAATAAGCCCGTTAGCCAACTTGCAGTAATAAAACCAGACTTAACTATTATTTCGCAAACCATGGGTATTTTGTCTAATACTCTTAAGTTTTGCATATGGAAATAAAACAACACGGTAGGTAGTTTTAAATGACTTTATTGTTTTTCGAAGTATTTTCCACGAAGATTAATACACATCTGCATGCGCTCGAACCAATCTTCGAAGCACTTATTCCACTCGTTTGCTGGCAGATCCAAAACAGCATTTTTGAAAGCGTCAACTGCTGCTTCTGGTGACTGGAACCTTTGATCACGCAGTCTGTTTTTAATTTTCGGGAAAGTAGGATCGGGACTATATGGAGGATGGTCCAAAAATTCCACGTTTTCTTCCGTTAAATACTGCCTTGTTATTTGGGCTGTGTGCGAGCTTACATTGTCTTGGTGTAGGATGATTCTTTCGTGGTTGATTTTTCGAAGCTCGGTGATGACTTTTGGCAAACAAATGGTGGTATACCAATCCGCAGTAACAGTTCTTTGCTCATTAAGAGGAATTGTTGCAATATGTCGCGACCATATTTTCGAAACACTTCGAAAACGGAAGACTTTTGTTGGCTTTTCTTCACCTTGGAACACCTAAACAGCCGACTGCCGTTTATTTTCTGGTTCATAACAGTAAATACACGATTCATCACCACTAACAATGCTGTACACATTTTTTGAGTTTTCGGAATTGAAACGGTCAAGCGTTTTTTGACATCAATTAACCCTGGCTGCTTTCTGCTCTTCAGCCAACGAGGAACTAACTTTCTTACTCCTAATTCTTCATGTATTTTTTTTTGAATTGAGGTCTTTGAGATCTTCGACGACGCTTCAATCTCGCGATATGTCACATGTCTATCTTCAATGATGAATTTGCGCACAGCATGGACGTTTTCCTGGGTGGCTGCCGTTTTTGTTGCACCCACCCGGGAATCGTCGCTAAGACTCACCCGTCCACGTTTCAATTCTCCATACCAACGGGAAATTGTCAACTGATGTGGTGCTTCGTTGCCGTAAACAGACAGTAACTCAGCAAGGCATTCTTGTTGCGATAATTGTCTCTGAAAGTTGTAATAAATTATGGCGCGAAAATGTTCTCGGTTGAGTTACACTTTTCTAATGACTTGGTGACACTTAAAAATTCTCTGTAGTGAGAACACTGCACGTATAGTTGTGAAACTTTGAATTTAAGTTTACCAAAGAGTGGGGTTCCGATTCAGTACTGACGTTCGATCCGCGCGGCCTACTATGATTCTATATGCAAAACTTAAAAGACATCCCTCGTATGATTAGACTACCTGAACAGATACGCGTCATGCGATACGCGAATTCCTCATATCGTTGGGAATAACCCTGCTGTGTGGAATCAAATGTGCTGACACTAGGGCACAGGATATTCATAAAAATAACATCTTTTCTTAAAATGTTGTTTTATTAAGATCTTTTCCTTCGGCGCACAAGGTAATATTCCTCATAAATGTTGCCCTTTATGTGTTGCTTGTGCATCGAAGATAATGAAATCAATCGATTTTTCTGTTTACTATCCTGTTGCCCATAAAAATAATCCTTGGAAATCATTGGGGGCATAAAGTTATCAAAAATACGGCGACTTAAATAAATGGGCAGCTAGAGAAACATAAAGTTAAACGTCGCTGAACGGTTCTCTTCCATTCCTCGTACATTTGAAGGGATATTTCTGGTATTGCTCATCTATTATTCCTATAAGGAAATATTGTGATTCTATGAATATAAAGCGGATGCTAGCATTTGGCATAGCAATTTATGACCAACTTAACGTTAGCTGTGTGGCGAACTATACAGAATGGCCCAACTATGCGAGAACTCAACAGTGGTCATCTATGCTGCACGAGAAATGCGAATCAAAGCTAGCTAATCTTAATGATCGGATCGTTAGTTGAGAATTATTCCATGTCTGTCTGATAGGCAATCTGTTAATCTGCAAATTTCCGAATATTGCTCCAAAAATAAGTTACATCCAGAACTTACTTTTTCGTTGACGTATAACAAACAATGGAGTCACTAAGCTCGGATGCAAATGGTCTATCTTTGTCAATGGCTCGATTGTTCTATTTGACATCGTAGGTACGAGGGTTGTCTCAAAAATAAAGTTTTCAACGCTGTATCTTTGCCGCGAGTGATGCTAGATGCTAGATGAAGTCTGGCAACACCGTTGTGCCTGTTGGCTCCCTCACCACCGATCCCAACAAGAAGCGCCTATTTGTGATGCTTAATACCGGTCCGATAGCTATGCGTAAAGGAGCCCTTCATCGTCGTCACCGCCAGGTCCGAACATCGTGCGGTAATGCGAGTTTTGCACGCAAAAACGTTACCACCAATAGAAATTCATCGCCACTTGAGTGTATAAGGGTGATTCTACAAAAATGGGTAACTCAGTGTCATCAATCAATATATATAAAGCTTTATAAAATGTTGTTCATATTTAGTTTTATTTTTAAACAACTAAAAGACTTTTATTTGGTCGCCTAATTGCAGCGGTTTATTGTGAAGACTCAGCACAAAAAATCCTCAAAACGTCAGTTCTTTGGCATGCCACAATCCCAAAAAGGCACAATTAAGTGGCCGTCTATTAAACATTACCATTAATTTCAGAAAACTTGCTATTTCATAATATAATATTCGCACAGTTAGTTATAAATAATTAAGAAATTTTGTGTTTAGTTCCATTCGTCAGTCCGTTGTGTGTTGCCCAAATATAAAATTGTCGCCAAATATCACCGACTCGAAATTGTATCCATATTGAATTTTAACATCGGCGGTGAAGAGTGCTGCAGACCGTGCCATTTGACAGCTGACCAGACCAAGCCAGTGCTAGGGTCGTGGTTACTCATAATACATGTGCCGATCCAGTCAAAATACCAGTACTGTGGAGAGGCGATGTTCTGTACAAACTTCACTTTCATTTTGATTCATATGTAGTTAACTGTAATATGTTAAAATATAGCTTGTTGATATTCAAGAATACCAAAAGAAACATTAGTTCGAATTATAATCTCAAAATAAGGTCATTCTCGTCAGTACTTTGGCGTCAGTAATTACATTTTAAAGCTCCTGAAAAAAAAAGAATTTGTCCAAAGAATATACAGGGTGTTCCTTAATGATATGCGAATATTTAAGGGTGTGAATCTCCATAAAAAATTAATGTTAGTTTGCTTTATAAACTATGGTCCAAAAATGTAAAACTCGGGGTGTTGAAGTTTTAGGAAAAAAGCTGGAAATTGATTAATATTTTCAGAACCGCTTCAGATGTTTCACTGATATTTAGTACGTAGTGAAAGTTAATAAAGTTGCATACTTCTCAATGCAAAAGTAATTTTAAGCTTTAACAGTGGCGTGCGTGCGGGTACTGGCTTCGCTTTTTTTTGAGAAAAAAATGGTAGCCCAATGGTTTTTTGCCAAACAAAAATTATTTTTGAATTCCTCGTTCAATTTAAAACAAATGATCTCTCTTGAATTGTTCTCCTTCGATGCGCCATTTTTGAGTAAAGAAATAACCGTTCTATTGTCTAACTTGCAAAATTATTATTAATTTAATTGGAAAAATTAAACACATTAGGGGTAATGAACAACAACTGACAACCTAAACATAACATTAAAACCAACGAAATGATTACAAAAATTGTTCCCCCTTCACTTAGTATGCATCCTTCCATCCTCCTTCTCATGGAATTGCGCACTCGTTGAAATATCCCTGGAGTGTTTTTTATCCTATCACAAGCTGCAACTATTCTTTCTCTTAATTCCTCTACAGTGTTAATGGGAGTTGTGCACACTAGTGTCGTAAGATAGCCCCACAAAAATAAATCTAAACTGTTGAGGTCTGGGGACCTTGGTGGCCATTCTTGGGGCCCACCGAGGCCAATCCAACGATTTGGATAAACAGTTTGTAAATAATTTCGAACCGCTACACAGTGTGGCGCCCAATGGACAAAATTACTCAAAAACATAATTTTTGACATTAGAATTCTGTTGCTTTTATTATACCATTGGATAGATAAATAGTCACTGCAACACGTAAGTATAGTACTTTAATCAAGTTGGCTGCGATTTACCTATTTTAGCAACTTTAAAGTTAGACATGTCGAGACCTGTCAAGAAGGCGAAAAATCTCTCTGTTTTATTGCTCGGGAAAGATATAAATTTTGTGTCGAAATATTTAAATATTTTAACTTTTCCAATATGGCTGGTAATGAGGCTGGTAAGCACATTATATTGATGTATAGATTTATTTAAAATATAATTATAATTAGATAATTTTTTAAGTTAAAGTGACTATTACCGATTTTTTTAATTTTTTTTAAACTTTTGACTCTGTTTAGAGTTTTACAAAAATCACCTCCCATCACCCTAAAAATTTGTTTATTTATTGTTTATCTGTCCATAGTAAGTTTTGATAAAAAGTTTAAATCACGTCATGCCACGTCTAAGGGAGATATAATTTTTTTTAGGACATGGTGCTATTGTCAGAAATAGAGATTTGATTGATGTGTGGATAGAAGCACCGAGCGGAAATAGAAAACAGGTGGTTTATGAAAAGATATTATCTCTTATTGATATAACAGATGAACCTTCATCTTAAAAGTAATATTATGAAATGCAGCCAGTTGTTTGGGTTGAAAATGGCAAATAAATGGCAGAAAGTAGGACAATCTCGGAATCGACTTTTACAAAATCAGGTATATTGGTTAGACAAGATTATATATAGAATAAATAATGATTCTGAAGAAAACACATCTTCGGATGAGGAACAAGAACCTCCTTGTCGCTCAGTTGGACGGCCACGGGTGCCATTTGAAGAGGCATCGAAGAAAACAAAACGAAGACGTGTAGCCGAACTAACCACAGACAGATCTGCAAATGAACTTCAATTTGCTGTAAATGTCGTTTCTGGAAGCAATCACAGTGAGGTCTCGCCACAAATTTTCAGTTTTAGTACAGCTGAAGCTTTAGCCCTTATGGTAGATTTGGATATATCCGTAAGAAAGTATTTGCTACTTAGGTCTGTTATTAATGGTAAGGCCCAGAACTGCCTTCCTAGTTATAAAGAATTACAGAAAATAAAAAATGCTATCCTCCCTTCACAATTTATTATTACTGAAATTTCTGCAGAAGTTGATTTGCAAGAACTTCTACAGAAAACAGCTGAAAGTATCCTTGAAATAATAAATTTTGAAGAGAGAGATTGCCGGATTAAAGTGATATGCAAGTGGGGATTTGATGGCAGTTCTGGGCATAGCCAATATAAGCAGAAATTTTCTGATTTAGAAAACACCGACGAATTTCTGTTTCTTGTAGCAATGACGCCACTCAGATTGATTTATATGGAAACGAATAAGGTATTGTGGAAAAATGAGAGCCCTTCATCTACTTTATATTGTAGGCCGAAGTTTTTATTTAAAAAGGAAAATGCTGATTTAGTGCGGAATACGGAAAAGGAAATAATAACAAAAATTGAAAATTTGATTCCTATTGAGATTAAAACAAAAGAAGGGCACTCTTATATAATTGAAGTTGATATGATGTTAACAATGTTGGACGGCAGTGTTGGAAACGTTCTATCAGAGACAAATTCAACTATGAAGTGCATCATTTGCGGAGCCACACCCAAGGACATGGACACGTTAGCAGGGATTAACCGTCCTCCTAACGTAGACAATTACCGGTTTGGTTTGTCAACTTTACACTGCTGGATTCGTTTTTTTGAATGCTTACTCCATATTGGATACCGCCTGCCAATTAAATCTTGGCAGGTTCGTGGGTCTGAAAACAAAGCTATAGTCGAAGCAAACAAAAAACGAATCCAAGCAGAGTTCAGAGCCAAGCTGTCTCTAATAGTTGACAAACCAAAACCCGGGTATGGCTCCTCAAATGACGGCAATACGGCCAGAATTTTTTTCCACAATCCACAAACGAGTTCAGATATCACAGGGGTTGACAGGGAATTAATCTAGAAATTTGCGATCATCTTAGGAGTGTTAGCTAGTGGTTGCGCCATTGATATGGAAAAGTTTGCGTCATTGCTGGAAGAAGCAAGAAATTTGTATATCCACCTTTATAAGTGGTACAACATGCCAAACACGGTACATAAGGTCCTTGTTCATGGGTGTGAGATAATTGATGCATTTTGTTTGCCCATTGGAGAACTGTCGGAGGATGCGCTTGAGGCTCGCCATGAAGAGGTTAGGAAACATCGATTATCTCACACCAGAAAATGTTCAAGAACAGATACGAATAAGGATCTCATGCGTGTTCTTTTACTTACTTCTGATCCTTTTATATCCTCAAAAAGAAAGGTGAGCTCAAAAAAATAAGAAATGCAACGAGGCAGTTCAGAACTATTTAAAAAAGCAACAAAATGATGATTTAGGTATTGAATTAGGTATAATAACGAATGACACAGCACCGAGCAAGAAATCCTATTCCGATTAGAATGTGTATATTTGATGTTAATTTTTTAATATAGTTTATATTATTATTTCATACATTACCTACTAAGTAATTGTTATTTTGTTAAATATATTTTTTTAAATAAAAACCTAAATATCAATTTCAAATTATACAGATTTATTTTTTATTTGAATTATTCTTATTATTTTTTCAAATAGATAGACAAATTTAATAAATCATATTGCGCCCGCCACAAGTTGGCTACATTATCTTTTAAATCATTCGGTAAAGATCTTGAAAAATAAAAGCGTGACTTTTTTGTCTCTCTTAAGAATGCTATAATAATATCCTATCTCATCCCAATTTATTCGAGATCATCAACTTAATATTTTGACTTTTACAAAAAAAAACGATTTATGCGAAATGCATCCCGCCTGCTCTCCCATCCCCTCTTATTATTTTAAATAATTTTTGTCATAATTTAGAAAGCTACTTAAATAAGTAATCGCCCTGCGTTTACAGAATTCAAATAGGACCACTAGTTTTTAAGATATCGAATTTTGTCCCTGATCCCTATAAAGGAACACACTGTGCGCTACACTGAAATGCGCTGTTGCACCATCACGCTTGTACTACGTATTGTTTGTTATTACTAATGGAACATCATCAAGCGTCAAAGGCAACTGAGGTTGAAGGAACTTGAGGTATAGTAAGTCTGTCCGTCAAGTCGTCCCGGCAAGAAGAATGGGCCAGTAAAGTGGTTGCCAATTATTCCTGCCCATCCGTTAACCGAAAACTGGTGTTGGAAATGGGTTTCGGGTACGGCATAGGGATTGTTTTCTGCCCACTAATGATTATTATGGAAATTCTGAATGGCATTTCGAGAAAAAATAGCTTCGTCCGTGAACACAATCATTGACTCAAATTGCGGATTTTGTGTAATTTTTTGAAGATACCACTGACAAAAGGTCACACGCCTTGGAAAATCAATGGGAAGTAATGCCTGTACTCTTGAAATATGGTAAGGATATAACAAAAAATCCACTAAAATTCTCCAAACAATTTAATGGCAGATATTTACGTGTCTAGCGATCTTCCTCGTACTCGTTTCAGGATGTTCTTCGACTTCGTGCAGCACCGCTTCCTCAATTTCAGGTATTCTCACACTTAGAGGTCTACCTTCAAATGTTCCTTTTCGATCAGAACCAGTTCGAATATCTGGCAAAGCACGATCGGGATATCTCTGGTGATAAATCCGTCTGGCTTGCCCACCATTACCGTCGGCAAGGCCATATACGTAGTGTATTTCCGCCATTTCTCCATTTGAATAATTCACCACTATTAACAAGATTGTAAAAACTGAACAGACTTGAATAACAGAGACTTGTCAGATGTCAAAAGCCAGTGACATATTCCAGAGCAACTAGATATTTATTGCTAAATTGCATCCTTCAATTATTACATTAATTTTCTCGGACAATAGAATGGTTTTTATTTTTTTACTCAAAAATGGCGCATCGAAGGAAAAGAATTCAAGAGAGACGATTTGTTTTAAATTGAAGGGGGGAAAAAGCTATCGGCCTACCATTTTTTCTTTAAAAATATCTGAAGCGGTTCTGAAAATATCAATTAATTTCCACTTTTTCCCTAAAACTTCAACACCCCGAGTTTTTGTAAGGAGACATTTTTGGACCACAGTTTATAAAGCAAACTAACATTGATTTTTCATGTAGATTCACACCCTTAAATATTCGCATATTATTAAGGAACACCCTGTATATTAACGAAGAAAAGAAAAGCCGAATTACGAGCGACTGCATTAAATAAGCTAAATAGAAATAAAAACAAAGGTTATAATACTTAAAAAAGAAGAAAGAGCAAAGAAAACCTTTGGAGCAGTGGGCAACTAGAAAAAATGGAAAAGATCACGATATAGACAAAAAAGCAACTGCTCAAACAAACTCATAATTTTATTCATCAGAATACTCCTTTAAATACTGAGAACCAAATACAACCAGTTCCTGAAGAAAATAGACCTATTGTTAGTGCAGACAAACAGCGAAGGAAGAAGAAAAGGGTAGCGAAATACAGAGGGAGTCCAGAAGTGAGCAATAAAAAAAACTCTAAACTCAACCAAATACTCATTCCCAAAAATATAGACGAGTTGAAAAGCAGTTAAAGAAAATTATGAAATCCGTTGAAAAATCGCAAAAAAAAGCAGAATTGAAGTGAGTGAAGTTATAACTAAAAGGCAGGAATTAGTGAAGAAGGCGAAGTTATTAAAATTCAATTAGAAGAATACTATACTAAAAGAGAAATCACCAGATTGGTGCAAGATCAACATAGGTGCATTGCATTGCTGGAGCTGGTTTATTCAATAATTAGTTATTAGTAGTTAGTAGTGTCGGTACTACGAGGTCGGCAAAAAGGGTCAAAGCTGACCTAGTTGCTAGGCTCCGCCTCACCACCACTTTTACTACTACACTAAAACAAAAAGTCATTAAGTACAAAAAAACAGTTCAAACAAACCATATCTGGAAATTTAATAGACAAATACAGACTGTGGAGAATACAAAACAGAGCAGTGACTTACAAAAAGACTGGAGATGAGCTTGCAAAAGAAAAAATAATTAAAGTGCAAAGTTTGGTTTTGGCAATTTTCTCAAGACGATGCAAGCAAGAGTATAATATATTTGCTGGATGGTGTGATAAATCTTTGTGAACATTTTTTGAATACTACTCCAATTGTGACCAGATATTCCCTATTTACTTATTGTTAATAGTTACTATAACTATTAGGGCCGGTTTCATAATCGCTCACTAAACGGCCTGTTAGATAATTGGGCTGTTAAGTTAATTCTCCAATTAACGCCTCTTTAATTCCGGGGCATTTCATAATGTCTTTCAAAACGTCAATTTAGTAACAAAGGATTAACTGTGGTTGGTACCCCTGAAATAAACTTTACCTGAACAAATCGGGCTTGTACTGTAAATACTTACCATATTGTTCAAAGTAATGTCGGTTTGTATAGAAATATCGCTTCAATCTGCAGTTCAACAGAAGAATTGGGAGTTTAACAAATAGCGTCCAAACGTCCAAATGACACAACAAAGAAAGAAAGGCTATGTTAAACATTTAATTCCCCAATTAACCGCTTAACAGGCCGAAATCGAGCAGTTAACTTAACGGCCAATTAGAAAATTTTAACTGGCTGATTAGAGATTATGAAATCCATTCAATCGTTAAAATCTCGATTAAATTTAACTGGAGAATTGATTTTGATTATGAAACCGGCCCTAAGACGTGCAGTTATCAGATTCGAAGATATTTGTCCAAAGTTTCAATAAATTCCATATGTTGTCTATTAATCTGCGTATTTTGTCAGTCCTATGTTACTTTTGTCAGTACCCTGATTGTGAATTTCAGAAAATTCGAAATATCTCAAAATCTACTCATAAAGGTGACTGGCCCTATGTGGAACAATAACGTATATTCGTTAGATTATCCGTCTTAAATATCCGAATCTGTAGACATCTGACTTGAAAACTATAGTGAAAAAAATCATTGCCCATTCCCCTTACAGCCCTTACATAGCGATTCCGAAATTGGAGGAGCACCTGGGCGGTCAACGGTTCGAGACGGGCGAAGAGTTGCAAGGCACAGTCATCAAGTTTCTAAACAGACTGGTGGCAGACTTTCTTGAGGTGCGAGCGGAAAAGTGGCTTTCACATTTAAAAAATTGGTGACTTAAAGATCAACATTTCCAATGGTGAATTCGATTTTTCAAATAAAAAATTCCTTATTACTGAAAGAAATGTGATAACCTTAACTTTAACCCTCGTATCACTAATGATTGTTTAGAACAGGGGTACTTTCCATCAGCATGGAAACGAGCTTTGATTGTAGGCGACATGGACATTTAACGACGTGATACAAAAGCTAGTGCTCCGACTTGACAAATGTTTAAACGTTTATGGTGACCAATCCCCTAAAAGCTTAAGCGCGCTGAACTCAACGACCTAATACCTATCAGTTTACTACTAATTTTGTCTAAAATACTGGAGAAACTAGTAAAGCAGCAACTAACCACTTATCTTGGAAAACACTCAATAATTCCTGATAGCCAAAGTCAATTACCTTAGTTGGCAAGGCACTTGTATACGTCACTCCCCTCCTAGACAAATTCCTAAGTGCGCCACTATCTTCATGCTAATTAACGTTCAACGAAGACGATCAACGTGATATATAGCACTTGTGATATCAAGCTTTAATTATATTCACTGTAAAACGAATTTGTTTTGCATCTTGTTCCTGGGCTGTAAAAGTGTTTTGTAAACACTTTACTGGGCTATCTTGCACTGTGTTATACCAATTGCTAACATTATCGATGGAGAAAAATATGCATAGTTGGCGCAACTCTTGGTACAAACAACGCCTTTACCTACTAGTCCAGTTAAATAGCCGAAACTGCCGCAAAAGTGATAACATAGCCACAAAGTTATGTCCGCTGGCGTAATGGTGAAATAAAGGCTTGCGAATATTGTCGTAAGAGTTTGGTTTTCCGGAAACCAGCCGGTTTTTGTAAAATAGCGAAAAACCCAAAAAACCTCTTTATCGCTGAAACGGCTGAGGATATCTGGGATTTTTTGTGTAAATTTTTGTGGGTCATCAAAAAAGGTCTCTGCAATTTTTTTTGCTAAATAGCTTAGTTTTCCAGCTACAGCTTGCTGACAGTTTATGGGTGAGGGGCTTACACGTGCGTACACATATCACCAGCCGCCGAACCGTTGACGCGGACGATCCTCTTTTAAAATGTTGACATCCTCAGTGTCTCACTGATAGGCCAGTCGACTTCGAATAATAAGCTCGTTTGTAGTTGGGGCGTTCACCGACGTAGAGACCGAGATAGATTTTTCTCCGTCCGTGTTGGAGACGCCTATCCTTCTAGCCATCGTGTTACTAGTGGAGTTCCACAAGGATCTGTGCTAGGGCCAATACTTTTTCTTCTTTATGGAAGCGACCTTCCCACCCGACTTTCTTCTATGTCTTCCATCTATGCAGATGATACTAAAGTCTATAATACTGCCATGAACTCATCTGTGCTTCAAGAAGACCTCAAGCTGATCAGAAAGTGGTCAGAACTTTGGCTCCTGCCTTTAAATCTCTTGAAATGCTACGTTCTCCACCTGGGAAAGAATAATCCTAAATTAACATATAAGATTGGCAAACATACCTTAGAGACTGTTTTTCTTCACACAGATCTTGGTCTGACAGTTAATGACCAGCTCACCTGGTCGGACCACATTCAGAACATAACCTCTAAAGCAAAGCGGTTGCTATATATGACGGAAAGATCATTTAGCGGTTGCACCGTTAGTACCTTCTCCTTCCCGTACACAACTTTCGTACGACCCCTACTGGAGTTTGCTGCTCCGGTATGGGATTCAAACCTTGTTCGCGATAGCAGCGTATTAGAGGCCGTTGAGCGTCGTGCTACACGTATGCCTTATGGCACACGTAGGCCGAGTTATGAAGACCGCCTCGAGTTATATAACCTGCCTGCTTTTGCTGATAGAAGAATGCGAGAAGATCTCATCATCACTTTCAGAGCACTGCATAATTTGTTTAGTGTGGACATGTCGCATCTGTTTCGTCTGGCAACGAACAATCTCAGAGGCCATAACTTCAAATTGCAGAAGGAAGCTTTTAGAACCTCTACTCGTCAGCGCTTTATCTCAAACCGTGTCTTCGATGCATGGAACAGTCTTCCATCTTATGTAGTGAATAATTATGATAGACACCGTAGTGCTCAACATATTGTTCCCATTCTGTTTATGTCTACTTCAGAAGTGCTAAGATTGTCAAATTGTTATATTTCTTTTGTCTGTACACCATTATCTATTATGTGTTTGAGTTTATAGTACTTGCACTCAACTGAAATTTGTTTAATAATAATAATAACAATAATAATAATGCATATTATTGAATTTTTGAAATTTATGCATTTAAGTTAAGTACAAGATGCAGTAATTTCTCTTCAGCCGCTTACCAATTGACTGGATAAGTGAGGTATAGTATACTAAGTGACATATAAATCCGAACACCCAGTTTAAATGGTTTTATTTTAATAAAAGTTGGTGAATGTATTTATCTTACTGTAAATAACAAGTGAAAAAATCTTCAGCCTTATCAGTTGGACATTCCGGTTTTTATACTGCTTTTTTTTAATTCACTAACGCTCTAAAAATGAATATTTCAGCCGCAGTAAAGACTCAACGTTAGCGGATTTTGGTTCTTGACATCGTTTACGATCGGTTACAATGCCTAGAGTACGGAGACCTGTACGATTTCGTCAACTTAGTGAGTTTGATAGGGGCCGTATAGTGGGACTTCGGGAAGCTGGGCTTTCTTTTCGGGCAATTGCAGCTAGGGTGCAAAGAAGTGTAGACACTGTGGTTAGGTGTTGTCAGGCATGGCTTCGAGAAGGCCGTACGCAAAGAGCAAGGGGCACTGGACGCCGCCGTAGAACAACAGACCGTGAAGATCGCCGCCTAAGATTATTGGCCTTAAGGGACCGTTTCTCCACTACCAGGTCCATTGCAAATGAATGGTTTGCAGAACACGGAAGACCTATTGGCATGCGAAGTGTTTACCGACGAATGAGAAGTTTTGGCTTGTTTTCATACCGGCCACACTGGGTCCTCCCTTTAACTCGAGAACACCGACGTAATCGCCTTGAGTGGTGCAGACAACGGTCACTCTGGGATCAGGAATGGAACAGTATTGTCTTTAGTGACGAGTCTTGATTTTGTTTAGGCATGCACGATGGTCGTGCCAGGGTTAGAAGGCGACGTGGTGAAAGGAGGAATCCACAGTTTTTTGTTGAAAGACATGTTCATCACATTGTTGGAGTTATGGTTTGGGGTGCTATAGCTTATGGTTCCAGGTCACCTTTAATCTTCATCAGAGGTAACATGAACGCGCAGCGTTATATCCACGAAGTTCTAGAACCCCATCTTTTACCCTATCTTGACACCCTGGCAGATCCAACTTTCCAACAAGATAATGCCCGACCACATGTTGCAAGAGTCACAATAGACTTCTTTCAACATAATGATGTCACATTGTTACCATGGCCACCAAGATCTCCCGACTTATCCCCAATTGAGCACGTGCGGGATATGATGGGTAGGAGATTGCTCAATTTGCAACGTCCTCCTCAGACTCTACAAGCACATCGAGAGGAGTTGGTGGTTGCCTGGAATGAGATACCACAGGAGGACATTGACCACCTGATTAGAAGCATGCCTAGGCGCGTTGGAGAATGCGTAGCACATCAGGGTGCATCCACACATTATTAAAGATCAAAGGGCTTTAAAGCAGTGCAATCATTTTGAAATTTTTATCATTTACTTATTATGCTTCATTAAGTACTTATACAAAATTTTATTAAAATAAAACCATTTAAACTGGGTGTTCGGATTTATATGTCACTTAGTGTATTTTCATTTATAATTCGAACAACGACAAAAAACCTAGAGTTGCAAAAAAGGTGTGAACGTGTATATAAATAAGTGGCAATGATAAGAATACATTACCTACAGGATGTAGAAGCCCAATGAGTCATCAAAAGGATCGTTTTCGAGGCTCCACGTTATTTTCATAATCATCCTCGCAAATCAGTTTGATCACCGGTAGTTCTTGATCTACGACCATGATGAGATTTTAGCAGTTCTTGAGCCGCGTCGATACGTTCGGCTAAGATACGCCAACGCAAATAGACAATGGCCGATGGTGATGAGCATTTTTTTCCCTGCACACCCGCTGTTGCAATCAAGACTAATGCTCATTGGTCTAATCCTAGTCTCAATGTATCGGTGTACGTTAGCTTCACACCTTTCTTGTGCAGCTCAAGATTTTTTTGCGTTTCCAATTATTGATAATGGAAGGACTATAAGTATGCTTGTATATATTTCAGAGTTGAGTTCATTGTACAGAAACATAATAATAATAAAAAATTGTCATTCCATCAAAATCGAAAATACACAAAATTGATGCATTTTCCAAATGGTTTGTCCATAATTTCTTGTCTCCAATGAAATATACGGCAAAATATCTATCATTTCTAAAATGTACACACACTTACCTCACTTATCCTGTCAATCGACAAGCAACTGAAGAGAAATTACTCCACTTACTTAAACGCATAAGCTTCAAAAATCAGTTCATTCGGAAAAGTCGGTGAACGCCAAACTGACAAGCGAACTCAAGGTTCGAAATTCAACTGGACTATTACTGAATAACACCCACCATGTAGTAAAAGATCGTCTGCGTCGTCATCGCGTGGACAGCAGGGTTGCCAGGCGTGGCAAATTTTCGCCAAAGTGGCGATTTGCCGGCTTCAAATGGCGACTAAGATAAATAGCTTGACAATTGGCTTCTTTAGTGGCGCCCCGTATCTAGCAAATTGGCGATATCTGGCGATTTTTAAAATCTCCAATTAATTTGTAATCCATTTTTGCCGATATAATAATAATAATGATAATAATCCATCGTCTTTATTTAGTGGGACAAATTTAGCATAATGCTACCCATTCATCATATGATAGCAATTTTGTGGATCGAGGTATAGCATTGTAAAAAATAATTGTATAGATTAATGACATTAAACGAGGTCCAGCGGAAGTGCTGTGCTCTAAGCACAATGGATCCGACCCATGTGAATGAACTTATAGTTTCGTTCAGATTACACGTGTCTGACAACCCCCCATCCTCACCCCTCCCCTGCCTTTTCAAGGAACTGTTTATTATCATATAATATTATTATCATGCCTAACCTCCCTCACCTCCGCTCTTCAGTTAGGAGGTAGGCTATTACCCCCTCCCCCAATTCATTCCGATCTCTAGCCTGTCGTTTTATGGTTGACTCCTAGTTATTTTACAGATTGGCCATTTATGGCGATTTTCTCATCAAAACTTTGCGACCAACGTGACTGAAAACCTGGCAAGCACGGTGGACGGTGCGGCGGCAGTTTGCTAGCAGGTATGAAGGAATGCAGGTACGCTCGCCCTTTTCCCCGCAAGCCCCTCACCCATAAACTATCGGCTAGCTGTAGCGCGAAAACTACGCATTTTACCAAATATTTGCAGATACCTTTTATGATGGCCCAAGATTAGAAAAATTCACGTGGAAAAAAATCCCAGATATCCTCAGCCGTTTCAGCGAAAAAGAGGTTTTTTTGGGTTTTTCGCTGTTTTACAAAAAACGGCTGGAAAACCAAATTCATATAACAATATTCGCTAGCATTTATTACACCATTACGCAAGCGGAAAAAACTTTGCTATGTTATCATTTTTGCGCCAGTTTGGGCTATTTAACTGGACTATACATGTCTTTGATATGAATAGTTTCTTAGAATTCTCCATATACAGCTGCATAGCGCTATACATTATTAATCCGTTTAAATATTGATTTGACCTCACTTCCCATAGAAATCGAATGTATGTATAGTGAGTAGGCAACTTTATGTATGAAAGATTTAAGAATGTCGCATTGTTTTGCTAGGGCCGGCTCTGCTGAAATGCAGAATGCATAACATTTTACTTTAACTATAGGCACCTACAGTATATTCAGATAAGAGATAGACCGGACATAAACAAGACCACGTGATCATCGAAAGCTGTAACATTCGGCAGGGACGTATTAAGAGTCACGCAGTACATATTTTAGATAGTAGATGCTGCTTTGCGTAACTTTGTAGTAAATTAGCACAATTCGATGTGTATACGATTGGTGATGGATATAGGATCATGTGGGGGTGGGGTAAGAAATATATAATGATGTAAATATACATAAGGGTTTCAAAATTTTCGCTTCGATTTCCAGCTTCGGATGCCGCCTGATGTTTGGTGAAATACAGTCGAATATAATCTCAAAATGGCGTTTAAATTAGCCTAAATTAAAAATAATCGTATATCTCTTAAAATTGCTTTTAGAATATTGATTAGTATATTTTTTGATTTCTAGGTAAATATGTAACCAAATTAAAACGTTCAAAACGTAAAAAAATGTGCATGGTTGAACATTGTCAGAAAGTAGATTCTTGAATAGGTTTTGCCAAAATGGGTTCGAAAATGTCAATAATTAATTAAAAAATACAGTAGCTTTATAATTACTTATAACTTACCGAATTTGATGAACGATAAAGTATGAATTAAAATGATTAGAAATATTAGGAACGGTACACAATATAAAACTTAGTAACTTTTTTAAGTTTATAATATTCGACATATTTTAAGATTATATTAAAAAATTATTGAAATATCGAAAACACATAAAAACATGGCTTAAAAAAGTTCTAACAAATGAAAATGACAATAAAACATCCACGCATTTTATCGAAAGTTATAAAAGTTTTGTTACTTGTAATATGTTTTATCTGCCCCCTGGAATTAATGTTTAGAACCTTGTTCCCAAGGTTTGAAAAACATCCGATTGTTGTCTATTACTCGTATTTACCTGCTGGATGTTTTAAACCGGTGGACAGTCCATCTAGAAAGGCCCTCCTGGATGGAGTTACAGAATCATCAACCCATACTTTACTTGTAGTGTGTCCTGCGTTTACCCACGTTTCATCAAGGTAATAAATCTTCCTGTTTTGATTTCTATATTTCCCAATTTTTGTTAAATAATCCCTCCTCCATAGCACAATTTCTTCTCTATCCAGTAGTAAACTATTACGACCCCGTTTTTTCCATTTGAAATTTAAATGCTTCAGTAACGCAAATTACGGCACTGCTATGATGATGATCTAATATGTAGAGTTGCTTAGGTTTGCACTTTTCGATTCCTTTGTTCTAGCGTAGGTTATAAGTAAGAGATGCATGTAAACCAAGGTGACCAGTACTCATTCGTCTTCTGTTAAATAAAGTCGCTTTTTTAAAAAGTCGTTCGTTGTTTGCACATTCTTAATTGGCGCTGCGAACAGGATATCGGCGTACCGAATCGATAATCGGCGGTATTGATTCACGAGTATCGCTCAATCGAGACCGAAAAAGTGCAAAAAATCGTCCGGTGTGTTCGGGTACGATTTCAATCGTTTTGACGTCGATCACAAAGAACTTCGAAGGCTACAACGAGCAGGCACATCACCATCGAAGTACCAGGCCGAAATACTTGCTAAGTATTTTGGGAGCAGGCAACGACACTTGAGAAAACGACAGGAACTGACAGGAGCGAGGTGCTGGATCCACGGCAGGCAAGCTGTCAACCAGGAGGAGCTGTATTGGCCCAAGGAGGTATCTCAGATCTCTCCAAATGAAGCTGCTAGTGCCCAGTGTAGCGTAAGAAACAACATTTACAATTTTTGCTGTACTCAGTGATTTTTCCATTTATTTCTCGAAACTTTTTCGCCCTCTATTGCTTTACATTTATATATATTCGTAAAAGTTATCTATAAGTAAACTTATTTATTGACTTTAATTGCATATATTTAATGTCCGATTCTGAATTTGAATCTGTAGTCGAAAATACACCTGTTAGACAAGTTATTTTGACACCCTCACGTCTTAATTTTAATCAGTTAACCATGTCTCTTCAAGATTTACAAATTAAATTCAATGTAGCTAAATATATGGTACCAGAATATCATGGAGGTCACAGAGATCTAATTTATTTTTTGGATAATTCAGAAAAGTTTATTGCAGAATTTGTTAATACACCTTTTGTTTCGTATGCTTTCCAATACGTTATTTCTCAGCTGAAAAGCGAAGTAAGAGATTTAGTGCATCTAACTAGTCCGAGAACCTGGCCAGATTTAAAATCATTATTATTATCCAAATATAAAGATCCTAGAAATGAAGAAACTCTTCTCACCGCCTTATATACGTCAGTTCAGAAACCTAACCAAAAATATGAAGATTTTTATCAAGAAATTAAATTTAAGGTACAGAGCCTGAAAGAATTTGCAAATTTAGAATACCATGATAATCCCGATCATATCGCTTTTAAATTGAGAATACTATGATAGACAGTCTTTGAGCTCCTTTATCTCTGGTTTGAATGAACCATATAGGTCTTATGTAAGACAGCAAAATCCTACTACAATTGATTCTTGTGTTCAATATTGTCGTGATTATGATAATTTGCAAATGCAAGTTGATTATAAAAATTTCTTAAGAACGAGCCTATATAAACGACAACAGCCTCAGTCTCAGAATAAAGTACAAGCTTCAAATCAAAATTTCCAAAGGTCTAATTTTAATTTTTCTCAAAAGCCCAATCAGTTGAGAGCCCAAAATAGTCAAACTTGGCTAGAGCCACAACAAACCTTCCCTACAGGTCCCATGCAACTACCACCACCTAAACAAAATTTTAAACCTCATTACCCTACAAACATTCAAGCTTTCAGACCACCACAGAATGTTTTTTCCAAAAAACCCATTCCAGGTCAACAAAAAAGTAATCCTATACCTATGTCTGTATCTACAGCACGCACACCGAAACCCCAGCAAAACCCATATCGTCAACAAATGCCCACTAGAGTTAATGCCTTTCAAGTAGGTCCCAAACCAAACCATTATTATGTCGAAGAAATTACTCATCTTGAAAATGAGGAAGAACAAACTTTTGCAGGAACGCCACAATATGAATCTGAGGAATATACCCAAGATTTCGATTCAGACTATATCCCCGATGAATCTTATTTTGAAAACAATGACGAAGAAAATTTTCCTTCGACGAGCCAGTCTCAAAATTTGACTTAGATATAAATAATTATCAAAAAACCCACCTTCCGTATATTTTTTGTTCTCAGTTTAATCTTATCATCTTAATCGATACTGGTGCATCATCCTCCCTGATCAATCCAGAAATTGCTTTTAAATATTTTCCAGATCGTATTTATGATCATCCTTTTGAAATTAATTCATGTACGTCCAATTTTAGAGGTCAATATGCCTGTAAAATTCCCATATTTTCTGAATGGAAGAATAAAACTGAAATTGAATTTTTAATTCTTCCTTGGCATTCACGTTATGACTGCTTATTAGGATTCTATGATTTACAAAAGCTTAATTGCTCTATTGATTTGACTAAACATCAGATTATTACTGATAAATGTAAAATTACTTATAACACTTCCTTTAAGCCAATTCGAGAAAACAATCCAGTTCAGTATAGTTACCCGAAAAAATCATTAATTATCCGAAATTTGGATAATGGTTCTGTTGTTATTCCACCTTTGAAATTCAAAAATTCTGACGAATATTTTCCTGAATGTATCTGTAACGTAGAAAATAATGCTATTCAATATCCAATTGACATAAATCTTCTTGATGTTTCCAACCCATTTTTATCTGAACCTCTTGATGATTTTCTAATTGAAAAAGAATCTCCATTTTCTACTGAAAAATCCAATATACGTGTTGAAAATTTAATTCGTACGTCTCATATGAATATTGAAGAAAAAGAAAAGATTATTAAGCTCTGCAAGCAATTCAAACAGGTATTTTTCAAGCCTAACGAACCATTAACTCTCTGTAATGCCACTGCACACAAAATTAGGTTAAAAAATGAAGACCCAGTTTATGTAAAAAATTATCGATATCCTTATCATCTCAAAAAGGAAATCCAAAATCAAGTTTCCAAGTTATTGAATGATGGAATCATTCGACAAAGCAATTCACCCTATCAATCACCCTGCTGGATAGTTCCTAAGAAAATGGATGCATCCGGTGTTAAAAAATATAGGATGGTTATTGATTTCAGAAAACTGAATGAAATAACAATTGAAGATAAATTTCCACTCCCACTAATTGAAGAAATTTTGGAAAATTTAGGCAAAAGCATGTATTTTTCTACTATTGATTTGGCACAAGGGTTCCACCAGATCCCTATGGATCCTGAGTCTATAGAAAAAACGGCTTTTACTGTTGAAAATGGCCACTATGAATATGTCCGTATGCCATTTGGGTTAAAAAATGCCCCTGCTACCTTTCAACGTATGATGAATACTGTATTGTTAGAATATATCAACGTTTTTTGTTTTGTCTATATGGATGATATCATTGTTTTTTCAAAATCCCTAGACGAACACATTTTGCATCTTCGAAAAATATTCCAAAAACTGAATCAGTTTAATTTAAAAATCCAACTGGACAAATCTGAGTTCCTGAGAAAAGATGTTCCATTCTTAGGTCATGTCATCACGCCACAAGGCATACTTCCAAACCCAGATAAAATCAAAGTAATTCAAGAATATCCTCTCCCGACTACGATTAAAGAAATCCAGTCATTTTTAGGCCTTATGAACTATTATCGTAAATTTATTAAAGGATTTGCACAATTGACTAAGCCATTCACAAAATGTTTACGTAAAGATGAAAAAATCAATATCAATAATCCAGATTATATCAATGCATTTAAACTTTGTAAAGAAGCTCTTTGTAACCCACCTATTCTGGCTTATCCTGATTTTTCCAAAAAATTTACATTGACAACTGATTGTAGCAATATAGCCCTATCAGGAGTTCTTAGTCAAAATGATAAGCCTATTGCTTTCCACTCTCGAACATTAAATTCTGCTGAACGCAATTACAGCGTTATTGAAAAAGAACTATTGGCAATAGTTGATTCTTGTAAAAAATTCCGTCCTTATTTATTTGGTCAAAATTTTCTAATCGAATGTGATCACAAGCCCCTAGTTTGGTTGAGTTCTTTATCAGTGCCCAATCAGCGATTGATTAGATGGAAGCTTCAGTTAGAAGAATATAATTTTTCAATTAAATATAAAAAAGGCAAAGACAATGTTGTAGCCGATGCGCTCAGTAGAATTGAAATTAACGCTTTAGAGGATGACGATCTTTTATCCATTTTACCACAAGTAGATTCTGTAGAAGAATTAACAACCCAAGAACTTGATGAAATCTTGAATGAAGATAATTTACCTTTAATTGATTTATTAGATGAAATGCCGTTAGATGAACGACTCAAAATTGTTGAGCAATCTGATGTTACTCGACATTCATCTGCACAAAATCCTATCAATCATATATTGTATCAAGAAAAGAATTTTTATTTTTTCAAAAATCGAATACATTTTCAGTTAAAAAATCAGTACAAAATAACAAAGTCTTGCAATGGAACTTTAATGGTAACAGTCCGAAGTGGATCTGAAACAGAGCAACTTTTGAAATTCATGAAGGAATATCTTCAGCCCGATCATACTTATGGTATTTGGTATGAAAATCAACTTTTAGAATTTAAACTTAACGAACTTTTAGAACAGTATTTTTCGAACAGCGGTATAAGATTTGTTAAAGCTTCTTATAAGCCTATATACCTACTAAAAGACTCATTTACAGAACAATTGTCTTTCTATCATAGCCAAACGCATAATGGTATCAATGAAACTTACAGCCATTTCAAGAAAAAAGCATTCACTCCAAATATGAAAAAAATAATATCAAATTACATTAATCAGTGCAATACTTGTTTGACATCAAAATACGAAAGACGACCAATCGAACTCCCTATGGAAGGACCTCTAATAGCCAAAAGACCATTTGAACATATATTTCTAGATATTTTTCAAGTCGAACAACAAATATTTTTAACATTTGTTGATTTATTTAGTAAATATGCCCAGGCCTACAATTTAAAATTAAAATTATCTAACGAAATATTAAACAAAATCAGACACTTCTTTTCCCATCACAATTATCCTGACAAAATAACTTTTGATCCTGGTGAACTTAACACAAAAGTTATAAAAGAATTCTGTAATATGCACAAAATTGAATGTCATGTTACTAGTGTAGGTAACCCCTCATCATTATCACCTCTTGAAAGATTTCATAGTACCTTGAAAGAAAAACTCAAAATTTTACGTCAGCAAAATAAAATCGATTCGATTATTGATCTAATGACGACAGCTATCTTAATTTATAACCAAAGTGTCCATTCTACGACCACATATACCCCATTTTCATTATTATACGGTCCTTACGACGATTTGAATAAGCATTTGATCGATACCCCCACAAAATTATATGATGAATATAACGAGAAACGGTACAGAGAATTACTACCTTTTTATGAAGAACTATCGAACCGTGTACTAGATAAGGCAACGGAAAGACTAGAAAAAATTAATCAAAATCGAAATAAGGAAATTCCAACCTTAGAAGGTCCAGTATATCTTAAATCTGCATTAGATCGTTCACATAAAACAAAACCCCTGTATTCTAAAGAGACCTCTTACGAACAAGAAAATGTCCATATTAATTTGCGCACTAAAGGAAAAAAGCATAGACTGAATAGAGTGAAACCGCAACGCAAAATTTCTAACTTTCAGGATCCTAATCCAGGCCCTTCAACTAGCCGGCCTAGAGATCCAGCTGATCGAGAATAAAGCACCATATTTTAAGCAAGAGCTAGGTAACGCCTATCTACTAAAAGCGTACCATAAGACATTTTTTCATATAAATCTCACTCTCATTAATGAAAATATCAAGCAAATAACGTCAAATGTCTATTTTGCAAAACAAAGAATAGATGATACGTTGATAACACAACTTGAACATGAATACAATTTGCTTTTAGACAAATATGAAATGTTAAAATTTAAACGAGTTAAGCGTGGATTATTTAATGGTCTTGGTTCCGTCATAAAATATATTTCAGGCAATTTAGATCAATCTGATCTAGACGAAATAATGGCAAATATGAAAATTCTGAAGGAAAATCAAGATAATTTATCATTACAAAATTCCCGAACCGTCTCTGTAGCAAAACAATTACAAGACAGGTTTGAAAATAACACTTTAATTATAAAGAAAAATTTGAGAGATAATTTGGATAACCTCAACAAATTGCATAGCGAATACGCTAATTCTCAGTATGTCTTGAATGAGATAATAATTATTCAAAGATTTTCTAATTATTTATCACACTTACTGTTAACCATTAACCTGAGCACAAATCAGGGCATAAATCTCTTACAGCTGAGTAAGACTGAAATTAATTATATCCATTCGTTATTAAGTGATCTATTTGACAAAAATGAACTTCTCCCACTTGATAAACTGCACAATTTTGAATTTTTCGAATTATGTGAATTAAGTATTATAGTCCTCGAAGAAGAAATCATATTTGTTCTTCACATACCAACAGTTACTGGTAACTTTATATATTCCAATATATACCCCATTATACACCAAAATAATATTCTGGTATTGAAACATAAAAATATTATCGAAAATGAAACTATACATTTTTGTGATGAATGCAAATTATTGAGTAATAAATATTTTTACTGTACTATACTAATCCATTCCAGTTGTAACTTACTTAAAGTTGAAAATTGTACATTCTTGGCAAAAGGTTCATTTTCAGAAGTAATTCAATTAAAACATGATAACTATTTAGTGAATACTAACAAGAATATTCCAGTATATGAAGATTGTACCAAAGAAAGAAAAGAAATTGATTCGTCTTTTATTATCAGCTTAAACTGTAAAACATTTATTGATCATACTGAGTATTTGAAGATTTCTGATATTTCGAAGCCTTTATACATACCTAACATTATGGTGAACTATGATAAGAATATGTTATTTGAAAATACTGATGTAAAGGGTTATTCGGACATACAATTGAATAATGTTTTATTACACGATAAATTAAAAAATTTAGATTTTTCACACAAAACGTCCACGTTTAGCATTGTAACTATTTTATGTATTTTAACATTTATTGTAATTATACTTTGTTTAAAAAAACAATTGCTCTCTCTTTTGAAGCAAAAAGAACCAAAAAATCAATCAGTCAAAAATGACATTGAACTTAACCAGATTTTTCCTTTGAACCAGGAGGTTCAATCTTCTTGAAGAGGGAGGAATTACGGCACTGCTATGATGATGATCTAATATGTAGAGTTGCTTAGGTTTGCACTTTTCGATTCCTTTGTTCTAGCGTAGGTTATAAGTAAGAGATGCATGTAAACCAAGGTGACCAGTACTCATTCGTCTTCTGTTAAATAAAGTCGCTTTTTTAAAAAGTCGTTCGTTGTTTGCACATTCTTAATTCGCATGGAAAGTTGATCGTCTGAAATTTGGCAACGTTGTGTCTCCATTTACCTCCTGCAGTACTTTATCTATAGTAGGTATTTCATTCCTAAAGAAGAATTCATGCACTTTCCTCCTAATCGCATGCTTATCAGCTTCATCCAATGATTTAACAATACTTTTGCGATGTTTACTGGTCATTGGCTCAGAAAAGGTGTGATTTTTTTTGTATTGTCTTAACACATTAAACACTGATGCGCGACGCACCCCAACTTTGTGAGAAACCTTCACAACAATTTCTTTGATGGTTGATGCCTCGTTCTCCTCGCGCTCGATCTTATATATATTCAAAATGACCTCTTTCATTTCTGCACTCAGGTGTCTTTTTTTAGAGCGTTTCCTAGGTGGACTACAGGAGTTTACAACTTCATCGGCAGTATCTGTACTACTGGGCATTTTGCGCAAGCAGTTGATAACAATAACAATCAATAACAAGGTATAACAATAACAACGACAAACTCAACAACTTAATAAGATAAAAAACGAAAACGTCCAAAGAAATATCAAATTGCAATGATGCACACGACATACGTAACACGTCTGAACCTGAATGTGACTCTGCCTTGATACGACTGCTCTGCCGCTCGGCATAGGCATTTAATTGCGAATTGACCAATGAGGGCTCCTGTTTTACGTCGAGACGGCGGCGTAAGAGTGAAAATCACCCGAACCTTTTGTTTACATCCGGTCTATCTCTTATCTGAATATACTGTAGTCACGGTGCTCAGGCTCTACTGGGCTTTTTGCACATCCATATATTCTGGGACGCCGTGTATTTTCAATAATGCCAATAGCAAATCTAAGACTCCTATTGCAAACTATTATCCATTACTAAGAAATTCAATCTAACAAGATACCATCAAGTTATAATTTAGTTTGCAACCTTAATGAAACAGGTTTCGTATGGAAAGAGACGCGTTGTTAGGAGGCAGTTAATGGACAAACTGCAACCCGGATGATTAGTCTCGTTAAATGTTTTATTGTCCGGAAACTATTGAGGAAAAAGTTAACAACCTATTACTGCACACTGTCCGTCGATAACGTAGAAATAGATTTTCCTCGAAAACTTAGATCACCTGAAGCAACTATTGGACGACGCAGAGACAAACTACAGAGAAATGGCAATAACTATCATTTATCTACTAAGGCCCGGTTAACTGTAACCAGAAAGTTAACTTGTAGTTGCCTGCAAATGCGCGTTTTAAGTATACTAAATGACATAGAAAATGCAGCACCGACTAGGAGTGCTGTAGTTTAGATTTTAACTTATAAATAGAAAAAATCTAACTCTAAATTTCAAAAAATAGCTCAGATATCTTAATTTTAACAACCCTTTGAAGCTCCTATGTTAGCTACACATTCTTTAAGTCGTCGCGGCATTAATTGGATTAGGTGATTGATGTCACCTTGGTGTATTGTATCTCAGGCGGTCTGAATTTGGCTCCGTAGTTCCAATGTTTGTGGAGGGTGCAGTGAATTTTGCAACCTTCTTCTTATCATGTTCGATGGAGGAAAGGTCTGGGGATCGAGGAAGCCACCGAATCAGATTTACACCGGACGCTTGCACGGCCATCATGTGTGCCCAAACAGAATCTGGACTCATCGCTCAACATGACTAAGTTCTATTCCATATTCCATTTGAGTATCTTCCTACTTCATACCAATCGTTGCCGACCATGCTGTGAGGAAATTTTATCCCTTATCAGTTGGACATTCCGGTTTTTAATTTTTAATTCACTAACGCTCTAAAAATGAATATTTCAGCTGCAGTAAAGAATCAACGTTGGCAGATTTTGGTTCTTGACATCCTTTACGATCGGTTACGATGCCTAGAGTACGGAGACCTGTACGATTTCGTCAACTTAGTGAGTTTGATAGGGGCCGTATAGTGGGACTTCGGGAAGCTGGACTTTCTTTTCGGGCAATTGCAGTTAGAGTGCAAAGAAGTGTAGACACTGTGGTTAGGTGTTGTCAGGCATGGCTTCGAGAAGGCCGTACACAAAGAGCAAGGGGCACTGGACGCCGCCGTAGAACAACAGACCGTGAAGATCGCCGCCTAAGATTATTGGCCTTAAGGGACCGTTTCTCCACTACCAGGTCCATTGCAAATGCAGAACACGGAAGACCTATTGGCATGCGAAGTGTTTACCGACGAATGAGAAGTTTTGGCTTGTTTTCATACCGGCCACACTGGGTCCTCCCTTTAACTCGAGAACACCGACGTAATCGCCTTGAGTGGTGCAGACAACGGTCACTCTGGGATCAGGAATGGAACAGTATTGTCTTTAGTGACGAGTCTCGATTTTGTTTAGGCCTGCACGATGGTCGTGCCAGGGTTAGAAGGCGACGTGGTGAAAGGAAGAATCCACAGTTTTTTGTTGAAAGACATGTTCATCACACTGTTGGAGTTATGGTTTGGGGTGCTCTAGCTTATGGTTCCAGGTCACCTTTAATCTTCATCAGAGGTAACATGAACGTGCAGCGTTATATCCACGAATTTCTAGAACCCCATCTTTTACCCTATCTTGACACCCTGGCAGATCCAACTTTCCAACAAGATAATGCCCGACCACATGTTGCAAGAGTCACAATAGACTTCTTTCAACATAATGATGTCACATTGTTACCATGGCCACCAAGATCTCCCGACTTATCCCCAATTGAGCATGTGTGGGATATGATGGGTAGGAGATTGCTCAATTTGCAACGTCCTCCTCAGACTCTAGAAGCACTTCGAGAGGAGTTGGTGGTTGCCTGGAATGAGATACCACAGGAGGACATTGACCACCTGATCAGAAGCATGCCTAGGCGCGTTGGAGAATGCGTAGTACATCAGGGTGCATCCACACATTATTAAAGGTCAAAGGGCTTTAAAGCAGTGCAATCATTTTGAAATTTTTATCATTTACTTATTATGCTTCATTAAGTACTTATACAAAATTTTATTAAAATAAAACCATTTAAACTGGGTGTTCGGATTTATATGTCACTTAGTATATGTCCCTAAGGTCCGATTTTACAAAGATTTAAATCTAACAGGGTATTTGACCAATTAGGGAGCAGTTCATTGAAATGCAATTTGACGGAAGCTGTCATAGCTCTCCTAATATCGTTAATTTCTATTAAAATATTGGATAAATTCGAGAAAAAGCGGTTGCTTTATACAGGGTGTCCCAGAAGTCGACGTCAAGCCGAAACCAGGTGATAGGCAAAGTCATAACAGCTATCAGAAAAATATTTAAAAAAATTTTATGTATGTGTTTTGAAAATTATAGGTCTTTGAAAATTATATATAAATTTCACACCCTACAGCAGTCTGTCAACTCCTGTTACTACGAATATTAACTTTTTTTGGATTTTATTTTTACAATGTAGTGATGAATAATGCATCTTCAAACTGGTGTCTCAACCTTACTGCCAACTTTTCTCGTTCAGGAAAAATTGCCACTTATTTCTCAACCAAGTATTCCAAAGTAAAACTTTGCTCAACTTTAACTGGCTGTACTGGAAAAAAATGTACTACGAGAGTTTGGCAAGTAACCTTAAAAGTTGGCGCATTTAATAACGATTCCAAAATGGTATAACACTTAGAAGATTACTCGTTAACTTATGCACAATTTTTATTTGAAAAAAAAACTGATGACAATTTTTCAAAATTTCCTAATTAAACAGCGATTATGAAAACGCACAAGGACCCTTAAGGATAACTGTTTGCACAACAGTGGGCGCCAAAATGCTGCTGATGATGATTTACCTTTACAGCAAATGCTCAAACTGTTTTCCTTCAGCCGCAATACACGCTCGACATCTTAAAAAGATCGGGTTATTAAATGAGCGAATCCACGGTTATTAACAAACTCAGCTGCTTCCAATAATCTTTGCCGTAGCTCAGCTACATTTTGAATCGGCTTGAAATACACTTTTTCTTTTACAGTTCCCCAGTAAAAACCTTATCCATCTGCCTGGAAAGTTTTGATCGAGATACTCTCTCACTGAGAGTGCATAGTGCGCTGGGCAGCCATCATGCTGAAACCACATGTCCTTGTAAATACTCAGTGGCACGTCCACCAATAAATTTTGAACATGATTTTTCAAAAAATCCAAATAAACTTCAGCAGTCAAAGTCTCTGGGAACTCAAACGGACCGATTATTTTACCATTTAAAATTCCTGTCCAATGGTTTATCTTGAAGCGATATTGAGATTTATCTTCTCTCATCAAATGTGGGTTTGCTACGTGCCACTCGTGTAAGTTATGCAGGTTCATGTACCCATCTTTCTTAAATGTGGTTTCATCCGACCATAAAATTTTTTCAAAGAACTGTGGATCTTTCCTGTGTCTTTCTAACATTGTGCGACAAAAAGCAACTCGGGGCTCATAATCCCGGGGCAGGAGAGGTTGAACACGCTGTATGTGGTATGGACGACCAATGAAAATGTGATAAATAATAGGTCGATTTTCTAGCTATTATATTTAATAGGTCGTTTTTACTGTTTTTGACGATTGTCCATGCATGTCAATCTAGTTTTGTCTCTATATCACGTACAGGGTGTTGTACATAATACATACCTGTACAAATGTACCGATTTTTGTTATTTTGCAACAAAATATATAAAACGTATTCCAACTGGTTCATCATCCTTTGTTACATCAAAAACAATTTTTGCCAATTAATGATCTAGAAATCCACACGAAATGTAAACAAACAGCACGTTCTGTATTTCTGGGTCCTAAAACATCGGTATTTGTAAATGTATCCGCATCCACATATTGTTCAACGTTTGGATATTATAAGTCAGTATCAAAAATACCTATTTAGGAAAATATATCTCCAAATATTGTTATATTTTCTTGTTATTTCTATAATTATAACACGTCTGGGATATTAATTGCTTTTGAAGTGATCTGCAGTGTAGCCGAACCGGCAAAAAAATACTACGGAATCGGTAAATAGTGTCGTTGAATTCGGCATAAGGAAAATGCCGTCCCAAGATCAGTGGTGGATGAAGGACCTATGAGTCCCGCAGCGCCGTCTATGAAAAACGTTTATTATTGTATTGAGCGTACACCCGACCTGTTTTTTGAGGGCATAGTTATATATTACAACTTGTACAATGTGCATACTGATCGCTCTTTCAAAGTACTTCGCAACCATTCTGGAAACTCCTTTTTGATTCTTGCTTATAGGATTGTGGATATTTTCCTGTTTTACCCCTGAACTTATGAACTCTCCTCACATTTTAATTAAATATTTATTTTGAAAACATACAGGTTTCGGTTTCTTTATTGCTTGCCCGGAGATGCGGTAATGACGGTAATCTAGCAGTCTGTACCTTTTGTACGCACAAAAATGAATTCAGGACAAGCGGAGTAAGGGATGAGGATGTGCGGTCGTAATCATAGGCAATCCAAATCTACGCCTCTCATGTGCCCGACTGCCTTAGTGTGTATGCATATGTATGATTGATATGGGGCATAAAACTACGAATACTACATAAAATTAACTTTCAGCTTTATTTTTGGTTTCAGCTCTTTTTCGGAAAGTATGGAAATATTTAAATTATTTTGAAAAATCGTGGAAGATTACGTTTTCGGTAAATATTCTCATTTCGGTAAAAATATCGAAAAATCCGGTTCAACTCCATGCATAGACAATCTGAAACCTGCAATATAAATTTATATTCTAGATTCTATGCATATCCATTCATATTCGTCAATATTTCATTTGAAGCTTCTATTTTTCATAATATTTTAGCAAAATGTAAAATAGTAAAGGCAACACCGTACCCCGCGGTCCAGTTGACAAGAACGATAAGCTGTCAAGATTAGGGATGTTTCGATCCACGAAAACTATCGATATGTATTGAATCTTATTGTTTTAGGAGGTATCGATACTCTAAAATATGGGAATAAAACTATCGATATACATCGGAAGGTAACAAAGAAGAAGTCGTCTGAAGTTAGTGACTCTTTCTGACACAGTCCGCATCGAAAGATGACAATACTCGTGAAATATATCGATATACCCAAGTGCCGTATATTAGAATATTGATCCAAAATACCGGGTATGGGAAGCAAAAGTATCGATACATCTAAATATAGGATCGTATCGAACATCCCTACTGTCAAGATGGATAACTTGAGGTACCGATTCAGCTATTTGGGGTATCATGGAAATAATTTTAAATTTTCATTTGCATTTTTTCAGGTGTTATAAAGCATAGTAGAGTATATTTCAACAGTTGGCGGAGCTTACTCCTCTGGGACCAAGCGTTGACGGATCCCACACATGTGTCACTTGTTGGGGAACTTTGAAATATAATACTCAGCTGTTATTCAAATAATGTCTAATATAAATATAACCTAGAATGTGTAGTCAGTGAGATAAAAAAGTTATTGCAAATTCTAGTTTTTTTGCAGGTTTTAGGTTTGCCGGCAGCTTTACAACATATATTTGGGTATTTCTTAATCGCTGTGAATATAGTGTGGATGTTTGTTCAGTTCCTGAACAACGAAGAATATTCGACTTTATGGATGTATGGATATCAAAAATCTTGAATGGTTTTGCGGGAATATCAATCTAAGATGCTATAATGGTACTGATGAACGACAAGTAAATGAATGAATGTCTGGAAACGAGCAATATCTATGAAACTTTTGGTAGAGCCTGTCATCAAGTACGTCCTTAATGGCTATATGGAAGAGGTTTATAGGAAAAAACACACGGTAGGTGATGTTAAATCAGTAAAATCGCATATAATTTGAAGAAAATAATATAAACATGAATAAACAATTCGACAATATTAAAAAAAACATGAATTTTATTCAATAAGCTGGTAATGTTTCATTGACAAGCTGTCATCTCATACTATGACAATATTTTGTTTTCAACATTTCATAGATATTGGTTGCTTATATTTGACGGACTGTTACCCTATAGGTGGAGATGGACACCATTATTTTATTTTCGAAGCTTGATTCGCCGAGCAAGATTTTGTGTAAATCGAACAAATGGGGA
Source organism: Acanthoscelides obtectus (assembly GCA_963669975.1). Classification (NCBI taxonomy): domain Eukaryota; kingdom Metazoa; phylum Arthropoda; class Insecta; order Coleoptera; family Chrysomelidae; genus Acanthoscelides; species Acanthoscelides obtectus. Next base: position 27,499,648 of record CAVLJG010000002.1, on the reverse strand, counting down.
CAATTTTGAACAGATTGTGTAAAAACGGCATCCATTTAAATTGATAATGATTTTTTTTAATAATGTAAACTAACTCTCTTATTATGCAACTTCTATACAGGTGATTTTTGGTATAACGACTCCTTTTGACGACAACAAGCAGTTAAGATGAATAACCCAACTTTCAAACACCCTGTATATTTATGCTGCAGCAACCCTCCATCTGTGGTTTTTAGATATCGTGTTTTGTTCGTTTTGTGCGCGTCTTGTGTAATACCCTCATACCGTCATACGTCTTGTTTGAATGAAATGTTACAAAATAGTCGAAATTTGAATAAAACCTTCGTCAAGCAAGGTAAGATTTTTTAGACATTGCTTGTATAGATGTTCGGTAGCAGACTCTGTAGATAGGATTATAGAAATGGCCGTTAAAACGCTAAAAACACAATTGAGTTTGTATAGAAATAATACCCAATCCAATTGAAATCAGCTCCTGCGTAGAAACAACCATACGTATCGTGGAATCGATAACAGTGTTGATGACCGTCTTTAGTCACCAGCGTTGCCACTTCTCGAGCTGTTGTCGTAAATTGTGAGACTTTTAATTGCCTCTTAAAGTGTGAGAATATGAAATCTAAGAAGGAAGGATAAGGAATGACATTTTCTTTGTAGCTTGATGACATGTTTAAACAATATTCTTCAAAAGAAATACCTGATGTCGTTATTTTACTTGTAAGAGCTCCTAATCAGCAACATGGCTGTGACAATGGAAATAGTATGTCCTAATACTGCATATACCATCCCAGACAATACATTAACCAATGGTGATGCGCGAAGCTCTTATATGATCGAGAATTGCATAGCTGTGTATCCTGGCGTATAGGTGCCCACAAATTAGCAACCATGTGCGTCATACACTTTTTTCATACATGTGTGACATACATGTATGTCAATAGATTTTGAGCCCAGACCTGTATACAAGATTGTTAAGCAAGTTAGTTTGAAAGTGTATAATGAGCAGTGAAGACGAGTACATTCTATTGGCAGCGGCGTACGCTGCTTGAATTAAAAAGAAAACAAATAGATTAGTTAAAAAGCCACCTATCCGGAAGAAATGGGTAAACGAATGGCTTTTAAAAGGCCCACAATATACCCATGTTAGTCTGCTAGAAGAACTACGTTTAGAACCTGACGATTTGCGAAATTACCTGAGAATGGATGAAGAAAGCTACTCAACGCTACTAACCTTAGTGTCTCCATTAATTGTAAAACAGGACACGATTTTGAGGTCTTCAATTTCGCCACATGAGCGATTAACAGCCACTCTTCGCTATTTAGCCACAGGAAGAAAATACGAGGATTTAAAGTTTTCAACTTTAATTTCTCCTCAGTCGTTAGGTAAAATAATACCGGAGACCTGTCGAGCAATATTTGAGGTATTGAAAAACGAGTATATGAAGGTAAGAAAAATATATGCATGTTTTTAGTATATTGCATTTATTATTATGAGTATAATATACAATGTTTACTTTAACATAAAAAAATATAGTTAGCAAAACTTTGATAATAAGGAAACACGAAAACCTAAAACAAAAATCATGAAAAAACCTAGAACCTGAACTAATGAATTCAAACTAAACTGATGTGATAAAAACTGAAACCACAATGAAGTAATACTCGTTTTTTCTAATACAAAACTAATAACCCAACTGTTGGCTTTCGTTTTTGTTGGCGATGAAGCGCTCACCCTTCGACAAAATCTTTTGAAGCCATTCAGTCGCAGAGATTTGAATAACGAAAAAAAAATTTCATCTATCGCGGGCTAGAAGTAAAGTTGAGAATGCGTTTGGAATATTGTCTAATCGATTTAGAATATTTCACACAGCAATTTCTGTTAATTTAGAAGCAATTGATAGCATTGTTATGGCAACCTGTGTTTTGCATAACTACTTAAGCAGAAGATGTGCGACTGTATATGCACCACATAATAATATGTACACAGAAAATACAAGTACCGGCACTATTGAACTCGATGAACAACCAACTAATTTAATTCGTTTACAACAAAGTCTCAACCAAAGAGTCAACAACGAGGCAAAACAAGTCAGAGAGTTGTACATGCATTATTTTAATAATGAGGGCGCAGTGGAATGGCAATAAAAGATGGTGCATTAATTCCATGTAATGTAGTAAATAGTATTTTTAACAAATAAATTTGTATTGCAATAACTAAGTTGTACTTTTCTTACCTCATCTTCATTATTAGCATCTTGTTCGCATTCACCTTCCTGATTCTCAACCAAATTGCTGACCGATTCTCGAGGCATTTCTTGATCTTAGGTAAATAGCAATAAATCATAATACCATAAATGTGTGTTGTATATTTGATCTGACCCTTTGCCTGACCGTTTGGAATCTTCTATTATCTTCATTTCTCTTCTAAAGCTACCGCGGATGCTATTTATTTTAGCTTTCACACACTGTTTTGTACTATTTGGCTCAATTTTTTGTAATTTTTTCAATAAAACTAAATAAGCTGCATCTTTCTTATTTCGATCCTTATAATCATCATTTTTAGTTTTCCATAAATAAGGATAACCTTTGTAAAGTTCAATAAAATCTGCCAAAAAGGCTTTTGAAAAGTGTCTTACATCAGACATTGTCAAAAGCGACGACAAACTGTTAATAAACACGCGAGACACTGTACCCAAAATGCATGCGTGAAGAAGACACACACCGACAATCTTGTTTGCAAATTCATGTTTGCGCGTTGATGAATTCCGACTAGTCTGGAAAACTCGTACGACGCACATGCTTGCGGCTTTTGCACCACACACCGGCAACCATCAACACGCAAACGTGGTTGACATACATGTATGACGCACATGGTTGCTAATTTGTGGGCACCTTATCCTATGGTCTTGCCTTCGTCCCTTGTACGTTAAGAGTAAAAAGTGAAATACGCCAGTTTGCACACGCCGAGTTATAACTGGAGATGTGTTAGCAGGGGATCAACCCAAAGCAGAGCCCGAATAGCTCCGACAACAGACTATTTGTTAATGTCATCCTAACAGCAAAAATATGAGGCAATTATTATTTTGAGGCAGTCGCCGAGGATATGTTTCCAGTTCAGGGATTCTCTGTGGGATACCTACACATTTTGATGTACAAGTTATGAATTGCCTTTTCACATACCAATGAAAAGGGAAGCTTTGTCGTAACACACTAGAATTTGTTTTTATTTGGCAGCTCTACAGAGAGGGGGGGTCCTCTGCACAGATCAATCTGTTCATTTGAAACGAAATAATAATAATGATAATAATAATAATTATAATAATAATGATAATAATAATACGTAGTGTGAGTGCAATAGTCTTGTAAGTCCGAGAATTTTTTTTTGAGATAAGTGGATAAAATACTACATTTTATGGCTACTGATGTGTGAGCAAAACTATCCTAGCTCAAAATTCAATATGCACCTACGTATGTTTCTTAGAATTCAAGAATTTTTTACATATCGATTTATCTTGCTATGAACAACAAGTAATAAAATGGTTAGGTTTTTCTGTTAAGTTTTTGTGGTGGCTGCGTGTATTGTTTGGTGATAAAGAAGCGTTCAGTTTTCGTACATTTACGGTGTCAGTTGAATGTTTAATTTCGTGTAGGTTATTGAGAAGCCTTTTTGTGATTTCTCACAATTTCTAGAGTGTATAAGAAATCGTGGATCCTGAACACATTATTGAACCAGCTCATGCAGTCAATTGACGAATCAAGTAATCATTTCACTAGTAATGGACACTGAAAATATATGCCAAAAATTATTAAAATCGGATAAACGTACGTAGGTGCTTACCTTTTTTTGTCATTCGATTGTTACTTATCAAGGCTTCATAGAGAGAAACTTATGCAGACTCAAAAAGGAGCATGGCTTGTCTAAGCAGTTGACCTTTTGATTCCTAAGGTCTAGTGTGTTAAACTCTGTAATTGAGGGATACATTATGGCTTGTCAAGATGGTGTACCTTGGTATACCGTAGTAGGGTTATGGGTGAGGATGTACCCGATGCCAACTACAGAGCATGTAGACAGGCGCCAGAGACGCTAATGCATCTGTTGTCAGCGTGTAAAGTATACGCTGGCACTGCTTACGTCTATCGACACAACGCGGCTCTGCGACTGCTATACATCCATTTGAAGCACTCCTACGGAATAGATGAAACATGTGATGCCCTATGCTCCAGGGGATATTGAATCCGTTGTGGAGAACGAGAAATTACTGAAATTACTCATTCCCCACGATCGAGCTGGTGCAGGCGAATAAGCCCGACATAGTCCTTATCCACCACGAACGGAAGGCGATGTTCGTTATTGAACATTGAATATCGTCTCGAAGGAGGAGGAGAAATGGGCCAAATATCAGGAGCTCCTCAATAAGCTTCGCCGGTTCTGACCAGACCACACTGACAGTCTGCTAGTCATGATCATTGGATCCTTGAGTGGGATGAGGAATACACTGCTATCTGCAACTATATTCAAAAGACGTTGGTCCCATTGGGGCCACATTCCTCATTATGGAAAAATCTAAACAAATTATATGTGCGGCGTATAGCTTCTAGGCCATGTTGCTCCATTTCTGTAGGCGTGCATAGGTAAATGAGCGCCAACGGCCCAGCAGCTATTAGAAAATGCGTTGACCCTATTGGACCAACATAGCCTGATAACGCAAAATATATGTTGGCCCTAATGAACAAATGTGGCCTGCTGAGGCAACATGAGTGTTGGTCCTATAGGACCAACGTGGCAGTGAACGTTTCAAGCACATGTGTCCAATTCAACATGGACCGCTACATGATCCCACAACGCGTCGGTATTGTTAAAACGTTTTTCTCAAACAATGAGTCGATCATTGTAACGATTCGGAAGCTACGACAAAATTTCGGTCGGAATAGTATGCACAGTCCAAACGCCATTCGTCAGCTGGTGCGGAAATTTGAACAAACAGGTGTGGTTAAAGACTGGCCAAGGTCGGGCCGTGTTCGAACTGTTCGTAATCCGGAAAATATCGAGAGAGTTCCTGAAAGTGTAGTGGAGCGCCCTGAGACGTCTACCAGACATCGTTCTCAAAAACTGGGTATTCGTCGCACGACATTCTGCTCTATTTGAAAAAAAGACTTGCATTTGCGGCCATACCAAATTCAGTTAACCCAATAACTACAGTCTAGTGACCATGAAAGTCGCCATATTGAAGCTAATTACCCAAAATAACAATTTTTACGGATAACTGATAATGGGCGATAAAGCCCACTTCGATATGAACGGATTTGTTAATGAGCAGGATTGTCGTATCTGGGCATTACAGATTCTCGTGTCATCCATCAACGACCACTACATCCTCTTCGAGTCGTCACAGTTTGGTTGTGGTGTTTGGACCTTACTTCTCTGAAGACGCTGCAGGTAATTCACTTAATGCCACTGGCGAGCGCTACCGTGATATGGTGCAAAACTTTCTGGCTTCTCAAATCCAACAATTTATCATGCAAAACATGTGGTTAATGCAGGACGGAGCAACTTGTCACATTGGTTTGCAATAAAATATGAAAAAAATATACGTATTTTGTTTCATTTCACAAATATTCAAGATACAAACCAGTCAGTTACATATCGGCCACCCTGTATATGAAATAAAGGTTGAATATGTAATTGATTGAAGCTATGCGGGTCTCCAGCCTCAGTGTGCAAATTCTACTTTGGGGACACACCGTATATACAGAATGTTTTCCTCCATTAGTCCACCGAGCTCCAAAGCTGGCACCAAATTACACTCAAGAGTTTATTCAACAATTGTTGATCTCCTTCACTGGAGGTCTCAGCTTGCATCTAATCTGAATTTCTGGCAGAATTGCAAATTCATCATTACAGGGTGACAACCATTATTATGCTGAATGCCTTTGAATCCTCATTAACCGTCCTATTTAAAACTTCGACGCTCGCTCAGTTCGATAAAGTTTGTAGTCAGTCTAGTTCGCGCGAGTTGGATGCCGAAAACTAAGCTAAGCTAAAATGATTTAGTCAGGCACATGCTGATGAGCTGAATATATGTTCATACAAAACCATGTTAGGCAAAGCGGAATATTGCAATTAGGAAGTTTCCTATTGTTGAAAATATTGCCACTTGCATGTGCATATCTTAGTATGATTGGTATATTTGACAAATCTGGAAGAATTATTTCGATAACTTAAATTTTAAGGGAGTTATGCCATTTTCTGTGTAGGGTGCTGTAGTCAGTTCGGTCGTGACGTCACATGACATAAGTTCGACTTGCATATCGCATTGAAGTTTAGAGCTCAAGCTGACCAGTTGCAATAGGTATAAATTGTTCACTTATTCATTATGCAAAATGGATAATGCAAGATGTATCTCGGGGTCGCGTAAGGCGGACGCATAATAATCACGACTATAGTAGCATGCCTGATCGGCAAATTTTTACCAAGTGCTTCATTCTGAATTTACCCAGAATTAACGTGTGTTCAAACTCTTATAAGTTCTTGTAGGGTAAACAGAAATCCAATTATGTTTGTCTCTCTCCATATATGGGAACTATAATCTCTCACTTAAATATTTTTCCAAAGACTTGAATGCTATTATGAGTTGCTAGATGTTTTTTTGTGTGAAATACTGTCAGAAATGCACATTTTTAATTGCGTTTTGCGCTTTTCAGCGGCGGTAAAAAAGCAACCTGGTTTCTATTCAGGTGAATTATTCGTTTTTTCTTTTAAAGACGGTAAACCTTCATTTGGCATAGTATATAGTGTAATTAAAAACTGGTGTGCTATATGAATCGTATTTCTGTATTGCAGTACAAATGAAGGTGGGTATTTAGTTTCGTGCAAACTCGGTATTACGGTATTGCAAATAGACAAAAAAAGTGGAAAATAATACCCTTTCTAAATACACGTAAAAGCATACAGCAAATAATTTCAAAATAATGACTGACCGGACATATTTTTGACTTTGACATATGATTTATAACAGTTTACCTTATAGTAGAATTGTTGTGGATTTTATTATTACCAAAATGCCAAGTAATATCGGGTGTTTGAAAAAAAAAGAAATAGACGAAAATAAGATTCCAAAAACGCACTTAGGAATTTAAAACCTTATAAGTCACGCAATCTGAAAACCGCAAAACTGCTCTGTTGTTGCAGATTCATTACTTATTGATCTAGTTAGCTCTACGTCGCGAACACAACAATATGATACATACTCACGATAAAAGCCATATGAAGTTTATGTTCTTAATGTTTGGTGGTAATAAGTTCAAAAATTATATCCCTGCTGTTTATGACGAGTGTTAGAGTCGTGTAGGTCGGTATGTCTAAGATGCCATTTTGTGCTGAAAAATATATGTTAAAAGTACTGTCAGTATTTCGTGTTTAACAAATATATCACAGTAAGAAGATCTAGACCGTTTTAGTAAGAAATAGGGTTATTGTATATAACTTAAACAAGAGAACCATATAAACTGAAAACCAAATTTGTCGAGTCGGCTTGAGTTCAATGTGTATGAAAGAGAAGTGTCTATAGACACATATGTTAGGAAGAGATAGAAGCCGGCTGGATAGAGAAGTTCATCACCGCGTTGCTTAGCATAATGCAAATAGGTGTAACTGATTTTATACAACGGAGGTGGGTTGATAAGGGCCATTTTTCGCCCATAACATACTAAAATAAGAAATTCGATTCCAGACTATTATTGAATTTATTTGTGAACTTCAAAACGTGTATTTTTTTATTAAATAATACTTACGGTATAAATTCACAAATTGTTGCCAAGAAATAGAGTATTTAGCGCTTTTTGTGCATTTTTGTTTTTTTTCGGTCTTCGAATCATGTTTTCCCTACGAAGCGATCCATGAACCACATTAACTTTAATGCTAAGAATGTCTACTTATACTAAGTGATATATAAATTCGAACACCCAGTTTAAATGGTTTTATTTTAATAAAATTTTGTATAAGTACTTAATGAAGCATAATAAGTAAATGATAAAAATTGCAAATGATTGCACTGTTTTAAAGCCCTTTGACCTTTAATAATGTGTGGATGCACCCTGATGTGCTACGCATTCACCAACGCGCCTAGGCATGCTTCTGATCAGGTGGTCAATGTCCTCCTGTGGTATCTCATTCCAGGCAACCACCAACTCCTCTCGAAGTGCTTCTAGAGTCTGAGGAGGACGTTGCAAATTGAGCAATCTCCTACCCATCATATCCCACACGTGCTCAATTGGGGATAAGTCGGGAGATCTTGGTGGCCATGGTAACAATGTGACATCATTATGTTGAAAGAAGTCTATTGTGACTCTTGCAACATGTGGTCGGGCATTATCTTGTTGGAAAGTTGGATCTGATAGGGTAAAAGATGGGGTTCTAGAACTTCGTGGATATAACGCTGCGCGTTCATGTTACCTCTGATGAAAATTAAAGGTGACCTGGAACCATAAGCTATAGCACCCCAAACCATAACTCCAACAGTGTGATGAACATGTCTTTCAACAAAAAACTGTGGATTCCTCCTTTCACCACGTCGCCTTCTAACCCTGGCACGACCATCGTGCATGCCTAAACAAAATCGAGACTCGTCACTAAAGACAATACTGTTCCATTCCTGATCCCAGAGTGACCGTTGTCTGCACCACTCAAGGCGATTACGTCGGTGTTCTCGAGTTAAAGGGAGGACCCAGTGTGGCCGGTATGAAAACAAGACAAAACTTCTCATTCGTCGGTAAACACTTCGCATGCCAATAGGTCTTCCGTATTCTGCAAACCATTCATTTGCAATGGACCTGGTAGTGGAGAAACGGTCCCTTAAGGCCAATAATCTTAGGCGGCGATCTTCACGGTCTGTTGTTCTAGGGCGGCGTCCAGCGCCCCACAACACCTAACCACAGTGTCTACACTTCTTTGCACTCTAACTGCAATTGCCCGAAAAGAAAGTCCAGCTTCCCGAAGTCCCACTATACGGCCCCTATCAAACTCACTAAGTTGACGAAATCGTACAGGTCTCCGTACTCTAGGCATCGTAACCGATCGTAAAGGATGTCAAGAACCAAAATCCGCCAACGTTGATTCTTTACTGCGGCTGAAATATTCATTTTTAGAGCGTTAGTGAATTAAAAAAAAGCAGTATAAAAACCGGAATGTCCAACTGATAAGGCTGAAAATTTTTTCACTTGTTATTTACAGTAAGATAAATACATTCACCAACTTTTATTAAAATAAAACCATTTAAAACTGGGTGTTCGGATTTATATGTCACTTAGTATATTATAAGCTTGTATAAGAGTATTTATTTGTTTTGTTTCAGTAAGCGCATCAATCCAAAAATGCGTAATATATGCTGGGGGAGAGTGTGAGTCACGCTGCAATCGCTGCCTGTTAGTACATACATAGTAAAGGTATAGGTAGGTCTGATAATGATTCGAATGAAGAAGACAAGGAAGAAGATTAGTAAAAAATATATTAAGTGTATGAAAACTGATTATCTTTTATTATTGTTTATTAAATATATACACTCAGATAATTATTTAATTTATGTATACCACGAATTTCAGTCTTCATTTGAAATAAGTATGTTTTCTTCTTTGTTATGGAGTATACTCCTCATAAATATATATGTATGTCATATCTATTCGCTGATGGGCGATGTGGAAGCAAAATGAATATTGACAGTTATTTGATTCCATATATCTTTCCAACTTTAGTCAATATCATTATGATTTCTTCCAATAATATAGCTAAAAAGTGTGTTCATCATCCTCTAAGAAGTATGTAGAGAAAATGAAAATTATATTCTCAGCTAAACATATTTTGGATTTTTTAATCAGATACGCCTCTTTGCGGTAACCTTGACAGTTACAATAGTCTAGCGGTTTGAAGATACGCCTTTGACTACATATTATGGAATGAAATCATATTAAATAAAGAACACTTTATTCTCAGTTGTAAATGATACTCGAGACAACTCACGGATAATACAGAACAAAAATAAGAAGATGACTTCAAACAAAAACATTGTGTGTGCTAAAGAGGTACTGAATAATAGAAACGTTGATGTCTTGGTATAGTGATGGCTGGCCTATCGGACTAGCAAAGTGAGGTCAACTCATTATATTTTTTATTTGTGATTTTTCGAAGCTCGATATTCAGAAGAGACAGCTCTCTTTCTAAGATATTGGAAACATTCCTTTTCAATTAATTCATTGAATTTAAATAAAAAATACAGGTTCCGTCACAAAAGTCGGACGGTTTTTAAAAAATCACAAATTCGGCAATTTTTACTCAAAAACAAATTTATTGATGAATTCGGGTTCACAATGAAATAGCGTTTGTCACAATTATGTGTGGAACATCACTTCAGTCATGTTTTGACGGTGCATTGCTGGAGGCGTTCTTGAGAGTTCGCGTAGACTCTCTATAACATCGTTCTCTCAACGCGAATTGTCTCCCCCAACTCGTCCAGAATGCATGGCTTGTGCCCCTATACACGAGCCTTAAGGATGATGAAGAAATCTGGGGACCGAGTATGCTAATGAATATCACCAAACCTGGAAATAAGGCGACCACGGAAGATAGGGCGAATAACGTTCATCGTTGCACTGGCTGTGTAGGTGGTCGCCCCATCCTGCTAGAACCACTCACGTCGGAATGGGACACGTCGCCGTCATAATTCAGGTGATCAATTCGACATAGCGCTCCGAGTTGACGGTAACTGCATTGCATTACCGTCTTCGAAGAAGTAAGGACTGATGATGCAAAAGTTTGCGATACAGCGCACCAAACCATCCTTTTTGGGGGTGTGCAGAGTGTCTTTCATGTAACTGTCGCAGTTTCATTAGCCCAATAACGGCAATTCTGCTGGTTAAACATGCCATTAATATGAAAGTGAGGTTCATCACCCACGAACAAAATGAGGTGACTGAACCCAACGATGGATGGTGTTTCGAGAAGGAACAGCTCGATTCCGATGAATATTGAAGTGGCGACGAAACTCACGCTGTACAGCCGTGATAGATTCATTACATTGGAGAAAACTGTTGTACGAGAAAACGCGGTGCTTAACCCTTAACCGGCGTTGCGAAGTCCTTCGGACTCCAGCAAGTATATACTAGTTAATAAATTCCGTCTCCGTTTATTAAACAGAGTGCGCCGTTCAGTACCTTCTTATGGTGGGGGGACGCGACGTGTGTTCAGTTGACTTCAGTCTATCTTGGAGTCCGTGGGACTCTGCGACGCAGTTAGTATTATATTTTCAATTTTGCAACTATGAACGGGAATCCAAACCGAGTTAGGTTCACGGATCCTAACTTTGAAGAAACTGTACAAAGATGGTTTGAAGAATGTGTCGAAGACTTTTCAGATCAAGATGCAGATCCTGAGAGCAATATTATATCTGAGAATGCCATCACAAGTGATCACGAAACGACGAGTGAGCTTTCTTACAGTGTTATTGAAAGTGAAGAGGACAGTGAAACAAGTGAACCAGTAAACAGATATTTCTACGGAAAAAACAGATACAAATGGGCTGCTACTGAACCAACCCGAAATGTAAGAATACCAGCCCATAATATACTAAGTGACATATAAATCCGAACACCCAGTTTAAATGGTTTTATTTTAATAAAAGTTGGTGAATGTATTTATCTTACTGTAAATAACAAGTGAAAAAATTTTCAGCCTTATCAGTTGAACATTCCGGTTTTTATACTGCTTTTTTTTAATTCACTAACGCTCTAAAAATGAATATTTCAGCCGCAGTAAAGAATCAACGTTGGCGGATTTTGGTATTTGACATCCTTTACGATCGGTTACGATGCCTAGAGTACGGAGACCTGTACGATTTCGTCAATTTAGCGAGTTTGTAGGGGCCGTATAGTGGGACTTCGGGAAGCTGGACTTTCTTTTTGGGCAATTGCAGTTAGAGTGCAAAGAAGTGTAGACACTGTGGTTAGGTGTTGTCAGGCATGGCTTCGAGAAGGCCGTACGCAAAGAGCAAGGGGCACTGGACGCCGCCGTAGAACAACAGACCGTGAAGATCGCCGCCTAAGATTATTGGCCTTAAGGGACCGTTTCTCCACTATCAGGTCCATTGCAAATGAATGGTTTGCAGAACACGGAAGACCTATTGGCATGCGAAGTGTTTACCGACGAATGAGAAGTTTTGGCTTGTTGTCATACCGGCCACACTGGGTCCTCCCTTTAACTCGAGAACAACGACGTAATCGCCTTGAGTGGTGCAGACAACGGTCACTCTGGGATCAGGAATGGAACAGTATTGTCTCTAGTGACGAGTCTCGATTTTGTTTAGGCATGCACGATGGTCGTGCCAGGGCTAGAAGGCGACGTGGTGAAAGGAGGAATCCACAGTTTTTTGTTGAAAGACATGTTCATCACACTGTTGGAGTTATGGTTTGGGGTGCTATAGCTTATGGTTCCAGGTCATCTTTAATCTTCATCAGAGGTAACATGAACGCGCAGCGTTATATCCACGAAGTTCTAGAACCCCACCTTTAACCCTATCTTGACACCCTGGCAGATCCAACTTTCCAACAAGATAATGCCCGACCACATGTTGCAAGAATCACAATAGACTTCTTTCAACATAATGATGTCACATTGTTACCATGGCCACCAAGATCTCCCGACTTATCCCCAATTGAGCACGTGTGGGATATGATGGGTAGGAGATTGCTCAATTTGCAACGTCCTCCTCAGACTCTAGAAGCACTTCGAGAGGAGTTGGTGGTTGCCTGGAATGAGATACCACAGGAGGACATTGACCACCTGATCAGAAGCATGCCTAGGCGCGTTGGAGAATGCGCAGCACATCAGGGTGCATCCACACATTATTAAAGGTCAAAGGGCGTTAAAGCAGTGCAATCATTTTGAAACTTTTATCATTTACTTATTATGTTTCATTAAGTACTCATACAAAATTTTATTAAAATAAAACCATTTTAACAGGGTGTTCGGATTTATATGTCACTTAGTATATATTGAACTTGCCTGGAAACAAAAATGCTTTGCCAAACATTGAACCGGTGGACGCATGGCGGAAAATTTTCTCTGACGATATTCTAGACATCGTTGTGCATTACACAAATTTGAAAATTCAGGAATTTCGTTCTAAGCCAGGGAATGAAAATCGTACGGAATACATGGAAACAAATTCTGTTGAAATTAATGGTTTTCTGGGACTCTTGCTGTTGAGTGCTGTTTTCAAGACAAATAATGAGGCTATTGAATCAATATTTGCAACCGACGGAACTGGTAGAGAAATCTTTCGATTGGTAATGTTGGCATAAAGATTCGCCGTATTATTAGCTTGCCTAAGATTCGATTCTTATGAAGAGAGAGTACTAAGAATAAAATTTAAAAATTCAATCAAAATTCGCAATCAGCTTACTGTTTGGGAGCGAATGCAACTATTGATGAGATGTTGGTCGGTTTTAGAGGCAGGTGTAAATTCAAAATGTATTTACCAAGCAAACCTGTAAAATATGGCTTGAAAGTGCAATGCGTTGTTGATGCTCGCACCCACTACATATACAATACATATATTTATTGTGGCAAGGGCACCGATTCGCTAGAGGATATTACAGAAGAAGAAAAACGCTTTTCTATTCCAACGCAAGCTGTTGTTCGTCTTTGTAAGCCCATATCTGGAAGCAACAGAAATATTACCGGCGATAACTGGTATTCTTCAATAGAACTCATAGACTATCTCATCAAAAACAAACTTACTTACGTGGGTACTATGAAAAAAAAAACAAACGTGAAATACCCATAGAGTTTCTACCTTCTAAAATAAGACCGGTGGGATCCACACTATATGGCTTTACAAATAACAAAACATTGATTTCCAGAGTACTAAAGAAAAATAAAGCTGTAATAATGATTTCTCCGATGCATCACTCCAAGCAGGAAGACAGCGGTTTGCCAGAAATTAATGCCTTTTATAATAACACAAAATCTGGACTGGATGTTGCAGACGAAAAATGTAGTAAATATTGCTGTAGCAGAAGAACGCAACGCTGGCCTATGGCTCTGTTTTACAGAATTGTGGATATATCTTCAATAAATGCATTAATCATCCATCAGTCTTGTGTCAACGCAAATAGGCTACAAAGAATAGATTCTTTAAAATTATTGGCCAAACAACTGTACGAACTACTTCAGCGTGAATGATCCCAAAAAACAAATTTGCCAAGAGAGTTGAAAGCAGGTATTTTCAGAATTCTGAAGATTGCCCAGGAGACACCAGCCAACGCTCCAGAAGCTTTGACTAAAAGTCAGAGGCAATATTGTTTTATCTGTGACCCAAAATTAAAAAGAAAAACTGGTTATTTATGTGTTCAATGCAAAAAACCAATATGTTTAAAATGTTCCAAAAAAATGTGTATTCAATGCATTGAAAATATAAAAGAGTCATAATTTTTCCTTTCTTTATTAGGAATCTCTGAACCATTGTTATTTTTTTTTGTTTACGGTTGGAAATCAATATTATTCTTTTTATTTCTAGTTTAGACATTGTGAAACATGGTTTCAATATGAAAAGTTGTTATTTTTCAGTTTTGTTTTTAAAATGAAGATCAACAGAATGCAATACTTATTTTTGTTAACATTTTTAGCTTTAGATTTTGTTTGCAGTAGTTATGTACTTAACTGATTATAAATATAAAAGTGTTTTTTGTACGTATCTATGTTTCATTATCTAACAAAAAACGGCTATTTCTTTGAACAGTTGAAAAAATAATATATATATATATATATAAATTTTGGAGTCCCAGGGACTCCGCAACGCCATATGTGTAAAAATTTCCGGCCACGCCGGTTAAGGGTTAACCTTCCACTGCTCCACAATGTCTAGTGGTAAAAATGCTAGCCGAACGGCACTCTCGCCTGAATAGGCAGAGAGTACTAGCCATTTCCAAAGCATCCGTAATTTGTGCCGGACCCTGTATTTATCACGCACCAGCTTTCCTTTTTCTGTAGACTCAAAAAGATTTATCCAGATAAGCTTTCAGTTCTTCAGATAAGCCTCTCACAAGATTTCTGCAAAAATTCGTTTCTAACAAAAACAATCTAAGATGACTGCTAGTTCAATTTTCAATTCAATTCAATTCAATGGACTTTATTGTAACACATACATAATTATGTATCCTTACAAATGGCGAAGTCTGGCCAATGGCCATTTATACTTAACCATAAATGTCATGTGAATGCTTATTACTACCTTAAAAATAAAATAAAAAACTGAAAAAGAAAAGGAAGAGAAAAATAATAGTGAATGAAGAATTAATAAATATGACATAATGCGTACGATTAGAACAAAAAACATAATACGTACGATTCAAAGAGAGGACAATAACCTAAGAGCTCAATAAGTAGTTCTTATATTTTTTTTTTAGAAAAGTTGCTGATGAAACATTGTTCGAAAGAGTTGATCAATTTCACCGCATTATACGTAAAAGACCGTTGAAAAATGGCTGTCCTATGTTGTGGCATTGTCAGGAGATTGATGTTGCGCGTATTCAAATTGTGAATTAAATTCCTACGAACAAGCTTTTGCATAAGATAAACCGGAACAGAAGTTTTTAATACTTTTACGACAAATGTAACAAAGTTGTATTTGAAAAGATCAGAAATTTTCAACCAATTCATTGAAGATATTGAGTGAGAAACATGATCGTACCTTCTTAAATTGTTTATGTAACGACTACATGAGTTTTGAATTTTTTGCAGTCTGTATTTTGTGATTTCATCCTGACATGGATAATAAACTATGTTGCAGTAAGCGATTTTACTGAGTATGAGTGACTCGCATAACATTTTCTTAATTTTTCTATTTAAAACAGTTTTACTTGCATATAGAAGCCTGAGCGTAAAATAACTAGACTTACACACATAGCTAACATGCTCCTGAAATCTGAGATCTTCATCCAAGTACAAACCTAAATTTTTTGCAGAATGGGAAAATATTAGGATACTATTATTTAGTGATAAATTTAACTTTGATTTGAGGAAAGTACGTTTTTTCTTGGAGCAAAAAAGTATAGCTGTAGATTTCGATGCGTTTAGACGTAAATTATGTTTTGCAGCATATGTGCATAAGTATTGCAGATCTTGATTGATAAGGTTGTTAGCTAAATGGTAGTTGTTCGGACAGAAATGATGAAAAACCTGCATATCATCAGCATATGATTGACTAGGACAATGTTGAAGGGTGTTAGAAATGTCAAAGGTGTATATAAGGAATAAAAGTGGACCAAATATGGATCCCTGAGGCACGCCGGAACAAATCGGTCTTTTGTCTGAAAGTTTATTTTGTATGACGACATATTGATGTCGTTCATTTAAATAGCAATCTATCCATTCCAAAACCAAGTCGTCACACCCAATGTATTCACATTTAGAAACTATTTCATAGTTTGAACTACATGCAATAATTTGATATAATAGTATGTGTTCTGTAAATCAAAAGGACACAATACGTTAGTTACTATTGAGAGAGTAACTAAAAATTGACACCGCATGTAGGCGTATCTTCACTTATGCCTACTTTCACTTCCGAGAGATACAACGTTTAGATTTATGCTGATATCTCTATGAGCGAACTACTTAGAGTTACGCTACTTTGCGGGATTGAAGATATGATATACCTTGTTGATTTAAATCCGTTAACTTGAATTTAATTTTTTGGTGGTATGGACGATGATATGTTACACCAGTTCCTTGAATTGAGATGCATCTTGAAAATATGCGTTAGTTTATTCTGTACGCCCGAATGATAGTTTTATTCTGAGCGTACACACTTTTGAAATGTCTGGAATTTGTTTAGGATCGATTCCGGATCGGTTCTGATGGCGCTTCATTTTAGATCGACATGAAAGGTCAGGATCACCACAAATTCTGCAGGATTGCATTATTGGTTCGTTTGATAACACCTCATCTGGTACATTCCAAGGCAAAGTTTCCACCTCCATGATCGTAGTTGTGCGATTTTGGGCGGTACCCATCAAGCGTCATCCTGCTTCGAAATGACGCACATGTAGGTAGTGATAATTTGTATTGCATAACGGTGTTTGTTACATTTTCCGACTGCTCGGTGTCGCAGAATGTAACAATAACTCAGGATGTGTTGATTTTATCACCATTGGTGGAAATCAAAGATAATTATAAAATGAATTAAAACACCAAGCGTATCAAAATTGGAATAAATAATTCTAATCGAAATGAAAAAGAAAATTAAATTAAATATTCGAATATTCTTGGATTTGATAGTAATCTAACCGATTGTGGAAAAGTCTGTGCGAGCATTTTCTGGTGTAACATATTGGCAACTTCTCTCTCGTACACATCGGACTCAAGCCGTCAGACAAATTTGGTTTTCCCTGTATACAAAAAGTGTCGGCTGAAGAGATCATAGAAACAATTGATGACATGCCCAATAAAAAATCATGTGGTAGTGACGATAGTGGGAAGTACTGAGTCAGTCTACTTCATCCCGTTTAATGAAACAACCAAAAATGCTGAGCTAATGTATTTGGCTCAATTTTTTTCCCAGCAATTTGCGCTGCTTTCAATAAAACAGTGCAAACGACCCATACGGCTTAAATGTTGTTGGAAAAAATCACATAAAACTGGCAAGGTAATACTAATGTATCTTATCGTAGTAATTACATTATCATCCTAATAGCCTATTCTGCTTTCAGCATCCCTTGGTGTTGAATAAAGCTCTTACCGTTTGCTAAAAATTATAATTTCAATATATCTGATCTTCCTCCGAGAAAAACGGCTCGGGAATTAATTCACTTTTTCTTGAATAAAGCCAAAGATAATGCTAGGAGTGAGTTGAAGTTAATGCTATCAAATCGCCTGGAAATTGTAAGGAATTTGTGGAGTGGAACTCTTATTTGATGTGTTTCTGGCAGTTTTTCGTCACCTTTTACTTCCCACGCACACGACAACTGGCGAAAATGTACTGTAATAGCGAAATATTTCGGAAATTTGATTTTTTGGATATTACTTGAAACTATGTAACTCATTCGTGTAGGTCTGCCTGTCCTTGAGTCTCATATAACTTCGAAACTGCTGCTCGAATTTTGATGAACTTCTTAGACAAGATAGCTCGTACATCAAGGAAGAAGAAGCTTTATAGTTTTTGAAAATGTACAGGGTTTGTCCGAAAAGTAATAGGACTCATTTTCTTCTGAAATGACTCTACTTCGGAGCGTGCGCGAAACGACTGGATTCGGTAGAGCGCGTTCCTAGCTAACGAATGAGCGGCTGGTCAGTTGTCTCCGAGCACTTGGAGAGTCATGACAGGCATTTTCGCGCGACGTGTTTATGTGAGTGGTGCAAGCCGAAAATGCAGCGTTCGTTAGAGCAGAGGTACGCGATTAAGTTCTGTGTGAAACTCGGTAAATCTGCGACAGAGACGTTTGATATGATCAAGCAGGCTTACCCAGTGCTCACTGACGACCAGAAATTGCGGCGAGTGGAAGTGTGCCAAGAAAATTTGAACATGTGTGAAATGACCCCCAATTTTTGAATAACGTAATCACAGGTGACGAGTCGTGGATCTTTGAGTATGGTCCCGGGACAAATAGGCAATCTTCCGAGTGGGACACGACGGCGTCTCCTCACCCAAAAAAGGGAAGAATGAGAAAATCCAAAGTGAAAACGATGCTCATTGTCTTTTTTGACATCAAAGACATCGTCCACCATGAATTTGTTCCTCCTGGACAAACCGTCAACGCCAAGTTTTACGTGGAAGTGCTCAGGAGACTCAAACGAAGGGTCAGTCTGGTCCGACAAGACATCGCAGCTGACTGGAAGTTGCACCACGACAACGCCCCGGCTCACACCCGCCTTCCTGGTGAACAGCTACCTGACCAAGGCCGGCATTCCAACGCTTCCGCAGCCACCCTACAGCCCAGATGTGCCCCCCGGACTTTTTTTTGTTTCCTCGCCTGAAAAGGCCGATAAAGGCAAGCACTTTGAGACGACAGAGGGGATCCAAGCAGCATGCACCGCGGCTCTCAAGGCTACTCCGGAGAATGCCTTCCGTAACGCCTTCAATGCTTGTAAATCGCGCTGGCAGCGCTGCATCGACGCAAAAGAAGCCTATTTTGAAAGTTTTTAAAGAATTGTAACGATTGGCTCAATAAATTTTTTTAAACCGACTCAGTCCTGTTACTTTCCGGACAAACCCTGTATCCAGTGGCGGTGGAGCATCGGGCAAGAAAACAATAAAAAAATAGTGCAAATACTAACACGAAAACTCACATGACACATTTAAATTATAAATAAGATAAATGGAAGATCTGTTGCTGAGTACACATGAATACCTGTATAGTACTATAGACATGATCCGGGAACAGGTGGTTGATATTCCTGAGGGTTCTGACAAAACTGAGACGGGCAATCTAAAACCGACATAGGGGACAACTCAGCAAAGTGTAAGACTGCGCCACAACAATGCGCATCCTCGTGTTTCACAACAAACGAAAGGACTTAATCGAGCGATTTGGCTGGGAAATCCCCCTTATAGCCCTAACATAGCGTTTCCGAAATTGAAGGAGCACCTAGGTGGACAACGCTTCGAGACGGATGAGGTGCTGCGGGGAGCAGTTACCAAGTTTCTAAATGGTCTGGCGGTGGACTTCCATGAGGCGGGAGTGCAAAAGTCGAAAAAAAAAATGGTGACTATGGAGAAATATAGCTCAAAGAACAATGTTTCTACTGGTGAATTCGTTTTTTCAAATGAAAAATTCATTGTGTCTGAAAAAAATGTGTGAACTTTATTTTTGAATCAACCCTCGTATGTACTGGGTTGAAATAATCAAGTTCGTAAGAGTGGATCGACTACTGACAAAACCACTTCACTGCACGGTCATTGTAGATCACTCACTGGAGTAATACTGTGTATGTATTTTCTTATTAATTTAGATTACGCCAAAGAAAATGTTTGCTGCCCATACCGGCAGGTTGCTGCTTTTTCTTGGGAGGTATACACCTTAGGAAAAACCATTGTTATACATGGGAAATCATTTCTTGGCAACAGCGCATCGGCTCGTCTACTTTCATCGCTATTCGTACATATTTCCTACCGTTAACCACAGACCTGTATCACGAATGAGAATAAAGGCGAGAATACACATGCCAGTAAATTAGCATGCCAGTGGCCAGTAACTTGTATGCTAACTACTTGTCCTACGACATCCCAAAATACACATGCTAGTTTTGGATATGCCAGTCTGTGAAAACTTTCCTTTATCTTCTTTAACTCTTGGTGGTAGGTTCTTCTTAGGTTGTTTATCTTATTTTTCATAAATTTCAATGTTAAATTGTTATCTGTCTTTTGCTTCAATAAATACTTGTAAGCATTGTCTCTAGCGATTTTATTTTTATACAATGGAGATCATGTATTCCATAAACACGGATACTCCCTATACTGCATAACAAACAATAAAGTCTTTTCGTCTCCCCAACGAGCCATTTTGCCCGGAACTAAATAAATAGTTCTATAGTTCAAGAATCCGTTATTCACATGCGAGTTTCTGGTAACCATGTCGTTCACACACCTTTGAACATGACTCGCATGTTTCCTCCACTCCATTCCCTCGACGAAATCCTGCTACTGGCACACAAAAATCAAACGTCTTGCGATCTACTGGCGTGCTATCTTCTAGCGTGCTTTCTTGCTGGCAAAGAAAGTCACACATGCAAGTAGCACGCACAATCCAGTAACTGGCATGCTTCTGTGCGTGTAACAAGCATGTGTATTCTCGCCTTAATAGGCAGATACGCTGTGTTGCCAATTTGAGTAGAGCTTCCCGAATTGTGGGGAATTTATAGTTAAGTGTTGATTCATTCAAGCTTTTAATCAGCATGGCCTAGACGTTAGAACTTCATAAAGATAACATTGAAGCTGAATGCTGCTCGAGTATAGTGTTTCGAATATTCAAAGCGGAGCGGGACACTATACTCGTTCAATGGGTCATCAAGCCACAGTCTTTTCAACAAAGAAATTATTTTACGAAAATGCGTTATATTTTTACGATTTTGTCGTCACCAAATCTCTGTTTCTCAAAATGTACGTCTATTGTAGAATTTTCAGCAAACTAAGCAAGCAACGTGATCTAGTATTTACTCAACATTACGGATTTCTCGAAATACATTAAAAAATGTGACCTAGATACCTAACTGCCCCAAGCTCTTTAAATATAACACCTTAAACCAGGGTTACCAGGTGCTCAGTCACGTTGATTGTCATGTTGTACTGCGCAAGTCAGCAAACAATCTGGCGTTATAAACGTTAGGAATCATCAGGTATTGCCAGATTCCCGAATACCGGGCACCATAGTAACCGTTATAGTTGTCCTTCAAAGTTGTCAAATCGCCCCTATGGCGCAAATTCGCCACACCAGGCAACTGTGCTATAAACAAACCCTGTTTATCACTACTATTTGATAGTCATATGGTAGTTGTAGCCCTATCTAGCGGTCCATGATTTCTCTCAATACTGTTGTATCTCTACTGGCAACAAGAATAGGGATTACTAAATCATTTATACAACAATATACAAACATGAATATGATTTGAACCATGAAATATTAATACAATTTTAATAGTTTGAACTTTTTTCATTTTTGGAATACTCTTATGTGGAATCCGCAGCTATTTTTCCCGAAATTTGGGTAGACTTAGATTTCTTAGAAATATGACATATTGGTATCGGCAACTCTGCGAATGGGAGAAACAAATCGCATTTGTTGAGCGCATCCGTCTAAGCGGTAGGCGCCAGCGCCCGTTCTGCCATCTCTCCCTTTTATCACTCTTCTACTTTACCCCGTTGTCCGTCACACTCCGACGCTGCCAGATAAGATCCTACAATCGAGTGTCTTTCACGCACCTACATACTTTTGTATACTTCCATCTCTCTTCCTCATCATAATGTATAATAATGGTTTTTCCCATACTGTATAAATAAAAACTATTCACTGATACCAAATATGCAGCACCCACCCCCTATGAAAATCAGTACTTTTCCGAAAGTGAGCAAGAGTATCTGAGCCGAAAATAAATCAAGTTTAAGCGATTCTTGAATATCTCGTTTTTTCCGCTACTGGGTAAATTTTCAAAGCCAAGAAGGACCTTGTTCGTGTCAAAATTTCATCAACATCCAGGCAGTCTTTTATGGCTTAAAGAGTGCGCAAAGACTAACAGGCACACAGAAGACGGCTAGACAGGCAGACAGACAGATGGAAATCCTTGACCTGGTTTTTCGGGATGTACATGTCATGTAACATCTAAAAAACGTCATAACGAATTTCCGGCTTTTTTTCGCATCCTCGTCAATTGGCGTGGGAAGTAGAATCGCTGCCGGAGCAGAAAATTGATTAAAAACTGAACGCTGGTCTGACCTATCTCGATTATGAATGGCCACAAATATAAATTGGAATGTTCGCTGAATTTTTGCCAGATGACGTAATTGGGTATCCATATAGGCACACATACACACCGTTTGTTTTTCAATGTAACCATTAAAACGTAAATGTGGAAATAGACAAAAAATAGAAAAATATTTTGATTGCTTCAGATGTTTACAAACAAAATCATTAGTGACGTGCAGCTCTGCAGGGATAACAAAATAGAATATTCGAAAAACTATTCATAGTTATAAATAGTCCTAGCTGACCCGACAAACGTTGTCATGTCTTAGCTATGAACTAGGATGAATAACGAATAATGAAAAAGTATATATATGGAATATAGGTAATTGTATAGCGAAGTGTTTGTACCGCCATGTGGCTAGCAAGATACGTTGGCAGCACTGCCAATCACCCATCAACCTATGTTACCTTGAAAGTAGGCATAAAATTATGTTGAATGAATTTTGTTGCGCCAAATGATGTCATTTGAAAGCCATTATTTTATTGCTGTATATGTGTCAAACAATGTATAGAATCTGGCCCATTTCTGGAAACCAATGAATGTAATCGCTGTGGTGGTGGCACCAATGGAGTCAATTTGATTTTTCCACTGACGCAACATAATCCAGGGGCTAGAAAGTGTTGCAGCGTGGACAGACAACGTTCATTGGTCCAATAGCAACGATTTGTTGTGAACTGTAATCGATTGCCATGATATTTTTGTTGAAAAAATGCCTTGAGTTATTGAATACTTTTACGCAATTTGTTGTGGCTAATATTTTTTATTTAGTAACGCCTTCAGTACAGCAGATTTACTTAAAATGACAGAACTTACCGGTACGTGGCGATACACACCACCAGTTTCCACGATTATCAGTCACTTATTTGAAACGATGCGATGCACGAAAAAAGAAAAAAAACATCCGTAAATCACATAATGTTAGTATTAGTAATCACAATAGATGTTCTTCGGTTTCCACTCCAACTTCACGATGTCCTCCGCGATTGTTAAAATTAGGCACTACGTTCCCTGTGTCCAGAAGTCTTTGGGATACTTCTACGAATGTTCTTCTAGCTGGTAGCCTTCGGTCAGGAAAACGTTCTTCGTAAATGCGCCTAGCCTATTCAGAACTGCAATGAACCTCTCCGTAAATAATAAGCATATCGTGACACTCGCGTACCGAAGACACCTCTTTCGTAACAAAATGCACGCACTGATAAAGTAATATATACTGAATAATAAAATGTGATTTCAATTCGGGTAAACATTACTTGCGTTAACATATGCAAGAAACTATCAAATATTTTTTTCCCGATGTAGGTATTTATTTTTTTGCCTACCGACACGATATCGGTCGCGATTATACATGCAGTGTAGGTGGAGTACGACGTAGCCAGTTGTATGAGGGACTTTGTTTTTGTTCGGAAAATTGCATTTAATAATCAAAAAAATTATTTTGACAGAGACAGTTAATTAATAAATAGATGTATTGATACAGTTTAGGCCATTAGGCAAATGCATTTAATTTATTGAGGTACAAAATTAATTTTTTTCATTACTAAAAAGAAATAAGTTCAGCATTTTTTTGCTCCGAAACGGTAGATTTTCGGACATAGTTTATAATGAACTTTTTTGCTTAGAATAATGCAAGGAATTACCTCTTTAAGTTATGAATATTATTTCCCTAATACCCTGCATATTTGACTCGCAGCATTGCGAATTCTACGTTTTTGTCAGATTGACAACTTACTTGACATCGGCGTGCAATTCGAGTTCTCCTGTTATCAATCTTCAATATAAAATTGCACAATGTCCGGAAATATGATCAATGGAGAACAGCGTCCTCTGTTACCCACTTCATACGTACTGGAGAGAGCCTGCGGTCATCGTAAAGAGACTCGACCTGCTTACTTATTTCATATGGCGTTTATGACGTAATCGCCAAGAGCGCTGACTACAACTACACATCTAATTGGTGGCATTTTGAAGAATCACAATTTTAATATAAGGCGTGATTGCAGTGAACTAATTTCCTTCCACCCTATTTCTGAATAAATACTTCTTAAAAAACTCACCGAACAAACTGAAAACTCTAATCGAATGGACTGTGCACTACTAACTAATTAAAAAAAATATTCATGATAAACACTTAAACGATAATATAAATTTGCGGTGTGCGTGCTGTCAAGTTCAAAATGATAGAGCAGTGAAAGTCAATTAGGCAACACTGCAGTTTCTTTTGAAGGGGCCTTCACAAAGTACGGATGGTCAAGAAATTAAAGTCCAAAAACGAAAGCAGCTGTTGGAATAAAGACGGCGGAGAGAAGTGCCTGTCCCATTTGGTACTTGAGATATTTCTTCTCCTGTGCGTTCTCCATGCTCAAGCGAACTGTCAGCCGCGCGTAGCTCAAATAATCATTAGTTTTCCAATGATTTCCCAATTTTCTGAGAAATTTTGTTACTTTTCTTTCGGAAAGAACCTTCTATACAGTATTAGGAAGCTTAAAAAAAAGAGGAATGAAATCGGTAAAGTCGTTCTCAAGTTATGGCGTGACCACGGGAAATATGGATTCATTGTTATATATATATATATATATATATATATATATATATATACAGGGTGACTTTGAAGTTGAATCATTAATTTTCAGATAATGATTGTAGAAGGAAGATAAACCAAAATATGTGTGTAAAAATAAAAAAATAATTAAACAAAATTTTTACCTTGTTTTATAAAGTATCCTCCCGACAAGTATTTCAGTGCGGACCTGTATTTGATCATGATGTCCCCTGTGAGGTCTTAAGTCATCTGATTCACGAGCCCGTTGTACTACATTAACAAAGGCACGAGGGGTTGGTTGCACTCGATTGGGAAACCGATCCACATAAACATGTGCCATTTTTTATTTCGTTTGAGCCCCGCAACAGAAACCACTATTCATCCACGCGTTACCGACTGACACTGATTGTATACAACTGAATACAATAATTGTCAAAACATCGTTCCAAATTCTTTCGCTTTTTTGTTTCCGATGCGATGAACCGATAAGGCGGATTATATCCGTTGTTGCCAAACACGAGCACATAATATTATTATTGAGACAGAGCGGTACTCAAACTTCCAAAGGGCTATAACTTTGTTACTTTAATTTTACCAGAAAAATGGTAAAGGAAAAAACATTTCTTTTGATCAGATCTAATCACTGTTAAAATAAATGACTCAACTTCGAAGTCACCCTGTATATACAGGGTGGCGCATCGAAAACGAAACAGGCGCATTTATTGGCAGCTTAGTTTTTTTTTTGGAAGAACGCTCAGACCCGTCGATTTTGTTTTCGAGGGAGACCCAAGTTTGGCAAAAAATCACGTTAACACATGCAGCCCCCTGGGCGGGGGTGACACCAACCCTAAAATCTTAAATGGAAAGGGGGGTCGAGTGATACCTTATTTTAAAGGTCTTTCCATTCCCTTCATAATGATGTAAAATACATGAGTTTCAGTTCAGTAGTTTTGAAGATTTATTGATTTAAAGCTTAAAGTACACTTTGATAGGTACATCAGATTAGTTTGTACTACTTGCAGAAGAAATTTGACTAAAAGAATTTACTTAACAAGTAAATGCTTTCATCCACTACGCCCATGGTTTGTTTATCATTTTGTTGTTGAAAATAGCTATTGGAGCGTTTTTTGTGGCAAAAAAGTTATTTCTTCAAGAAAGATAAGGAAATATCTCGTGCTTATTTTAAATAGGAATTTAGTACATAGTTTGCGATTGATTTGACCAAACTTTGTTGCTAAAATAACTTATAACGCTTTAGTACATAAATTAACCATGGTATATTCCACAGCAGAAAGAGTTAAAATTATCGAAATATTTTTCGGAAATAATCAGTGCCCTAATAGAACAGCAGAAATATTTAATGAGCGACATGAGAACAGTAACGTGCATCGAAAATATGTTCTAGAACTTGTAGCTAAATTTAGGGAAACTGGGTCAGTCGCAAATAAAAAACGCAACATTGAAAATCCCATAAGGAACGAAGCAATAGAAGTGGAGGTTTAAGGGCAAGTTTATGTAGATCCTACGTTAAGTACCCGCAAATTGGAGACTGTATGTGGTGTTAGTCGACGTACTGTCCAACGGATTCTGAAGGCTCATAGTTTTGATCCGTATAAAATTCACCTGGTACAAGAACTTAATGAAGACGATTTTGATCGGCGATTACAATTTTGTGAAGATATGAGTGAACGAATTATAAACGATGAACATTTTCTATTCAACACTTGCTTTCCGACGAATGTTCCTTTTTATTAAATGGCGTAGTAAAACGCCATAACTGCCGATATTGGTCCGATTCTAATCCAAGAATTTATCATGAGGTTCATACACAGCAGCCACAAAAATTAAATGTTTGGGCTGGTATTCTTAGCGATCATTTGGTTGGTCCTCTTTTCTCAACTGGACGTTTGACCGGTGAAATGTACTTGGAATTACTGGAAACGCATTAGATCCTGCCTTAACAGCCATAATTGAAAATCAGAATGATCGGCGGTACATTGCGAATAGGTTGATGTTCTAACAGGATGGTGCTCCACCACATTACGCATTACCTGTTCGACAATATTTAGATCAGACGTTTCCAGATCGATGGATTGGTAGAAGAGGTGTCATTGAATGGCCCCCAAGATCGTCAGATTTAACACCTTTGGATTTCTTTATGTGGCGTCATTTAAAAAGCAAAATCTATGCTACTCAGCCAACATCATTAGAAGACCTGCGACAAAGAATTGTGAATGAGTGCCTTCAAATTACTCCACAAATATTGCAAAATGTGCGGCAACGTGTTGAGCAAAATCTTTATTATTGCTTGGAGAGTCATGGTGGCCATTTTCAACATTTACTTGCCTAACGGGTCAGTTCATTCTTCATTTTTGAATTGATATTTTCATTTTTTTTTTGTTTTCTATCTGAACAAATTAGGATAACGTCAAAATAAAGGACTTCGAAAGACCTTTTAAGCAAGTTGTTACCCGATGCCCCTTGTCACCTAAAATTTTTAAGGGTATGGGGGGCAGAGGGTGAAAGAGGGAGATTTGGTTAAAATTTCGTCCCCATTGACAAATTTTTTGACGTGTCTCGGCGTTTTTTCTTTCAATTAGTGGTTTTCGATAAATCCGTGGTGAGAAGTTTTCAAATGTATGTTCAAATAGGACTTTCAGTTTGCGACTGAGATTGCGATTAGGCTCCGTCAACTAAGGAAGAATGTCTACAATCAGAAACTAAGTATGTAATAGTTTTTGTGAGTATGGAAGATGAGACAGTTTAGCACTTCTCCTGCCCTGTCCATATATTCTATCAACACAAGAATCCATTCTTAATTAGTTTTGGATGGCTGATGATCAAGTCCTAGCTTCTGGAGAGGATGTACAGCCCTAGGTGCTTTATTATCTCTATTTGAGTCAATCTACTCGATGTCATGTTTTCGTGCCAACCTCATTACTACTATTATAACGACGGATCTAACAATTAATACCAGTACAGGATTTCATGAACATAACATTTGCATAACGTAAATTGAATTATCATATCCCATCCCATATACTGGCTATAGTTTTCACGTGACGTGGTGCCAATGCATATTTATGGATGTAAATTGAAATTTGTTTTAAACTCCAACAGTTACAACATATATTTTCAGAATAAATAAATGCCCTTTTATTCCTACAGGAAAAAATGTGCATTGCTATCGACCAAAATGTCCAATTTTGGAACGGGGTGCCTCGTTTGTGGCAACATGCTTGTACCCTGTATTTTAGAAGGGGTAATCGGCCAAGATCACAAGATGCAGATCGTCACAAACTGTTGAAGAAGCTCCCCAAACATGTGAAGAGTACTCGAGGCTAGGTCTTATTTGTGCCTTATATAGAGCGAGGAGGATATGTGGAGAAAAATACTTCTTAGCCCTTAACAAATACCTTAGCCTTTTTCCAATAGCTGCCGCGATTGGTGGGAAGTGTTCGTTGCAGATCAAGTCCTCGGTGACCTGAACTCCGACCAGCCGCATTGAACGACTTTGTGGTAGAACTCGGCCACCCATCAAAACCGGATGAGCGCTAGGACGCTTCTTATCAGTCAAGGTGCAGTACTGTGTCTTGGAAGCAATTAACTATACAAGATTAATGCGTCCCCAAGCAGTGATAACCTCCAGGTCTCTCGAAAAAGAGGAAGTCGCCTTTGTCTTCTTTTCTCTAGCTCAGCGGCAGAGATCAGTTTGGCCCTCTGCATTCCTGTATGTAGAGTGCTGTTATCACAAACTTGTATATCGGATTGATCGTACTGGAAAGGAGGTCGTTCATGTCTGAGAGGAACAATCTCGGAGCCAAGACCGCACTGTCTTCAAGAAGCAGGCGTTAATGTTTTGCCGGGGCCACCCCATTCACCGGAATTAAATCCCACCGAACATGTGAGAGATATGATGGGGAGGAGACTACCCACTTAGTACCATCCGCCACAGACTCTGCCACAGTTAATCCATGAAGTTCGAGTTGCTTGTAATGAGGTGCCACAACCAGACATCGATCATCTCATTTTGTGGATGCCTAGACGTATACAGGAGTGTATTCAGCTGCGGGGTCGCCCGACACATTATTTCTTTTTCTTATTACTTGTCAATATAATTTTGTAAGAGTGTTATCGTTTTATTCTTGACGTAAGACTACCTCATTGTCAAAAAAATCAAGTTGAAGAAGTTATTCCTTCCTTTTACCTATCACTGGACAACAAATTTTAGTTTTTTAATTGTATCTTGTGGGAAAAGTGCACTTCTTTGTTAATTTTGGGGCGCTGAATCCAAAAATGATAATGAAATAAAAAAATTAGTTGCGGTTTAGAAAAAAACTTTTTATTTTTAAGGATATATTAAAAAGTAACAAGATTCATATACTTATAAGAATCACTATATGCGCTGTCTTTTTGCTGTTCTTTTATGGATCGTTTATGGAGCATCTCTACCAAGAGTCCAACAGTAGTCTGCAAGCATGGAAGGATTCCACTTTCCCTGGTACCTTTTTTCCATTGTTGAAATATCCTGATGAAAACGTTCGCCGTGCTCATCACTTACGGCTCCGCAATTGTCAGGAAAAAAGTCCAGGTGTGAGTGTAGGAAATTTATCTTAAGAGACATATTACAGCCCATCTTTTGATACGATGACAGCATATTTTTGACAAAGGTATTATAGTTGTCAGCTTTTCTATTTCCCAAGAAATTAGTGACCACCAGACGGAAATCATTCCAAGCAGTTTTTTCAATAGCTGTTAAAGTGTTTTCAAACTGTGTATCTTTCAAAATATTTCGAATCTGTGGCCCAACAAAAATATCTTCTTTAACCTTTGCCTCACTTAGTCTTGGAAATTTTTGACGCAGGTATTGAAAAGCTGACCCATCTCTATCTAATGCCTTGACAAAGTTTTTCATTAGGCCCAACTTGATATGCAGTGGTGGTAATAAAATTTTTTTCGAATCTACTAATGGCATATGCTGTACATTTTTTTGACCTGGCTCTAGGAATTGACGAACAGGCCAGTTTTGTCTGGTGTAATGAAGTGCCTTTGCCCGACTGTCCCATTCACACAAAAAACAGCAAAACTTTGTGTAGCCTAGCTGCAGCCCAAGTAAAAGTGCAACAACTTTCAAATCGCCACAAATATGCCATTGGTGCTCATCGTATTTTATGCATGTCAATAGGTACTTCATATTGTCATGTGATTCTTTCATGTGAACTGTATACCCTACAGGAAGAGATGTTAAAATATTTCCAATATGCAATAACACTGCCTTTAAACTCAATGTTGAACTGTCTGTAAACAATCTCCATTCTTCTGGGTTATAGTTTATATTTAAAGCCGCCAGTAAGCCGTTAATGTTACTGCAGAAAACCAAGTTATTCTCTATATTGAAAAATGGTTCTAAGTCTTTATGGCGTTTACGAAAAACACATACCGAAACATCGTCTTCTAACAAGTTCCACTGCTGCAGTCTTGATCCAAGTAACTCTGCCTTACATTTTGGAAGTTCTAAATCTCTTACAAGATCATTTAATCCTGACTGTGTTATTTTGTGCGGTTGGTGGCATGACGTGCTCGGTATAAAATCAGGATCTCTTGACGTTGATGGCATATCTTCTTCCTGACGAATCACTCGATCGCCATGATGCGTTTTCTGATTCGCAAGTGTCGGATTCTGGGGGTTTTGGAATAGGATTTTCGTCACTGTGAGGCACAGGTCTCATCGCAGATGATATGTTTGGGTAGTTAATAACCGATTTTTTTTCTTGGACATACCTGTGGCTTGTCCAACACAAGGTACCATGCAAAAGTAACAATCATTAATATGATTTGTCGGCTCTCTCCAAACCATTGGGACAGCAAAGCTCATAGACCGTTTTTTGCCATTTAACCAGCTCCTCAGACTTGAAGCACATGTATTACAGCAGATGTGGGGTGCCCACTGTTTGTCTTGATCACCTAGTTTACAACCGAAATAAAGCTGATATGCCTTTGTTATTAGTGGAGTAATAGACCGTCTCTGAGACGCAAAAGTCACATCACCACACACGTAACAAAACTGATCTGGATTGTTTACACACTTTCGAGACATCTTGCATGAACGCTGTCAGCCAACTGAGGAAAAAATGGCTAATATAAAACAATATAATGTAAACGTATATATAACGTAACACAATCATGCCGATTACATCATCTTTCCTTGCCGAATATAAAAATGTAGCACGTGCATTCTTGTGAATTACAGTATATTAACACTGTCACAGCAGGAACACATATAATTACCGTATCTCTAAAACTTGAACTAATATTGAAAAAATAAGTTTCATTCCGGTTTTAGCACATTAAAAATAGTAATATTTTGTTGATTTTATTTAGGATATTTTTTGGCTGTTGATCAGTGATAATTTGTCAATGTGTAAATGATTCTCATTATTATAAAACGGTGCTATATGCTTTAGAAAATACTTATACCTATTTTTAATGTTTTTTTTTTAAATCGATAACAAAATTGAGGTCCGAGTTTAAGCAGACCGGTTACTTAGCAGCTCGTAGTCTTTTATCGATTACCGATTACCCGGTGCAAGAAATAATTTTTCAATAATTGCACTTAACGACCATTACTGTTATAAGGCAAATTAAAAAGTATTTATGTGTTGTTTTGTTGGGGGGAAACAAAAGAGTGTCATGGATTCGAGTAGTTTATAAACGTGCTTTCTATTTAATTAAGCTCACGCCCTGATACAAGACAAATAGGGAAATCAAAACATTCCACAACGCCACGCTAGGGAGTCATGCTTAGGACATTATTTTCTAGCTACGTGAGCTACTAGCTTCTATACATCCCCTAAAAGTCTAGCACGGGAAAAACAAATGATAAAAGTCCAATGCATAATTCGACATAGATTTGCTTAAGGCGGCTCCGACGCAGTGAGTTTCAGGCCATTTACAAGGGTTTAGCTGCTTCGGAATTGACGCTCCATTTTTCTATATATTTGAATAAAATTTATACAGTATGTTCAGAAGACAATTGTCCAGGGTGCTATAGAGCCACTTTTCTAAAAAAAAATTTTTTTCAGGAGTTATGGTGGGTGGAAGTGCAGATAATTGTTGTTCGACTTCTCGATTTTTTTAAAAATAACCCAGAGGAAAAAACGAAAAAGTGGCTCTATAGAACCCTGTGGAGTCTTGTTTTTAGTGCACTGTGAAAATTTCATTGAAAAATATTCAAAAATGAAGCGTCAATTTTGAAGCGCGAAAACCTCTGCAAATAGGCTTTTACACGAATTTTATACACTATCTCGTGCTGCCAGTCGAAGCAACGCGGCGGTGTGTAAGGACTAAGAAAGGACGTATTCAGATAATTTGTTGTCCCAAGTTAAACAGCAGCAGTTTTAACGTCGGTCGTTCGAGATAAACATCGGACCATTAAGTGATATTTTTAATAGACTTCAATGAAAGAGGGGAAATTTTTAATCGATTTTGATCATTTCTTTTTATACAATAGGCCATGCTTCAGAGGTGATACCACAAAAAATCATTTTTGTTCAATCACTCCAATATGGATATCAAATGGAAGCACTTGTACAAAACAGTAATACGAAAACAGTTTCAAATCAAGATGGCGGCCGTTACAAAATGGCGGATAACATACTTGCTAATATCTCAAATAAGAGTCGTCGCCTTGTAGAATACAGTACTTCACTAAAAATTTGATTCCAAGATTGCCGCCGTTTCGAAATTGCGAGTTACATACTTTTGTACAAAACCCCCAATTTACATATCAAATACAGAACTTTGTGACCAAAAGTTTCCAGGTGGTTCCAGGGTCATTGGAGGCGGTAATCTTTTTAGTTAAAAATAATATAGTGAACGCATTTACCACAAATAAAATGTCACTTGCTGTTTAGCTTTAACCTTATGGAGTATCGTAGAATAAACTTAACACGATAAGCGTCATGAGATATAATGCGTGTGTCGCACCTCATTTGGCGCTTTGGGCCTCGTGACACACATGATATGTCTCACTGCTGGCAGTTATATTTGGCCGCGTAACGTAAGACGTGTGCCATGCTGATGTGATTTTCTTACGGGAACCAAGAGTCCGTGGCCTGAGGGACCAAATTATACTGAATTGGAAATGAAAACATTAAAAAACACGTTGTTTATAGAGTTTTACAAAAAGAGGATATTCTACAAATCTAAAACAAAAAGCAAATCTTATAAAATAATCAGACATTCTCATTCAAAAATGAACAAAGTAATTTCACAGCAAATCAGTAAGTTATGGTAAATGTCGATATTCTAACGAACACAAATATGGAGGAACTCTTATAAACTAAACAGATTGACAAAGTCTTATGCAGGGATAAACAAAATACTGGTATAAATAAACAGTAATACAGATAATAATGGAATTACTACAACTACTATCTGATTCACTACCACTTGGAGAATACGCATCAGATAAGTATACATCCCCACATAACTCAGTACTGCCACTCTCTTCATCCGATAGTATTTCATTACACAATTGTTCAAGCCTTTTTTGCTCCGCTTCGTAATGCGACATCACAAATTTGGTATTCAATAATTTATAAACAGTAAAGCAATTTGGACAAGATGACGTACAATACCAACAACGCTTCAATAATAAATGACACGAAACAGTGCTCAACGCGCGACATGATGCAAGTCTTGACTTGCAAAAAACGCGACGCGACTTATGTGCCACGCGACCCGACTGGTCTGTGGGCCACGCGACATACAATTATAACCTCAGAAAAAAAAATCAAAAAAGGGGAAAAATCATAGGATTTGAGAAAAAAGTCAAGTCAAAATATTAAACCGAAACTTAAAACAAGCTAATTTGACAATAATAACAGTTTGGCCCAGTGGACTGGATTTTCAGATTCTACTGTGGCGCTTAACGTGTCAATGTGACATTTCAATATTCGCCATCTAACAGACTAGATAAAGCTAGCCGATGCTACGTGCTATTGAGCCTGACGATTGACTTTTATTTAAATAAACAATATATACATAATATACAATAAATAGTGAACATCTGGTACTAGTACCAAAATGGAAAAGATTAGCATAACATCTCGCACATCGCTGCTAAAGCGAGATCTGCACACCGCATTTGCCGACACGAAGGGGTTAGTAACGGCGTACAATGTAATATGCTAATCTCTTCCATTTTGGTACCCGAGTACAGCAAAAATAGCCAATTCTCAAGAACTCTTTAATCAAATTCAAGCGGATAACCAAATGGAAATGGTATTTACCATTTTGGGTTGGTATTTACCGATCCGTTCAAGCGAGTGTAGTTATCAGTTTGGTTATAAGATCCGTGACGTCACGAATCAGCTGTTATATGTCATAGTTATCACCGCAAAATTGTGGTATTTACCCAACTCAAGAGTAGTTTTATATTTCTGGTTATTATTTGAAATGTGACAAGTTAGAATTCTGCCGGGTATTGGATATTGTTATTGTACTTCAGCTTCATTTTTGAGAAAATTGATACAGGCTGACTTCAGTTTTACCATAAAGTGGAGCACCTTATTAGTTATACTCATTTCGGTTGTTGGGGACACTTTAAATGTAGTTCCTATGCTTAACAAAGTATCCTGTGTAGCCATATACCACAAGAATATTAAAATATGGCCATATAAACTCACTAGATGATATCCACCTGTATACGGTTTTGCTAATTTCTTTTTTCATCATTTCTGCTGAATCAATAAATGTTTTCTTTGACATGCGGAAAAATTTAGAGAATTGAAAGTTATCATAGCTACAAAGCCATGGTTCCATCATTAAAAAAAAAATCTGCAAAAAACATTTCTCTCATGAATATTATGAAAGGTTTCTTATTTAAACTTTCCATATACAGTTGTAGACGAAAAAGCACCGATTATTAAGTGATAATAAAAACAATCAGAGATTATATACGCGCTTTTCTAAAATAAACAATTTGCAACAAAACCGCGGTTAAAACCAACACGTTCAAGCGATTCGTGTAACTGACGTCATCAACCCGTGTGTCATCTTGAACCATATTATAACCGCAGCACATAACACAGAAATTTTGGTTATTCGCTTGGATTTGATTTTTTTCTTGTTCAAACGGTTCTCTTGTGCCTTCAAGATGGGATCGCGGATTGGCATATTTCTGCTTTTTCTGGGATCGACCAGTTCTGGGAGCAAGCAGTTCATGTAGAAGAATTTCAATTTCTCTTCCATTTCATTTTTCCAGAAAACGTCATCCTTTCGAATGACGTCTATTTTCAAACCATACGGGGTCCAAACACCAAGCACACTCTTTGTGCAACGTGTAGCTGCCCTTGAATTTGGTAATACCACTTATGCTTTTTATTTATTTCATCGTTTATCCAAAACGTAATTTTTTTGTTCAGAATGCCCTCTTCAGGGGCTATTTCTCTAGCAGACCATGGACATTTAATTTCTAGCAGACCTTTTTCGCCTATCAAACCATCTGGCGATGCTGCCAGAAATGGATGGGTCCTATCAATAAACAACCCGCAAGATTGTACTTCTGATTGCGAATATGATTTCTCTATTTCTGATTTTGCCACGCTTTCATGCTTTTTTCCATAGTCACATGCATTGCTAAAGAATTCGGTTGGGTATATTATGGCGTTTACTAGAGCTCTGCAACTTGTTGTATCTCTTCTTCTACAAACCTCACCAAACCGAGACGCAGTCAACCTCATTCTTCGATGAAGACGCCACAAATTGCAATCCTGAGATTTTGTGGCTTGCTCGATCTGGGAAATTTTGGAGTCGGTTTTTGCAAGTTTTTTCAAGAATTCTACCTTGGCAGCCTCTATCGTCGTTGCTCATGTCAGGCTTCTCACAGAATTCCCCATAGGATGCGTTCTCTTTAGTATCACTATCTCTGATTTTAATTTTCCTTGGTTTCAGCTTCCTTTTCAGATTTTTGTGCGCTCTCCTTTCTTCAACTTTAGCAATCAAAGAGGTTGGACTGAAACTAGGGAGTAGCCGCTTTTGGATCACACAAACAGGTCGCTGTGTATTGTGGCTCACTACGGCTGCAGCACATCTTCCTTGGTAGGATCTCTTCTTGCAATAATTAATCCGTTTACCCCCAATGAATTTAGCTATGATTCAGTTAAACTGCTCTACAATACTATTATCGACGTCATGAAGTAAACTTACTGCATTTTTAATCAGAATTGCCAGAAATGATATCAGCCTCTGGTGCAAATCTAAAAAAAAAGGGTATACACACCTGAATTTGAAGATCCATGCCATCTGTCTCTGTTAGAGAATGCATATGCGAAACCTTGCTGTCATTTTTAAGCTAAAATAACATATAAAATATAGTTATAATAGTAACTACGTATAGTCTAATTTATTGGCAAAATGAATGC
This sequence comes from Acanthoscelides obtectus, assembly GCA_963669975.1. Lineage (NCBI taxonomy): Eukaryota > Metazoa > Arthropoda > Insecta > Coleoptera > Chrysomelidae > Acanthoscelides > Acanthoscelides obtectus. The sequence continues at coordinate 27,463,185 of CAVLJG010000002.1, read as the reverse complement.
TAAAATTCATAATTGTTTTGGTACCTACTTTTCTCAACTCAACAATAACAGCACAACAATAACAACACAACAATAACAACACGATAATACAACAATACAATAACGGTAATAAGAGTAATAAGGGCTGAGTATACTATGCGCCAAAATAGGGAAACAGTCGTACGCTAGATCGTATATCCAAATCAAATCCGACTCTGTGCAATATGCAAATTCAACCAGGCACGCGAACAGCACACCTCTGCGTATTACTATCCTTTTCTAACGTAGAGCGCTTGCCTTGTCACAACGCCGTCCTACTAGCCTTTCCCTATCACCCCCCCGATTCCCCTCAGAAACTCTGCTTGACTGTGAGAGCGCCGTTAAACTTTGTTTTTTGACGTTTCAGAGGCATGTCGGAAAATGTTTTGTAGGGATTGAAACTTGGGCGTTGAGGGTTATAGGGATAGGGAGCTGTAAATGTTGTGTCTTCAGTATTAGTCAAAGACGTTCTATCATTAACAAGCTTCTCAACAATAACTGATAAAAGTACGATGTATAATGTGCTCATATTTGGAAATAACTTGGCAATCGTTGGCGTTGCGTGGCCGCCGCGATGCTGCATCGTGTAATGGGTAACAAACTCCAAGTGGTCAGCGGTGGTATCGTACTGACACACCAATACAGGGGGAATGTTTATATACAGGTTGGAGCAGAGGAAACGCATGTTTCCTGAGTGAATAGTATTTCGCAAGGAGAAGTGGGTTGACCTTGCCTCACCGCCAGCAGAGAACACAGCCAATGCAGTTTTAGCCATGGCGCAACTGAGCATCGTGTGTTTGCCGTCGAGCAATTTTTGAACATGTGATTTCCCGTTTCGGCGATGTTCCTTGGCCTCCACGCTCCCCAGATTTGTCTGCATGTGACTTCTTTTTGTGGGGCTACCTTAAGGCTATAGTGTACCCTCACAAACCTCGTACGTTACAGGAACTGAAAAGTGCTATTCGTCAAGAACTTGCAAGAATACCACAAGAAATGATCCTACGTGTAATGCACAACTTTCAAGAGCGGTTGGAGATGTGCGAGCGCGGAGAAGGGCGACATCGACACTTGAGTGACATAATTTACCATAATTAATATAAAAGTGCACTATTATTACTTTATTTAGCTGTAGTTGAAATAAAATTATCTTAAACATGAAAATGTTATGATTACGTGGAAGTCATGCGTTTCCCCTGCGCCACCCTGTATTTAAGAAATTTCTGGATATTAGGAGTACGTACAATCTTAACGTTCATTTTGCCTTATCTTCAATTTGTCTTTCTTTGTCTCTGATGGTTTTCTTAATATTCATAATATACTAAGTGACATATAAATCCGAACACCCAGTTTAAATGGTTTTATTTTAATAAAATTTTGTATAAATACTTAATAAATCATAATAAGTAAATGATAAAAAATTCAAAATGATTGCAATGCTTTAAAGCCCTTTGACCTTTAATAATGTGTGGATGCACCCTGATGTGCTACGCATTCTCCAACGCGCCTAGGCATGCTTCTGATCAGGTGGTCAATGTCTTCCTGTGGTATCTCATTCCAGGCAACCACCAACTTCTCTCGAAGTGCTTCTAGAGTCTGAGGAGGACGTTGCAAATTGAGCAATCTCCTACTCATCATATCCCACACGTGCTCAATAGGGGATAAGTCGGGAGATCTTGGTGGCCATGGTAACAATGTGACATCATTATGTTGAAAGAAGTCTATTGGGACTCTTGCAACATGTGGTCGAGCATTATCTTGTTGGAAAGTTGGATCTGCCAGGGTGTCAAGATAGGGTAAAAGATGGGGTTCTAGAACTTCGTGGATATAACGCTGCGCGTTCATGTTACCTCTGATGAAGATTAAAGGTGACCTGGAACCAGAAGCTATAGCACCCCAAACCATAACTCCAACAGTGTGATGAACATGTCTTTCAACCAAAATCTGTGGATTCCTCCTTTCACCACGTCGCCTGCTAACCCTGGCACGACCATCGTGTATGCCTAAACAAAATCGATACTCGTCACTAAAGACAATACTGTTCCATTCCTGATCCCAGAGTGACCGTTGTCTGCACCACTCAAGGCGATTACGTCGGTGTTCTCGAGTTAAAGGGAGGACCCAGTGCGGCCGGTATGAAAACAAGCCAAAACTTCTCATTCGTCGGTAAACACTTCGCATGCCAATAGGTCTTCCGTGTTCTGCAAACCATTCATTTGCAATGGACCTGGTAGTGGAGAAACGGTCCCTTAAGGCCAATAATCTTAGGCGGCGATCTTCACGGTCCGTTGTTCTACGGCGGCGTCCAGTGCCCCTTGCTCTTTGCGTACGGCCTTCTCGAAGCCATGCCTGACAACACCTAACCACTGTGTCTACACTTCTTTGCACTCTAACTGCAATTGCCCGAAAAGAAAGTCCAGCTTCCCGAAGTCCCACTATACGGCCCCTATCAAACTCACTAAGTTGACGAAATCGTACAGGTCTCCGTACTCTAGGCATGGTAACCGATCGTAAAGGATGTCAATAACCAAAATCCGCCAACGTTGATTCTTTACTGCGGCTGAAATATTCATTTTTAGAGAGTTAGTGTATTAAAAAAAGCAGTATAAAAACCGGAATGTCCAACTGATGAGGCTGAACATTTTTTCACTTGTTATTTACAGTAAGATAAATACATTCACCAACTTTTATTAAAATAAAACCATTTAAACTGGGTGTTCGGATTTATATGTCACTTAGTATAGATTGTTTCAGTACTTATGAAGCGGACACAGATGAACGGCAGCACTCCTTTATATTATTGATGAAATATTAGGAGCTATTCATGATGGAGGTATGCTGGCACTAGTGCTGCTTGACTTCAGCAAAGCATTTGGTACAATAGATCACACGGTTTTAATAGAAATATTAAAATCTTATGGTGCTAATACTGAGTCAGTGATGCTGGTGAACTCATATCTTCAAAATCCACAAGTAACACTTTCTGGTAAACTATCATCTAGCAAAATTGTATCGTCGGGGGTGCTTCAGGGATCTATAATTGGACCATTATTGTTTATTATCTACACTTCATATTTACACCGTTATGTGCATCACTTTAAAATGCATATGAACGCTGACGATACTCAGTTATACTACAAATTTAGTTGACGACTTACAGCGTGCAAAGCAAAAAATTCTCTGACTTATATAATCCTTAAAGTATATTAAAACAACATTCTTTATTATTAAATCCAAGAAAGTCCACTCTTCTTTTATTTGATCCCAATCAAGTTCGAGATACAATCAAAAATAATTTCAGTGTCACAACTGATAACATTCCAATTAAACCATTAGAAGAAGGAAATAACCTTGGGTTGATACTCGATTCAAAATTGCGCTTCCGAAAACAGGTGCTTACGAATATGAAAAATGCCTATTCTTCACTCAGGATCCTGTATCTCCATTGCAAGTATTTAAATTATGACACTAAAAAAATTTATGTGAAACTTTTGTACTGTCACAATTCTCGTATCTAATGGGTGATTTTTTAGCTAGTATCTTTTTGGCAACACTGTTTTTAACAGATGACGCTTGAATCATGTCTTATGTCATTGTCAAACTGGTTCAGTTTGGTCTATGATTTAACCATGAATCGACTTACGAACGAACAACGCTTGCAAATTATTGAATTTTACTATCAAAATTCATGCTCGGTTAAGGGAGTGCATCGAGCACTGCTTCCAATTTAGGGGCAATTTGGTCGGCATACTGAGGGAGCTATTAGGAAGCTTGTGACTAAATTTCGAACCCAGTTTACATTATTGGACATTAAACCACCAACACGCAGACGTAGAGTAAGGACTGAAGATAATATTGCGGCTGTATCCGCCAGTGTTAGTGATGACCGTGAAATGTCGATTCGCCGCCGTTCGCAGCAATTGGGCCTCTGTTACTCCACTACGAGGAAAATTTTGCGACAGGATTTGGGTGTAAAACCTTATAAGATACAGCTGGTGCAGGAATTGAAGCCACACGACCTCCCACAACGATTCCAATTTGGTGAATGGCCGCTGGCAATGTTGGAGGAAGATCCACATCTTTATCGAAAAATTGTGTTCAGCGACGAAGTTCATTTCTGGTTGAATGGGTACGTTAACAAGCAAAATTGCTGCATCTGGAGTGAAGACCAGTCAGAAGCATTGCAAGAGCTACCAATGCATCCTGAAAAAATCACTGTTTGGTGTGGATTATGGGCCGGTGGCATCATCGGGTCGTACTTCTTTAAAGACGACAATGGCCCGAACGTAACTGTGAATGGCGAGCGCTACCGTGCGATGATAACAATTTTTTTTTGCCCAAAATGGAAGAGCTGGACTTGGCTGATATGTGGCTTCAAAAGATGGTGCCACATGCCACACCGCACACGAAACAATGGCCCTATTGAGAGGCGAGTTCGGTGAACAGTTTATCTCACGTTTGGGGCCCGTCAATTGGCCGCCTAGATCGTGTGATTTAACGCCGTTGGACTATTTCTTGTGGGGCCATGTTAAGGCTAATGTCTACAAGGATAAACCAGCAACGATTGACGCACTGGAAGCCAATATTGAAGCATTTATTCGTGAGATACCGGCCGATATGTTGGAGAGAGTGTGCCAAAATTGGACCTTGCGCATGGGCCATCTAAAGCGGAGCCGCGGCCAACATTTACATGAAATAATCTTTAAACATTAAATTATATCGACCGTTCTATCGACTCAAATAAAAATTTAATCGATTTTTCAAATTTTTTGTTTTTTTTTTAAATCAAATCCTATACCTCTTAAAAAATCACCCGTTACCTTTCACCTATATACCATAGCAGTTTGGATATAGAAAGTCGCAGAAAAATTCAAATCGTTCAAAATTCTTGTGTTAGGTTTATTCATGGTATAAGAAAATATGATCACATTTCGGAAATTTTTTTAAAAACTAAATGGATCAATATGAGAAATACATTCAAAATTTCTGCGATTACCTTATCTAATAAACTTATTACACAAAACAGACCTACCTACCTTTATAAAAAAAATAAATTTCGAACAGAAGTTCACAATAGTAATATTAGATCCAAAGTTCTCATTACTCCTTCTAGCCATTGAACCACTACAGTGCTTTTCTCTAATGCCCCCCTCCCCTTTGATTTTTTGAACGGATCAATTAAAAAAATTAAAACTTGAGGTAATGAAGAAGATGCGTGGATACCATATTTTAGAGTAAAATTGACAGATGAAAATGTCAAGATGGCCGCTGGGCGCCATCTTGGAAAAAAATTATATGAGAACGGGGGTCTTGTGGCACATCATTTTGAAGCCTATGCAGGAAACGGTTATAAATTGTTGCATATTTGGTGCCAGTGAAAGACCTTCTATTATTAAGAATTCCGTAGGTATGGTATAGAGCCAATCTGCTTAAAGCAATTTTTTAGATAACTGAAGTTTTGCAATGTCAACGTATAAAGATTTTTGGAATTAGGATTAAAAACACGATCTAACTGTGCGAACACCCAATATGGTGTCCATAAGAAGAAATAAAGCTAATTGAGGACAAGAGAAAATAGATGTCACGTGAAGTTCAAAAGTATGCAGATAAGAAAAAATTGCACTCCGATTGTGAAGTTTATCTTGGAATATCAGCTCAAATAAAAAAAAATTTTGGAAGCATTTGGTTTTTCCTTCCACCTCCAAAATACTTTGAACTACGAAACTGCGAAAGTGCCAGGTGTGCATATGTTTCCGAGATCATACTGGTGATTGTCGAATTTGAATTATACATTATAATATACACAACATTTTTCAGATGTTCCAAAAATATGCGTTTTCTAGGACACGTTTAAGCAGAATATGCAATTATCTAGTTCTTTCCTGGTATGATCTAACCGATAGTCGATAGGGGATCCGAATAGCACTGACTTTTATTAAAAATTTAATCTGTCGAAATTACAAGTAATACGAGATCCGCACGACCAATATCACAAATCTCGCCTTGATGGGAATAAAAGTGTTATTTATGATTTGCAAAAGGAACGTGAGAAATATGAATAGGATCTGGTCTCTCCCGGGAAAGCATTCTTATAGCACAGAAATTCGTATTCATATAATTTTATTCCTTTCAACATATAAGTGAACTTTGGAGAAAGGGAATATTGTGTTCGAGCCAGTTTGTCCATGAGCGTGGGTAACAATATTTTAGATCTCTATGTTTTGCACCAACACTAAAATTAACTACACAATTAGCATTCATGTCAAACCAGACGGAAGTCCCAATATCCGACCCGTCTGCTTCATCGACCTCATCTCTGTCCAAGGTCATCCCGAGTATCTCAGTCGTATACGACACACTGGCCCCAGCATTTACACACCTCCTTCAAATGGACAGTTTCTCATGCTCCGTACCGACTCTCATATAATTTAATAATAATAATAATAATAATAATAATAACAATATTTATTATCCATTAGACATGTATAAAACATGTATAGCGTTCGTCAACAAATAAATTACAGTATGTATATACATAAAAAAAACAATGACAAGCAACAACAAACAATAGCTTAAATTAGATATCTAAAAAATGGACATCATAGGCAAACAACAGCAGATGAAATAGATTAGCTTTCCAGCTAATAAGTTAACAGAAATACAATATAAAAATATGTAAAGGGACTAACAATAAGTGGATAACAAACAATACAAAAAAAGAACATCCAAGTCGCTGATAACGTTAATCAAGTAGGTTTTTAACTCAGCTTTCAAATTATTTAAGGAGATAATTATTGTCTTAATATACTCAGGCAGCTTAATGAATACCTTTGGTCCTAAAACAGAGGGATATCTACTACCAAACTTATATCGAGCAAAGGGTAGATGAATGTCGTGCTGCCTATGTGTATTGAATGTATGTACTCGTATATCACTATTCAAAGTGAAATTATCTCTGCATACGTACACAGGGTGTTCCTTAATGATATGCGAATATTTAAGGGTATGAATCTACATGAAAAATTAATTTTAGTTTGCTCTATAAACTATGGTCCAAAAATGTTTCCTTACTAACACTCGGGGTGTTGAAGTTTTAGGGAAAAAATGGAAATTAATTAATATTTTCAGAACCGCTTCCGATATTTCACTGATATTTAGTACATAGTGAAAGTTAATAAAGTTGCATATTTTTCAATGCAAAAACAAGTGGCCTGCGTACGGGAATTGACTTCAATATTTTTTAAGAAAAAAATGGTACGCTAATGGTTTTTTGCCAAATAAAAATTATTTTTGAATTCGCCGTTCAATGTGAACCAAATGATCTTTCCTGAATTGTTTTCCTCTGATGCACCATTTTTGAGTAAAAAAATAAAAACCGTTCTAACTTGCAAAATTATTATTAATTTGATTGAAAAAATCGAACACATTAGGGGTAATGAACAGCAACAACTAACAACATAAACATAACATTTAAACCAACGAAATGATTACAAAAATTGCTGCACTTACTTACATTGATAAAAGTAGCAACAATTGTGTAAAATGAATTTAAATTAACGTAAATTCATTGTTGCTACTTTTATCAATGTAATTGCAGCTCCTGATGATGATGGCAAAGACCATTGAAAGCTAGAGAGATTAAAAAAGTATAAAGAGTTTTCCTTGCTTAAATTTTGTCGAAGTACCCAACAAAAGGCGGAAGCTTTAATTTTCACCTAACTGGTCTAGACGACAATGACCAAGTCTCGTTATATATATATATAAAAAATGAATCCATATTTTTCGTGGTCACGCCATAACTTGAACGGCTTTATTCATCTTTTTTTTTAATACTGTAGTATAGAAGGTTCTTACGGAAAGAAAAATCAAGAAAATTTATCAGAAAATTGGGAAATCATTGGAATCCTAATGATTACACTGATGAACACAGGATTTGTGACATGACAATTTTTGGGTATATCTTATGTATTTTGAGACCCCTAAATCAAATCTAAAAACAGAATTTTTCTATCACCCACAGATATTAGGTAACATCCACTTTTATGAATTACAATAAGTAACATCTCATATTGCTGCATTTCTCGGCGTTTATGCGATGACGCACATATAAAATGTTAAGACCTGTCTATTCCTGTTTATTATATGCGAGCTCTATGTTTATACAGCATATTGCGTTTATTAGTAGACTAATAGCAGCCGAGTCAGTTAGGTTTTCTGAGATGATCTGAGTACTGTTAATTTTTGTTACAACGGTGTGTTGTCTTTAGTTTGTTGTGATCGAGACAACCTCTATGGACAACGCCTAGAAATTTTGTAAGTAGTGCGAACAGTTTTTATTATGTGTGCGGACAGCCAACTTTTAAATCCCAAAAACGTACTTTTACCCTCCTTGTGTTGAAAGCATACGAACTTTATTTTGGAATTAAAGTTGGTGACCAAGATAAACTATGGGCCCCTCATATATGTTGTAAGACTTGTGTAAAGTTGTTAACAGGTTGGTTAAGATGCGACAATCATAAAATGCCCTTTGCGGTACCAGTGGTTTGAAGAGAATCGAGAGACTATACTACTGATTGCTATTTTTGCCTCACAAATATTAAAGGTATTGAACCAAAATCGAAAAATAAGCATAGTGATGCACTTTCTGTCCCAGTTCCACCAGAATCTTGGTCTTTGGATGAAAAAGTCGAATCCACCGATTCTGAATCTGATGGTACAGAAAGCGTAAACATTTGATCCTTCGTTTGACCTGCCAGGATGTTCAACAGCGCCGCATTTGATCACACACGACGAACTTAATAACTTAGTTCGAGAACTAAATCTGTCAAAATCAAAGCCAGAGCTTTTAGCGTCAAGATTAAATGGATGGAATCTTCTCCACGGTGATGTCAACATTACTTTTTACCGAAAACGGCAACAAGGCATAGCGGTATGATTTAAGATGAATGGGTAGTCTTTTGAAGAGTTTTATTGCCATGTATTTGAGACTCTCCTCCGTTCTTGACAACCTATGTGCTGGCACCTCCAACACTTCTCTGTTTCTGGTACTGGAAATTCCAGAATTTATAGAACTAAAATTGTCCACGTGTGCTTTGACGTAAATCAGTATATTTAATATGTATTCTGAAGGCAGCGTTAATATCTCCAAAGCTCGCTCTCGCTAAATAATTAGATCTAAATGACAAACGGGATCAGATACACGTGAAACGACTTCGGATTTGGTATTGGCAGCCCAAAATACGTAGAATAAAGGTCATTTGAACCGCATTTAAAGCATTTCAACATATAATTATCATGTGTAGGTGTATTGTTACCAAAAAGGCACAAAATGGGTCAGTCGGGAACGTGATTGCAACATGTCTTATAATACGCTTTTTGGGTCGCTGAAACCGAATCCATGGCCCATTCAGTCAGAAAATGCCTCGTTTTAGAGACACTGGCAATAATTCAACTTTGTCAAAAAACGACTAATAAAAAGTATCTAAAAACCGCTGCGCGTCTGTGATCGAGATGGAAGCTTGTTTTCTGGGTAAATCGGGTGCATAGATTTGAAATTCGAAGTCGATACGGTGCTAGAAATTACGGCTATCCGGAAAAATGGTTTCCAGTCAACTTTTCACCCTAAGTCCAGTCTGATGACACTTTACATTTTTTTCACTATGATATTTTAATATTCAGCGCACCAAATTACCTCAATGAGCAAAGCTTCGCTTCCATGTAGTCACCGATAGTAAAAATTGGTTTTTAACACCTTAAAGTCGCAAAAACGCGTAGTTAAATAGTACACGGGATCAGATACACGTGAAATGACTTCGGATTCGGTATTGGCAGTTCAAAATACCTGGAATAAAGGTCATTTGAACCGCATTTAAAGTATTTTAACATATAACTATCATGTATAGGGGTATTGTTACCAAAAACGCCACCTTTGCAATAGTTATTAATGATATTAATGAATTAATGAACCATTGCCCAGCACCGGCTAAGCTTGTTTTGGCCTTTCTTACCACGGACTCCAAGTTTTTGCCATTAACAAGTGAGAAGGTATGATCAGCATACATTATCGAGGATTTGGAGGGAAAGTGATTGACATACTTTATGTATAAGAGGGGACCAAGTATGGAACCCTGCGAAACACCTGTGTGATATATGTAGGTTGTCACGTGCCAAAATCACGTAACCTTTTTTTTACTATTTATCACTTATCCGTAATTTGAATTTCTCTTCATTGATAATAGAGTGCCCATTCCTAGGCCAAACCCTTTTCAATGATTTTCTTTTGGCAAATTTAATAGTTTATTGATTGTATAGCTTCACTCGTAGATATTATATCTTTCTTTCTCAGCGATTCAGTATGGTGCTGACGATCAGCAAAAAACTCTGTAGGTTTTCTCCGTTAGTTGGTTTCCTATAAAACATATCTTCTTCAAGGCCACTCAAGATACCTTCTTCTAGAACGTTACGTGTTCTGCGTGATTCGCTCTTCTGTTTCCGTTGAGGTCGTGGTGCAGGGGTCGTTTCGTCGTTTTCCGGAATCTGGGATATTAGGCCCCAAGCGCCAATTCATGGACTAGCACCCTTTTTTGTGTAACTTAGGTTTAGTCATTTTGGTTTGGGTGCTACGTCTTCCATCTTTTTATCGGATTTTGACCCTCAGCGGTAAGTTCTTTTTTATATACCTTCGGACCACGTGCCTTAATGCGTGTCCTGATGACGTTCGTTCAATATCTGCTTTCTTTTAGTCAATAGAAACAGAAGGGAGCCACCATCCTTTCTCCTCCAGTTGGTTGCATCTTGTTGCAGTTTTGCAAATTGGTGGAAGCCATCCCCTTGAAAAAAAACCCTGATGTGAACAGGTAAAATATCATTCTAATTATCAATTTCATAGATCTTTATACATTTATTATTGCTTATTGAAATTCTTAGAGACTTCAACATAATGTTTTCTGTTGCTTGGATAACTGTAGAACCAGTCAAATGGCTTACCCCTGGTTCCATATTTGTCCAACTCATCCAAAAGTATAACATGATCAACTAAGTCAAAAGCATTGCTTAAGTCCAGAAATATTCCTACACCCTTTTCGTCACTGACCATTTTAAAATACAGTTCGTCAAGAAAATGAAGCACAGCGTTTTTGGTTGACAAGCCTTTTCTGAATCCAAACTGTCTGCTGTTGAATAATGCTAATAATAATACTGTGTCCATACCATACATGTATGCGAAATACAGCGTTTGCCGATCTGCTTCTGCATTTTCTTAGCAATAGCCAGAAACATAACATCGCAAATATATTTTTTTCTCATATCACTTTCTATTTTGAACTTGTGTATTCTTGCCAGTACTCTTTGTTGTGACGCTGTTGTTTTTAACTATTTTTTTTGGAGGGCGTCATGTCAGTTTTCGTCGTGCGGGTCTCCAGTATTATCTAAACCATCGCTGAGAGCAAACAGTTACTTCGAATTCGTCTATCATAGAAATAAATTGACTGACTACAAGGTCGGTAGACGTTATTTCGAAAGGTGTAAATTTCATCCCCCAGAATAGTTATGAACTATGGTCTGATAGTGTTTATGCACAAAAAATTTACTCTGCGAGTTACATATTAGAACCAGTGATTCTATTTTTAGTTTGTTGACAACGAAATATTCGGTTGTCACCAATGGTCAGATTTGTAATGGTATTTTGAGATATGTTTCTACAGCCGTTGTCATCAGACATCTTGGTCGGATATTAATTTAGGTTCTGCCAATAACTATCATGTGAAAATTATGTTTAAATACATACTCTGTACTATCTCTATGCTAAATGATAGTAACGTGAGATAAAAGTCGTTGGTCATGCGAAATTACTGAAATTATTATCTCAAGTCAGATGAAGTCTAGTAACATTTGTATACTTTTTTCACTCATACACTATTAATTTAGAAGACTGCAATGGTTAATATTATATAGGCAGCAGCGGTGGCCGCAGTAGTAGACTCTTCGGTCTCCTGATCAGTCGCCGTGCGCTGTGCGGGTTCGAATCCCGTCCCAGGAGAAATTTTTCTCTGACTGTCGAACGCGGAGGTACCACCCGGCGGATCTCGTAGGCGGAGCCAGAATATGTGCATGTTGCATGTACACGTGTTCCCTCGCCAGAGTCCGTGTGGCGTTCCCCCTTACACCTGTATCCCCCTATAGCTCCATGGTACCCAATGGGTGTTTAGGCCTTCGTGGTAGTGGTAGTATAAAAAAAACTATAACTTGCAAGCGATCCTCCATGACTGTAACAAAATTCGAAATATATATTCAGCATGGAGCTCAACTTCATGATAACAGTTGTAGAAAGGAGGGGCTCAAGGCTCTTTAAGCAGTAGCTAATTCTATCCAAGCAAAGATAAGGCGGTTATCTGGACCAAAAATTATTATAGGGAAATAAATCATATCCAATTAATTTGCGTGTTCTGAAGATAATCCAGACGGTAGAGCGCATCAGAGCAAAAATGGAAAGAAAAGGGACTCGGGTCGACTTAATTTCGCGATGAATATTCTGATCACGTGTTCCATTTTGGCGATTGCTTGTTTAGTGTATTTCAGGCTTAATTATTTATGCTGAACAATATTGTTCTCTAGAGACACCTTGATATGGGGCATACGCTTGGCTAAATGTTAGGTGCATATAAACGAAACGCGACTGCTTCGGTATAAAAAAATGCCGCCTAGTAGGTCGACTCTGCACTTCACGCGCAACGCTGGCATTGATTCATAGACCTTTGAGCTAGCTACAAACAGGTATAACAAAAACAAATTATATGGCTCAAGTCAGCCAAACAGGCCCATATACAGTTCAAACTACCAAAGTATCTACATACTTATGTATGTACAGACATATTATATAGTAACACAAAACAATTAAGTAAAAGGTCACTTTAAAGACGCAAAAATTCATATATTGTCGTTGGTCTCCCTTTTCTTTAAAATGGCGTCTTGAAGTCGTATTCCTAATTTAGAAAGAAGCCCCGAAGTCTCTGAATCTCCTTGATTTTCGACAAAACTTTTGAGCTGCTTGCTCAGGGTAATAGCTTTACCATAATTTGGACTAGCTTCTGTTAGTACTGGAACCTCATCGACATCAGAATCTTCGGAAAGTTCTTGCATTTCAACTGGATTGTCAATTTCCTGGCCCAAATCTGGATCTTCAACATACAAACTTTCACCTAGGTTCAAAAAATTATAAAGGTTCTCATTATCAGTCAATTTCAATTAAATCCTTATTTTTGAGCATATCTAAAAGTACATTAAGTGGTAAGTCTTCTGAGTCAGGTCAGGCCTCATTTAATTGGTCTTCACTTTGCATATTTTCATGCTTAAATCCCTGCTTCTGTGGTTACTTGATCCCAAGCGGTGTATGTCAAATAAACTGTATCCAATGACGCAGTTTTCTTTATCAGCTCAAAAGCAGTTTCAATATTTACTAGCAGGTGTGTGAGTATTGACAAGTTGATGTACTTTTTCGCATAGACGTCAGACTAATACTGAATGGAAATTTAATCGAAAGCGTGTACCCAAAGAATAAGAACGGTAAATCCTCGACAAACTCGGGGATGTCCCTAATACACGCACGGGCAGAAATGCACCACATAGGCTGCGTTTGTAGCGCTCAAAGTCGGTGAATCCCCGGTTTACTCGGCAAAGTCCCAGCGAAGATGACGCGCGACACGATTGAGAAATGCAATAGCGATACTCTCAACAGAAAAAAAATAAGAGAAGGCGATTCTTTTTATTTTGTTTTTTGTCCAGTTAGGAGAACATTTTCTCTCTCCTCCGTTGGAGATGATGTCCCTCTAAGAGAGAGTTAATGTTTAACGGAGGTGTCAACACCTATACAAGATTTTTCTGAAATTCATCAGGATCATCCGAAACGTCAAAAAACAAAGTTTGAGCAATTTTTATGTTTTTCGTATTTTCACCCCTAGCTCTGCTGTCACTGGGCCGGTTTTCAAAAACTACAGAGGAACACATGGACTCACTCCAAAATCCCATAACGTTTGAACAGCGTGCAATGTGGACTTGCGGGGGCGTACCTTTACAATGAAACAAAGGAATCAGTGTCTCTATGCAACATTCGAAAGGAACCGCATCCAATTCTCTTTGCAGCTCTTAAAGTGCACCTACGTAGATTTAGCCTACGTGATTTCCTCCTTTTATATTCCCTAATGTACCAGATCTATGAAACGGAACGAGATTTTCCGTCCTCGTTGAACGCAATCGCGTATAACTGGACATTTGCAAAGACGAATGCCGCGCTGCCGTGACTGGAATCTGCAAACGTTCGTGTACTGCTCGAAATAAAATCTTGGGGACGTGCCCCGCAATCTCAATCTATATCTGCTATCAATTATCATGGTTCATTTGGGATTGTCACCGTATACAAGAAACAACGTGGATAAAACACAAGTATCGTGAAGAAGCATTTCGAACAATTGAAGCGTTCGCTATTACCCAAGGGCGCCAGTAGCCTGCTGGATCATTGTCTGACCACGCATCCTGTTCCTTACAGCACTGCTATCCTGTATCCCTAGGTAACTCAGATCTCAGTGCTGTGGAGGTTAGGATTCGGTCAGAACCCGCTGTGGCCGCAAAACTTGGCATTAGGGACATGCCGACTGGGGGGGGGGCTCAGGGACTTTTTCTCCACGTTTCCTTGAATAGATGTGATCCTATGGCCTTCCAGAGAAGCTTTGCAGATGGGTGACTGACTTGTTCTCTGGCCGCAAGATATCCATCGTGATTCACGGGTTCTCATCTTCATCCAGCAACGTCAACGCGGTTGTTCTCCAGACATCAGTCTTGGCTCCGACACTGCTCCTCTTACATATCAACGACGTCCTTTCCATTACGATCAACCCAGAATTACAATATCCGCCTCCCATTCTTGGACATCAAGGTAACAAAGAACAATTCCAGAATATAACTGTACTCAGAAAATCAACACATACGGGGCAATACCTAAATTTTTCTTCCAGCCATCCAGCAACCACAAAGAAAGGTGTAGTTGGAACCCTCATCGACCAGGTAAAGAGCATCTGCAACACGCAAACAAATATTCAGGAAGAAACCAACCATATCGGGGATCTAATAAGAAATGGCTACCGAAGGCTTTTTTTATACCGAAGCAGCCGCGCAGGCAGAAGCCTAAATCCCGGGACACCGCGTCGGCTATGATTATCCCAAAGAAATTTTGTTAATGCGATTTTTGAACTGCCGAAGGTTAGTAGAACTGGGAAAAGCTTCCTCTTGTAGATTGTTCTACAATCTCGACACCATCGGGACAAAGGAGAGGTCGCATCGGCCAGTTCAGGATGTCCGAAGTTCGACACGGTTAAGATGGGACGCCAAAGTCAGGCGGGTCTGTCTGGAAGGCACATCGCGGGGCTGCATCATGGAAGAGAGCTCTGAGGAGCAAAGTCCGTTGGTGTAGCGGTAGAAAAGAGCTAGACAGTCGACGGCCCGCCGGTGCGAAAGGGTCCCGAGACTGTCTGCTAGAGATGCGTCATCGATCAGTCGGACCGCCCTCCTCTGGACAGCATCGGTCATAAATAATGTAGTCGGGGCGGCAGCACCCCAAACGTGTGAGCAATACTCGAGGCTAGGCATTATCTGGGCCTTGTATAGAGTGAGAAGGTCATGCGGAGAAAAGTACTTCTTAGCCCTAAACAAACAGCCTAGCTTCTTCCCAGCAGCTGCCGCTATTGACGAGATGTGTGCCAGATCAGGTCCTCGGTGATCTGGACTCCGACCAGCCGAAATGAATGGCTCTTTGGCAGAGTTCGGCCATGCATCGAAACCGGATGAGCACTAGGACGCTTTTTGTTCGTCAAAGTACAGTACAGTGTTTTAGGAGCATTAAACCACAAATGAACCTTTTACCTTTGTATTTCACAGTCTGGCGACACGCTCTGCATAATAGCATGCGCGTTATGCGATGAGCGAACAACTCAAAAGTATAGGATAACTAGTGAAGATTGGAAAAGTGGTTGGTGTAAAGCAAAACGGCCAATGCAGACGGGAAAAAGCAAAAGCTATTTCTCCTCGTCTGGTAAAAACGTCTAAGCAAATAACTGGAAGGCATAAGGACCAATTTAATTTTCGTACTTTTTTCTCTAATTACTCGTGTGATCTCTATCCCAATAAAAAGCTCGGACAATCTTATTAATTTTTGTTAAAGGAATTTTTTTCTTCGGCCTCGCAATGGCTCTGCTAATTCTGCGAAGGCCTTTCGATTAAACCATTCCGGACAAAAAATATTGCCTCTAGAATATTTTATCACGGTCTGCGGTTATTGGCAGAGGTTGATTTGGATGTTTTGCTGCCTCGAAATACGTATATCTATTTAAGCGGTATTTCTTATGTCCTACACTAAGTTTCTTTAATAAACATTCTAACATATTTTACTATTATGCATATCGTTGCTAATGTTCAAATATTTAATTTTACTCTAGATGTTTTTGGTGTTGCGTGATTAACACCAACACTTAATACGAGGTCCGGTATCACTGGAGGCGTCAGACTTGGAGGTCAGACTGGGAAAAATGTGAGCCGCTTTCAGTACAAGTTTGAACTCTCTCGAGTCATTTGGTTGTCCGTAGCGATTTTTTTTGTGAAACAGTATTTTTATTGAGTTCTAAAAATGGACGACTTTAATTTCGGGCAGCGGTGTTTTATCAGAGCCCACTTTTCGGTGGTTTAATGAATTTTCAGAAGGGAGAGACTCGATTGAAGATGAACCACGAAACGGAAGCCCTTCATAATCGGAAAATGCGGAAAATATCGACAGAATCCGGGACCTTCTGCGTTCAGATCTTTGACTGATAGTCAGAATGTTCGGGGAAAAATTAAATTTGACTCATACCACCGTTCATCAAATCAAGAAGAAATGGGTGTTGCATTACAATATCCCACAGCAATGTCACTAGACGAGTTTTTGGCCAGAAAAAAATTCCTGTGGCTCCTCAGCCTCCGTATTCGCTGGACTCGAGTCCTTGTTACTTTTTTCTTTTCCCGAAGTTGAAAGATTACCTCATTTATATTGGGACAGTCGAAAATATTCAAACGGCTGTAACCTACCAGCTGAAAGATATTCCAATATTGGAGTTCCAGCACTGCTATGAGGAGTGGAAGAACCGTCTCCAGCGCTTTGAGCTTCAGAAGGAAGTTATTTTAGGGGTGACAATGTAAAATTGTAATTATATTTGAATAAAAAAAAACCTCATTACTTTACTTACTGACCTCGTACATACCTCGTAAGTTGACTCTATCTTGT